>CM050326.1:33780888-34380888 GCA_027475135.1 Bactrocera correcta | reverse complement strand
CAACACAATTGAATCAATAAGCATTTATTTATATATAAATTATTGTGAATATTTCGTTAATTGACTTTATTAAGAATTGGTATTAAGAGTATATTCACAGACCCTGCAGGAAATTAAAAGATATATTATGTTTTCAATCAACTTAAAATCAGATTAGTTAGAATCATAAAATTGTTTCAAAATAAGCCGAAATTCGAAATCGAAAACCCGAAATCAGCTTAAACTAATTGAGGGACTCATTAGAATCCTGTATTTTCTTTTCGAACTTTTCAAGAAGAATGGCATACAGTAAATATTCGAGCTAAACCTATATTTCAAGCACTTTTTGTCGGTTTTCACTTCAAGAAATCTGTAGCAATATTTTAAAGAAATGTAAGCCAGCTTGAGTTGATGAAGATAATTTGATTTATTTTGGTCAATTTATTGCAGGAATATTGTCTAAAACAAGACTAACAGTGAAAAATTTACCAGAAATCAAAATGTTTCAATTATTCAATGAAAATACCAAACTCAGAAATAAGCGGACCAAAAGACTAATAACTGTCATGCGATAGATTTCTAAGCACGGTGTTCCAAAATTACTGTAAAATATTAATTTCATCAAGATACCCGAAAAAATTTGCTGATTGAAATTCCTCATAGCATACTGAATATAATCTTTCATGTAATGTAATTCCTGCAGGGTTGTTGAATAAAAAAATTCTAATATCATGATTATTACAAACATAGTCTTTTTTAAACTTAAAAAATAGAAATAAGTAACGTTAATTAAATTACGTATCAATTTGATTTTTGTGCACTGGGTTTTTTGCAATTTTTCAAGTAATGTTTGAAAAAACAATAACTATTTAGCTGCATAAATCACTTTGATATAAAATTTTTAATTGTTCAAGTTTTTAAATATTTACACAACTTTTACAATTATTTTATTAAATCAAAAACAAATAATATAACTTAGCAAATATTACGGTATAATTATTATGACTCGATGGTTTATAGATAAGCCGTTTTACGCCTCGAGTTAGGGAATAAAAGCTTGTTTCTATCGTGGCCCAAGATAAATTTGTTGTATATTAATCCAGAAGACATTTTTATGTACTTGTATTTCCGAAATCTGATCAAGACCTAGAATACCGAAATACAGTAAAGTAGAAAGAAACCAGGAGACCAAGGTGATTGTAGTGTTGGAGAAAGAAATCTGTAAAACATTGTTGCAGGGCACCGGATAGCTCGGAGGAAAATCTCCCCGATCTCCCTACGCTCATAACATAAATGAACGTTCAAATTATTTCTATGGTTTCAAAGATGCGTTGACCACATTTACTAAGAGAAGTTCTTTTAAGTTCTCGCATTGTCTTCTAAACTGAAAGGATCAGCTTTTAGTTGGTCAACCACTTATATCCATTTATTGATATTAGATTAGTATACCACCAACAGAAAAAATTGTTTAATAATAAATAATGGGCTGATGCTAGCTGCATAGAGCTATGCTCATTTTTGTTAAGCTGAGTGATAAATGTTGATGCGTAACTGACTTCAGCGGTATCAACATAAAGAGCAATATATCCGGAACCAAAAGCTCAGTTAGTTATGGGTTCGTTTATAGAAATGTAATAAAAAAGTAATAAAAAATTAGTAATGGAGAGACTACGACTCAAAATAGTTATACTGTAATGCTTTTCAATCAACACTGATTACACATAAATTTTTCAATTACACAGTAGTTTTTATGCCCAAACGTAGATTTTTCGATTTTTTCTTCACATTTATGGCTGTATTATTAGTATTCGAATTTTATAGTAAATGTATTTTAGTTACACCTATTTGAAACAAATTTTATATGCTCTCTTTCGCAGGCTTGGCATACTCCACCTTATCGCTCTTCTCGACGGTCATCTTTCTCATTATGTCCACACATTTGAATGGCTGGAAATTGGACAAACGACTCGGCATTATACTGATGATTTGGTATTTGTGCTTCATCACTTTGGCCTCGCTGTATGAGTTGAACGTATTTGGTTACATGAACCCACCGGAATGCCCCAGTAAATATACTTATAAATATCTCACTTCTATTCGATCTGATCAAATTCGACCCGGACGTGCAAAAAAATCATATTTTCGTGTATTTCAACACAAATTTAGTTGCTATTGTAACAAGTAGGTAGGTAGGTAGGCCCAGGAAACGTGAGGTTTCGATGGGGTCGGACCAAAGGAAGAAAGGTGTCAGATGAGTAGGGTTAGCAGGGCCTGCAAAGAGGTGGCCAGTGTCATGCGGGGCATATATTAGATATGTAAAAAAAGTAGGAGTTTAACCTGCTACAGTATTCAGAACGAAGCTGGGGAACTCTCGTTTTTTGCAGCAGAGTTACTCCTTATCCATCTGACTTGTGCTGTCATTTGGTCTAACCTGGGCCCGGAAGAATTCTTCGGTCAGTTGTAATTTCAATTAAACTCTTTATTATCGGCTTCAAAATAGACTCCGAAACCAACGCTTATTAAATTTTCCATACACTTGTTAAAAGCTTCGACTGGGAAGGCCTTCAATGCCTTCAGCGAATTTTGGTTTTTCCGGTTTCGGCTCTGTTTTAATCGATCATGAGTTACTTACAAACATAAAAAGGTTTTACCAAGCTAAGAATTTTTCAATTGTGTTTACCCGCATAGTTTAAATGAACCAGTCCGGGTCAAATTTGATCAAATGGCATACATTGACGGCAAACTCATATTATTAACAATTTTATTTTCAGGTCAATATTAGAAAAATCAATGTGGCTGTATTATAAATATAGGTACAACACAGAGGAAGCTGAAAACACAGGATAATTCCAAATCAAACATTGACAGGACGAAGCTATTTATTTACAGATACATTACATAAGTTCAATAAATAAATAAATAGGTCGACATCAAGAAGGTTTCGCAGTTTAAGAGGCAACAAAACAAAGTGCAGCTTACAACCATATCTACTTATTTGTATGTGAGTAAGCCAAGCGATTTGGATTTTGTTTCGTTGCTGGGCGGCTGTGTAGCGAAGCTGGACAAATGCATTTGTTAAGTTAACTCCACGTTTTGATCTCATGTCTTCTGCAAACGCATCATTCACATGAGCAACTGGTTCAGAACACAACCACAACCGCATACTTATGCAAAAAATACAAAAAAAAAACAGACAGTTATTGTACTTGAGTACATGTGCCATAGTACAGCGAGTCTGCATCAACCTTTAAGCTTCATATCTCATTACCTACCGGTGCATACTGGACAAATGCTGACACACTGGCACACATACATACATACCATACATATACAGATTAATGGCTGCATAACAAACAATTCTCGTCATTATCAATTAAACAGCAACAGCTGTGCAATTCAGCGCAATGAAATAGTCAAAATACAGGGTGATTGTGAAGAACTTGTTGTCGTGTTGGCGTTGATTTGTTTGTGTAACGAAACGTTAAACTCGACTTGTTAACTAGCTGAAACTATATATAATTACTTGAATATATCTTACTATATGAAACCTACAAAATCTGCTCCTCTTCCTCTACTTCTGGCGCCTCCATTAACGTGTATGTATGTATGCCACATAACTGAAAAACTTCCAGGTATTGCAAAAACATACGAGACAAACTCAAAGAAATTATGATGAAAATATAAACAATTATTAAAATAGCTAAAAATTAAAATGAAACGAAAAGATAGCATATACCATATTAGCACGGCACCATATTTACAACAACATTTTAATATACAAACCAATTCGTAAAAGTAAAATGTTAGTACATACGTTTTTACATCGCACGAAGCAACAAGTTATAAAATACTATATATAAAATCATATGTATGAAAAATATTGACCTAATGCAAGTAATACTCCTAACGTAAAATGTCTAAAATGAAGGCTATAATAACAATGTGCTTCAAATGACTGTTTTTGAGGTAATTCTTAAACAGTTCTGATATAGATATTTAAAGTCTCACATTTGTTAGATATATTTTTTATTATTACGAAAGATACTTTAATTTTAGTTTAAAAAATTAACTAATGAAAAACAAGGATTCGAAATAATATATTTAATTTTTAAAAATTTTTATCAAATTTGGTTAACCTTTTTTTATTAACAAATATTAGAAAAATTACAAAAAAAATTCTATACATTAAATTTTTTTATTAAGAAATTATTTCAAAAATTACAAAAATAAAAAAAATATTGTTGTAAATTTAGTTTTTTTATTAACAAAATATTTGAAAAATTACAATTCCATTTTATTTTAGTAATAAAATATCAAAAAAATTTCCAAAAAGTATAATTTAATTTTTCTTATTAAAAAATATTTGAAAAATTACGAAAAAAAAATTTGAAATATTTTTGAAACAAATTAAATAAAATGGGTAAAAAAATGTATGTAATTTCTCTGAAAATTTCGAAAATAAATATATTTAATTTAGAAATTCAAGCTTTGTAAAAAATTTTTAATTTTTATGAAAAATATATAAAGGCATGATACACTTTTCTTTGAAAAAAAAAAGTTGCTTATTGAATTAGTTTTCGTTTTTTTTTTTAGCAATTATAAGGTTAACACTTTCTATTTCCGAATCGTCATGTCGAAAATGTGCTCTCTAACAAATTTTGATACATTAATTATTTTTGTACCCGAAATGTGACTTTGGTTAAAACTTTTGAGACCATATATTGTTCATAAAAAAAACCAAAGTTCGAGTAGACAAATTTTAGGAATAAATACAGAATAGTTATAAACAAATGTCCCATTTTACTGCATAGTAAAAAATATAAAATTTTACAAATTTGAAGAAATTTTCGACTTTTAAATAAAACTTTCTGTTTAATTTTTTAATATAGAGAATATAAAATACTTTTAATATTTTTTATTCCCTTTATCTCTGAGAACGCGAAAAATCGTCTACATCGTCTCTTAAGGTTATGTACATAGGTGGGAGCTCAAGTAGAGTGTTAACTAAAATATCAGATTTGGGGTTCCAAGCAAAATCCAGCAAGTAAACTTTCTTCAGATTAAGAAAGCGGTTTTTATTGAAACGGAAATTTTTTCATGAAAATGGTAGATATACTCGAATTAAATATTTCGATGCTTTGATTTCATATCTATTACTTTTTTGAAATGATACTTTGTACTCTTCTATCATTTTCCCAAAATAATTTTTTTAAACAAAATTCCAGTAATATGTGTTATCATCTCCCGTTTAACCTCATCATGACACTTATTAAGAACGGTTTTAAAAATGAGCGACCTTGAAAACAGCATTGAAGCATATAAATGAAAATAAATTAATTGTAATAATGCAAATAAATTTATAACAATAAAAAAGAGCAGCGAACAACAATGCAAATAGATAAACGCAGCTACACTTGCACTCACTAAGTAATGTAGATAGGACGAAATATTCAAGTAAACAAATATTATGATTGCATATATTAATGTTTAAGTACATACATATAATATAATGAAGCCATAAAGTTATAGATAATACAATAGAAGCGATATACATACATATATAGCAAGCGTAAACGTGCACATAAGCGCATACATACTATGCAAATGCACAATGAAAGCCCTGTAGACAATTCAATGCAAACTTTTGTGAGCGCATAGCAACTTTGACGGTATGTAAGTATGTATGTATGTGCTTATGATGTTTCAATAAATGCATTACCGCTAAAAGATATATAAACAAAGAAATACAAGTTCAAGTAATGCGAGTAATATAGTTACATATAAAATATAATTAAAAAAATAATAATATTTAAATTTGACAAAATTAAGAAATAATTAATGAAATCTCCCTCAACTACTAAATATACATACATATATGTATTTGTTATATGTTTATGCGCTTGCAGTATTTTTTAGCTTAGCTTAAACAATTTATATACGTACATACTTTTTAAACTTTAGATACATACATATTTTGAGTAACGCTTTACAAAAGCTTTGTGTTTGACAATAATTCACAACGATCGAATTTTTGTAAAAATAACTATTCTTCTCCCTTTATTTTTGTTGTTAACTAGTCAGATCGATTTAAAACTATTTAGATTTTTATTCAAAAACAACTCTTAAAAATTTAATTGAAATTTTAGCGTTCTCCAGTGTTGGACAAATAACCTGTACTCTATATCACTTGAAATCATATGAAGTTTCTAAATACATACTATGTATAGGCAGTCGATTCTAAGTAATTTCCAACTAACATAGAACAGAACAACGGAACGGGATAAGAAATAACGCGGTTTAAGTGAATAACGGAACAAATTTGTCAATAGATATCTGAATATAGCTTAAATACTTTCAGCAGATTGAATGTGTGTTCCTAGCTTCCTCATGATTTTGTCATTGGTTTCCAAATATTAAGCAATTCGAGGTCTCCTCTTTTTCAGAAACGCTTTGTCAAACAATTTGTTGTTCGAGCTTTCACAAACGACTTATGCAAGCTTTTAAACGAAAGCTTTTTGCTTTGCACAAGGATACTTTGAAGTGTACAAGCACATTTCTAATTGATTGAGATAATGAAAGCTCTGGAAAAGTTAGTTATTTATTTCTATTGTTTCTCCTTATTTTTACATACCAACATAATTTTAGAGCGAAAGAGAAATCTAGCATAACCTGGCATAACATAGCATAGCATAACATAATATATTCCCACTCGAATCAACCACATCCCCATGGTTTCGTTTATAGATTTACAGGCACGCAAGATTTTATATTTACATACTAGTACATGCAACAACCAATAAATATATAGGTAATATGCTTGCAAACATACATACATAAATATATATATATTTTAATGTGAACGTTAACACACAATTATAAATAGCTAAATTTTATTGGATATGAATATTAAATATATTAACCAAACACATGGAAGGACATGCTCGAACATTACATAGGCAACGAATTTTATTATTTTATTATTTTTTGTACTATTTTTAAGTAAAATTGTAAACAAATAAGTATTAAAAAATGTATTAAACAAAAAAAAAAAAAAAACAAAACAATAAAAATATCGTAAGGCAGTAAAGGAAGTAATAATGAACGAGAGAATCAAGTGAAAATGGAGTCATGCAATATTGTTGAAGGCTAAATACTACATATTAAAATAAGTACACAAACAATTTTCTGTAGCTTTAGTGTTGTTTGTTAAATTCCAAGACTAGTTACTACTACAACACGAATTACTACATACATTGTATATGTATATGTATGTCTCACTATGTACTTGTAAACATACCAAAAAAAGATCGATTGTAATAAATTGTGAAAAATTTATATTTGTTAAACATACAGAACATACATACATACAAACGAACAGACAAATACATACATACATATATGCCCACAAACACAATTGTATAACTTTCTAATTATGGAATAACCGAAGCTATACGAAATAAATATATATACATATATATAAAGTACATATACATATACATATGTACATACTTGATTGATATGCTATACATATAAATACATACTTGTTTTTGTTATCCAAATAATATTATATACTATTAAGCTTAATAAATGTAAGTTAGACACTTGAAAACACACACACATGTATACAAATATACGCAAAACTAAACAAGCTGTTACACTAAACTCAAAAATACTTAAAAAAAAAACACAAAAAAACAAAATTTCGAAAATAGTCAATTCTAATGTGTGTATGTGCGTAACGGCAACTACCGTTATGGTGCATTCATAGAAATTTAGTCAATTTTAAATTAAATTAAATTTTATTAAAAATATAAAAAATAATACATAATTGTGTTAAGTATTTGTTCCATTGTCAATTGAGAAATGTCAACTAATGCTATTCTTATTAAAAATACATACAGGCAAAAATACATAACATACTTATAAACATACTTATAACAATTTATGTTATTTCTAAAAATATGGGACAAAAACACTGAATATGTTAACGAAAAATTAAAAAAAAAATTGTTGTAGTTAAAATATTGCAATTTTTTATTTGCATTTTTAGTGAAAATATTTTTTTTTTTTGGTTAGAAAAATTTTTTTAGCCATTACTCATAAACAGTTTCATAGATTTTTTGTGCAAACCCATTAATTTGCTATTTTATTTAAAACAGCTGCGTAAGAACTTAATATACCGTTATTTTCCGCACTCGTTGCTTTTAAAAATAAACTTAGGCAACAATGTTCCGAAGAAATCTTGATCTCTTTGTAAAATAAGCAACTAAAGTCAAATTGATCACATTTACATGCTCAAAAATATTTTGCAGATATTTGAGTTACCACCAAGTGTAGTTTCAAAAAAAACATCATAAAAAGAATTCATCTTTCACTCGTTACCGAAAATATAGAAACTGAGAACAATTTCGAATTAATTTTTGACATAAATTTCATAATAGCTAGAAGCTTTTAAATCAAAATTATTACCGCTCAAATTATAAGACAGAATTTTATGAAAACAAAGCATGGTAAATGCCAAATGTACGAAAGCTTTAGTGTTGAGCTTTTTCTCAATCCAAGTATTTTAAAACAAAAACATTACTATTAAATATTTTCCGTTAGATTCTTAGAAAATTCAGTAATGGACCAGTTTAATTCTTTTTTTTTTAATTCGAAAGTGGCTATAACCCTTAAGATGGTCTTTATACGGGATAATGTTATGATCAAGTTTTATTTAAACTTCGCGGGGGCAAGAAAAGTTACCTACGAATGCTGGATGAGGTCGTTGTGTATATTGCGACTCTCCCACTAGATCTCAATAACAAATCGAATATTTCTACACGACTCCACGACACTAAAGCTAAGTTTAGATCTTTCATATTTTACGAAACTAAATCGGTATCACATCTTAACCTCAATTCATTGTCACGTACCATAATTAAAAATAGAAACGTTCCAAAAGTAGGTCCACCCGATCACTTTAGTCTACTAATTGTAAGACCGTTCCATTGGTTTATTCGCCCTTAATTGTTTTAGGCGCCATACTTAAATGTTGCTCCATTCATAATAACGAAACTCAGAATAATTTCGTGTACATATGTATACACGTATTTTCTGGTGTTCTTGTTTTTCTTTCCGACTTCTCGTCATCGTTTCATACAATTATACATACATATGTATACGCCAATGTACCTTTGTATGTACATGGTCATTGACTTTGAAAAACTCAAATGAAATAAAACCAATATGAATCGATGCAAATTTAAAACTTGCACTTACATCATTCAAGTGCATAATTAGACCCCCTAGCACAACTTATTCTTTATAGGCTAGGGCATACATTTTGCATTTTTCTTTATTGGACTAGTTTTATTGTGTCAAACTTTTTACAATAAATTTTTTGAATACTTTGAGAAATAATTTTTAAAAGTATCATTGAGAGTAATTTTTTTCTTTAATATAGAAAATATATGGATTCCCTTGATCACGTAGACGATCTGCTGGGCCGTCGACAAATAAAAACTATCTGAAATCGAAAAACCCCAAAAGTGTAGCGCAGCTATAAATACAATTCAAAATTTCGGTTTTTGTGAAAAAATATACACTTTAGTAAGTCTTAAAAATCAAAATTCCTTCAATTAATGCTTGAAAAATATATAATATCTAAGGAATTCATGTGAAATTTTCGAATCTTTTTTTTTTTTTGAGTTCAAAGGGGGTTTAAACCCCCCCAAAATGATTTTTATGCGGGATAATGCTTTATTCAAGCTCTTTGATAGTGAGAGAAAGAACTTAGCTCCAGAGACCTACTTTGGAGAAAAGCTTTTTGGAGCCAATATATTTTAGTATTTTTTTATTAAAATTAAACAACAATCTTATGATCCCAGTAGCGGAGCGTGTGAAATAAGTGCAAGGATATCGTAATTTCACAGTTCTGTCAAACGTCAATATTGAGAAAAATATTTTGAGCAGAAAAACGTCGCATACAATTTTCAGGCTTGAGACTTTAAGGTCTCCGCCATTATTTAGAGTTTTCAAATGAAATATGTAGGAAAATGGTTATAATAACACTCAAATGAGTTTTTTAGTCTAGTTTTTTTCTAGAATTTTTTTTCGAAATTTTTTCAAACATACTCTGTTTTTTTAAGCTGTTAACGAATTAGTTAATAAAATTTGTGGGCGTGGCCATGAAATGTTAACGAAAATCCAAAATCTTTCAAATACAAATACAATTCACATACAATTAACGGAAGCATTCGAATATCCATTCAAAAACCCAACACGTTTATAATAAAATGATTTGTTTTGCCTATATATGTACATGCATATAAACAGCTAAAATATATTATATAATAATTGAGTGGTATGTATAATGACAAGATATACATACAAGAAATATATAGGTACACATATATACATACAAATATTATATATAGGCAGGAACCCGATACTGTACAATGTTTATTGTTGATGTTATGTTAGTTTAATGAAACAAAATCGTAAAATAACAATTAAAATAAATTCAATAAAAGTCAGATTAAATGAAAATTATTTAAATGATAACAAAGTAATCAGTTATTGATGCTTAAATGAAATGAATAATACAATAAAAATATATACATCAAATATATTGCTGTTTGAATTTTGTTGTGGGAAGTGAAACGCCGGAAATCACGTTAGCGTACGCCTAAAAGTATGCAACAATTATGGTTGGCATGTACTTGCTTAACCTTCAAGCCTATTGTTCAATGACAGCTGCTTGACATGACAACTCTTGTACTTCAACATTAAATTTTTTTATGCTCTCTGATTCAACCCCCGCATAGGCACCAAAATACCAATATTTTTTTTTAATTTCTTCCAGCCTCAAGTGGATGCTTCAAGTAGCCAATATAACTAATAAGTAACAAAAATATTTATACTGTCGCATATATATACGTATATATACATACATATATACAGGGTTGCATTTGTACTCTTAATTATTAAGCGGTAGTATGTTGGATTCAACGTTATCAACCATAATCGCAGCAAGATTCATTAGTGAAAAGGTAGAAAGGTGATTGTGCAGAGAGACATTGCTTTGAGTTGGTCATAAGTCAGCAGAAAAGGAAGCAGGGAAATATATTAGATTATTATAAAAAAATTCCACATAAATTTATAGTAACGTCTCTAATTGACTTTTTGTACAGATGTCTAAGGCTTCTTGAACACAATTTAATCTGGCTGCTGAATAGATTCACTCATGAATAACCATAGACACATAGATAGAACTGTGTTGACCTAGTTAATGCGATCCTTTGAATCCGCTCTTAATATTATTAATTTACATACGTGAAAAACATTTTCAAAATTATTTTCCCTAAACTCTCTCTAAAAGCATTTGAAGTACAAGTTTTGGAGGTCTTAAAAGAGCCATTAAGCTCCTGAGACTGCGTATGCCTTTATTAAACAAAATCAACTCAGTTTTCAGTGACGCGTTAGGTGTGTTGGGTGAAATACACCTCAATCTGTCAAATCTCTCAAAAAAGACAAATATATAGAAGAGATGGCGAGAACACAATAGTTAACAAGAGACAAGAGTCAGTGTGGAAACAAATAACAAAAGATTGGTGGCGGTTTTTATTTTCAAAGAGTACTTATAATAAGAGTAATAATATGGCTGAAGAGCATTAATGATGATGGGATTTGGAGAAAATGTTTCAATTTCAGTCAAAATTTTCGATTGTTTGTAAATTTCCAAAGCATAATCGATTTCCTCAAAACAATTTTCTGGATTCTTAAAAAATTGCCAAATCTATTTTAAGAAGCACACCTAGTCTGACCGCCTAAAAGAAGGTAATATTTGGGAACTAAAAAACTACTTAATCAATTGTTTAGAATTTTTACGGGCATGCCATATTTTAAAAAAAAAAACAGAGTAATATTTTGTGAAAACATTTATTTAGAATGATCTCCACTGCTCCAGTGATTCCGACCTGCTCCGTAGATGAAACCTAAAAATATATCCACAATGATTGTGTCGAGAAAAATTAAAAATTGACCAAATAGTCTGCCAAAATTAAATTTTTGATCAGAACAAAAATGTGATAGGTCATGGTATAGAGAACTATATACAAAATGTCAAGAAAAATTTAATGGTGGTCGGTTATTTTGTCTCTGAGTAATCACTAAAGCAAATTTAAAAAAAAAGTTTTGAAAATAAACTGACGACGCTGATTGAACTGAGCGACTACACTTTAGAAGGCTGTAAGTCAAAAACTATTTGAGATATCGATTTAAACTTTCATTATGATATTTTAAAATATATTACTTATCGAAAAAAACATTTATCGATTTATTTTTGTCGCAATACTAAACTTAAGACATTTTTCTTTAATATAAAAGAGTTTGTTCTTATCACGGATGAGTCCTCCATACCCAAACACAGACATCATTTTACTACTGGGTTACTACACAATTAAACAGTCGCACACAAAATTTGTTTCTCTCCTGCGTTATGGTTGTTGCTTTCTATGATTCCATCAAAGAGCGCCCAGAAGCTTTCTTACTACTTATTACAGCAACACGCTCGACATTTGCGGACTCATACCTATCGGCAGCTTTTAACTTGGAAGGTTGCGCTGATGCCTCCGATAGGAATGCGAGTTAGCGCAGCCGCCGAGTTGCTGTCTGCAGACGCGCCGGGTTTGTCCGTATGTTCTATCTAGTGTTTGTACATACACACATACATATGTACATATAAATGTATGCACACGCGTCTGTTGATTTCCTTCGTGGCAATAAATATAAAATGTGAAAGAAACGAGCTACAAGCATGGAATTGCTGCGTTTGCGTTAAGACTGGTTATCGCTCAGCTGTCAGTTTTCCGTACACTGCCGACCGTAGCGGTTGAAAATCGTATTTCGAGCGCGAATTATTTGAACGCTGACAAGTTATACATAAAACAGAAGAGCCAAGCGCCAGCAAGTGGCAGAGTGGGCAGCAAAAAAAATAAGACTTTTAAATAAACAGGAAAAATAAATTTTCCGACGCAAATCGCGCGGCATAAGGTAGGAACAATAACAGCTAACAAGACACGCCTTCATTTTTTTTTTTGTTAGCAGGCGTTTTATTTATTTGGAATTTTATGAAAATCAAAGAATATTTCGACAATGTTCGTTTGAATGTGCTCTGTCGCGGTAAAGCCTATATTATTTATTAAAAATCATTGTATAAAGGCAATTATGTAAGATTCACCAGCGATAAGCAAGCGTAAATCAGCACAAAAGGTCGATAGAAAAAATTGATTCATGGATTCACTGATATGAATACACACACATACACATAAAAAGCAGTGTACAATGTATAAGTAAATATGTTCATATACAGATACAAACTGCATGTAACTGCAAATGTCTGTTGTTTCCTACGAGCCTTTTCTCTTAATGCGCTGAATACTGCTGGCTTTGTCAATGCTTACGTAGCTCCGCGCCCACAAAGTGCTTGCCGCCATACAGCTGATCGGTTGAAATATGAACATACATACAAGTACATACTTGTATTTGTGTGTTTACAAACGTACATATGTACTTACATATTTATTTGTATGTGGGATTAGGCGTCTAGTGCATTTGATAAGAGCCTCTCGAGACCCGGCCGCCTGCGCTGGCATTGTAAATCAATAAAATCGTTGTACGATTGCATGCTTAATTGTATGTAAACCGTTATTAGCCATGCAAAAAGATAAAAATATTGCAAAAATAGTTTTATCACAAACAGGTGATAAAATAATAATCGAAATATAAGTGTGAATTCAATAATTGTGAGAATAAACAAATATATGTGTAAATATATATATACATGTGTGTATGTATTGTAAATTGTAATTATATATGTGCAGATACAGTACTCCCTCAATAACCATAAGCAATAAGATGTAAACAAGTATAAGTTGGAACAGAATTTATTTTACAATTTGTAGCTTGCTTTGCTAAACATTGGTGTGATTTGTTACTTAATATCATTATTATTTAGTTAAAACTAAAACAAAAAACCCGTAGCAGCTCATAGTGATAATTAAAAACAAAAAAAACAAAAAAAGAAATTAAAGAATTTTTCCCACTAGGAGTGTATTTGTAAGATCGTCTACTAAAACTTTAAGTGGTTACATGGACTTAAGGGGTTTTGAAAAATCAAATTTTTTATTGAGTTATTCAATTGTACAACACTTTTAGAATATTATGCTTAATTTTCAAGTTGATACGAGTAATAGTTTTGGAGATACAGCTTTGAGAACGAAATAAAAGCAAAGTCTCCATGAAATACATTATTATCGATATTTCATCTGAAATAAAATTATTAATGTATATGAGAAAGAAAAATATAAAAATCATTAAAAATAACGAACATTTAACTAAACTATATTGATGGTTGCTGTTACTGAGTATATACTCTAAGAACATTTGTTGGAGAGAGCGCTGAGGAAGCCATAACTCTCTTTCAAGAGTTGAAATTTTAACTGAACATACACAAACACTTGCACAAACAAATATGGTAAAACGTGAAAGCAATTAAAATAACAATAACAATGTTGTTGTTTATTCCAACTAATAAACAATGAATATGAGTTATTTAGCTCAATAAACATCAATAAAAAGTTATTTAAAATTTTATGAAATATGTCTTATTCCTTTATTGCTATTTGCAGCGTTACGTGAAAACACCACTGCCACCACCACCGCACACACATCGTCAATATCACAAACATGTCATCAACTGCAGCCGTCACACCACTGCCCGCCATCGATATCGATCAGCCCAAATATGATCAGAGCACTTACATCAATCGTGCCAAGCACTTTTTCCTGCTCACCAATCCGCTGAATCTCTTAGCCACCAACGAGGAGTTAGGGGCGCGCCAAGCGCATCGTACACAGTTATCGTGCCGGCAAACCGGTGCAGGAATGCGGCAGCGTTGAGGAGCTGTGGCGTGCCAAGTACCTGTACGATTCGGCCTTTCATCCGGAGACAGGCGAGAAGTCGCTGATTATTGGACGCATGTCGGCTCAAGTGCCAATGAACACGCTGATTACAGGATGTAAGTACGAACATATTTTCAGTTATTTATTTGCTTTTTTTTGATGATTAAAAGTTAAGTTTAAAACCTCAAACTATATGAGTTATCAACAATATATACGAGCAGTAGTGGCATTGAACTGATAGCAACGATTTGTAGCGTTTATTTTTCTATAAATAATTATATATTTAATTTAAAGTGAATGTCTACTAGGTATTATGAGACAGCTACAAATAAACTTGTGTGCTCGTGTCGTCTTTGCCGAATATAAATTAAGTTATAAAAAGAAAACATGGTACATATTTTCATAATTTAGGAAGAAGGGGTTGTTGAGTGCTCTTATAAATTAATTAGTTTGAAGAAAAAAATCAGAATATGTAATAATTTAATCAGAGTTGCAAATAATAATTAAAAATACATATATTTTAGTTAAAATTTAATCTTTATTTTGTTATCTCGAAAATCTTAATTATAATTAATTATCTTAACCAATACCGGTTGTACGTATCATCTAAAACTAAACGTGATAGATACAGGGTTATATGCATATATAAATTGTCAGGATAACGAGGCTAGTTGATATCCGGTGACTGCTGTACGTCCATTCATCCGTGCAAGCTGTTACTTGAACCCGATTTGAACCATATTTGGCATCTGACATTCCTATGTTATAGTGTGAAAATGGTCGAAATCGGACTACAACCGCGCCTACCTCCCACACAACACAATTTTAAATTTCATCTGATTCTTTCTTTTCGAGGGTACAAATCAAGAAGCAATTAATATAACGGGATAAAACCTTTTGGTCAAAAATTGTCGAATGAATAAAATCGGGTGAAAACTCGCCTGAGACTCCATATAACTAAAATGCTTTATGTATCTGAAAATACTTCCCTGTCTTTAACCCGAACTTAGCTCTTCCTTACTTGTTAATTCTAATTTTGATATTAAAAATTAAGTTTTTAATTAAATATTTAATAATTAAATAAAATTATTCAATTTTTAATTAAGTCTTTAATTTTAAAATGTAGTTTTTAGTTATAATTTTTTTTAATTAAACATATGTATGTTTTTTTATGAAAACGTTAGAATAGTTGAAGTATGCTTTAAGAATCCTTTTGATCTATTTTACTCACTTTTTTTAGGTATTATGAATAGCTTATTATCTTATTAATAATAAAAAAATAATGAATTATTCTTCTTCTATCGATAACAAGCAACTGTTTGCATTCGACTATCGATTTCAACTTATTTATTCTTTTGAATTAATAACCAGCAAAAAAATCAATATTAAAGCCACACGCTATGTAATATTAATAATATTATAATGGTTCCTTTTAAAAACATTAATTCACACAAAGATCACTACTAAATAGCAAATTATTCATTCATAAAATCATTAATGAATGAAAAATTAGTAATGAGTGCTTCACACATGTTCATTTACTCAGATTAGCACTCATGAATATGAAAAGTATTGAGTGGATGAATGCGAACTGCTGAGACATCGAAAAACTTTAATGCTCTCAACAACAATTGCCGGCAATAATAATAGTGCAATATCTCACTATGTGCTGCAAATTCTAAGTAATGTGCATATGTATGCATGCGCCTAAAAGCGAACAGACATTTTAAAAAATTTTAAAAAGTTTTAATAAATGTTTTGTACTAGTTTCAATGAAATTCTTTGGATTATTATAGTTTGGAATATGTACAAAACGAGAAAAGAGAGAGGCAGCAACAATCCGAAGCCGTTATCTATTTAAAAACATTATTAGTAATTATGAAAAAATATATAATATAACCAAACATTTTTTATTATAAAATTTAAATTTGAGTTTATTAGTATTTCCACCGGTGACAATTTGTTCTTTTTTATCTCACTTTAAATTGCTTTGATTTAATGTATTCAGCGCGGCGAGAAAATAAATACATTGTTTTTATATTATTTGTAAATTTACTGATTTTTTTGCTCAGGTCCAAGTCATCAAGGTTTTGCGTCAATCAGGCAATTTTAAGCAATTCCATTGCAATATCAATAGCGTATTTATACATGTATGCGTGGCTACATATAATATATTCGAAAACATTTTAATTTCGCCGTACGAGTTGTCCTCAACATATCAAATATATGATATGTATATAATAAAGCTCAAAGGTATGAAATAAGTAAATATATTTAAGGGGTTATATCCACTCACCAATCAGGAAAAATCCGCTTTTTGTGACTTTTTGTTGCTTTTTTTTGGAGAAACGTGTTATTTATTAAATGAATACAAATAATGATAAATTGGTATTTCCTTGATCCCGTAGCCGAACTACAGAAGGAACTTCGAAGAAAAGGATCCATAGGGAGAAGATTTTCTTGTAACAAAAAAGTTTTTAATACAAAGATGGTAATAGAAAATATTTTTTAACACAATGAACCAAATAGTTTTTCCAAAATTTTTTCAAAATGCGACCAATTCTTACGATGTCAATACTGTTCGCTACCTCTGGGTTGCCGCGTCTAAATAGACAATACAAGATAAATAAATACACATAAATCTTATGCGCATTTCAAATACGTTGTAAATTTTGGTTATTGGCTTTTGTATTTCTTTAATTTTTTTTAAATTTGTTGTTGTTATTTTCCTGTAGGTATGCTGTCGTTCTACAAGACCACACCAGCAGTCGTCTTCTGGCAATGGGTCAATCAGACATTCAACGCAGTTGTCAACTATACAAATCGCTCTGGATCAACACCCATTTCCAAAGAGTAAGTGCAAATTACATTGTGACAAAAAAGTACCCGGAAATTGTAAATAAAACAGAAAGATATTTAGTTATTTATCAATATTTAATTCGTCGTCTTCAAAGTAATCGCCACCAATGATTTTTCCATTTCTCGAAACCCTTTTTCTAAGCAATTTTTGGGATTGGAATTCGTACGACCAAGCATTTCCATAGAGACTTTTTTACGCTACTCTTTTTGAAAAAAAATTCAGCTTTGACGAGACGAGTCGAGCAAGAACGCATTTCATACCCAAAATATTCGCGAAAATTATTCGAACGGACTCGCTAGAGATGTCGAGCTCTTTCGTCATCTCTTGAAAACTTGCCTGACGACTTTCAAGCAGCATATTCTTCACCGTGAGCCTTTTCTAATACCCGCAACGATTCCGCACACGAAATTTGGTTAGAAATACAAAATTTGAAGCAAATTCTTTGTTCGCTATTTGTATACTCAGGTGTACCGACTGCTGTAAACAAACAAACTGTTTGACAGATCGCGCTCATATTTGACATAGTAATTAAGGACAGTCCTACCAACTTAGCAGAATACATATTTTTGAACTATTATTTATGCGGGGAATTTAATTACAATTTCCGGATGCTTTTTTGTCACAATTTCTATACTTATGTGTATGATTTATTTATCGTCACCTGAAATACATAATAAAGCATCATCAACAAAATTTCAGGTTCAGATATAAACCAGTTTTAACCAACATTAAAATTTTTTTTCACTCATGTTCCATTTTATTTCGTGTTTCATTCATGCCACTGTAAATTTGCGAAAATATTGTTGCGTTATTTTGCATTTCAGGTGACGATATATATGAACGTTGATAAAAATATACATATCTGTAGCGCCTTCACTAAGAAATTATAACTTGACAAACAGACTAATTGTGTTGTTTTGTTATCGTTTCAATTGCTCATTATACATTTTCGCTTTCGCTTTTTATCTGTTTGCCTTTTAAATTATACATACATACACACATATGTATATATAAACATCACTTAAGCGATATTTGTATGTACGTACATACATCATATAAGTATGTATATTTGGAGATTTGTATGTTATATGTAGAATATTTAAGATGTTTAATCTAATGGCGTCTCTCTTGCAGGCAATTGCTTACTTCATATGTATTGGCCACTGGTGGCGCGCTGACCACAGCACTCTCCCTCAACCGGCTAGTGAAGGTGAGTTGTCAGAACTTGAAGCAATAACAGCCCTCTCGATAAAGTCTCTAGGCGCAAAATGATTTGTGGCATTAGTGTGAGACTAGTTACTTGTGGACTAGTTCAAAACTGGGGTGGACAGAAAGTAGTTAAAAAACAAGAAAAAAACGTTTATTTCGGTTGTACCAAATCTACAATGAACTTCACAAACAAAAAGTTTCCATTCATGAACTTGATTTTGTGATCGGTCAGTTTATGCCGCAACTATATGCTATAGGAACGATATCGACAGTTTTGACAAATAAGCAGTTTATTAGGGAGAAAATGCGTGTGCAACCTGAAGGACTACTTCGCATATATACAGACAGTTAGATAGACGTATCCGACTCAGCTGCTCACGCTGATCAGTTATATACTTTACAGTGTCGCCGATGTTTCCTTGTGGGCGGTACATACCCTGTTCAGGGTATATAAAAGACATGCAGTCTATATGAACAACATAACCACCCTCAAACTCAATTCGATAAATATTTTTTAGCTTTAGTTGAAATTTACTTGAACAAACTTTTCACTAACGGTATATTTTCTTTCGCTTTTTTGTTGTATTGCAGAATTTAAACCCGCTAATTGGACGCCTAGTGCCGCTGGCGGCTGTGGCAGCAGCTAATTGCATCAATGTGCCCATGATGCGCATGCAGTAAGTAAATACAATTTACAGTTTTAAATGTCACTAATTCAAACTTTTAAATTAAATTTCAAAGAGAGTTGAAAAACGGCGTCACTTTGCTGGACGAAAAGAACAATGAGTTGGGCGTTTCGAAGAAGGCGGCTGCCGTTGGTATCACTGCTGTGGTGGCTAGTCGTATTGCCATGGCTGCGCCCGGAATGGGTGAGCTCTAAGTCAAAGTCAAGTTTTATTAGATTTTACTTAATTTCCATCTTCTCTCTTTGCAGTACTAACGCCACTGTTGATACAGTCGTTGGAGAAACGTGGCTTCCTTAAGCGCTTCCCCAAAGCCAGCGCTCCCATTCAGACGCTCTTCTGTGGTTTCGTCTTGATATTCGCCACCCCCCTGGGCTGTGCATTCTTCAGTCAACGCGCCGCAATCGGGGTAGGTTAAATTCAATTTTTTGAAAAGTTGAAACTATTTTAACTGTTAATTTTCTGTTTTCTACTGAACAGGTGGACCGTTTGGAGGATGACGTGCAGCAAGACATTAAAAAACACAATGCCGAGCTTAAAGAAGTATGGTTCAACAAGGGCTTGTAAGCCAAGCGCAGCCTTATTGATAATATCTTTTGGAGACTCTGCATTTTTAAAGGACAATAAAAAATTCCATTTACTTTCTGACAAGCGCTTATCGTCGTGAGCATTTGTTTTACAGAAAATTATAATTACTTAGCATTTATATGTAATTAAAATAATTTATATAGTTGTTCGCGATTTAACTGTAGTTTAGATCTTTTGTAGTCATTTTGCAAACGTTTTAATTCTGCTCAGCTCTCACCCAGCGTTGCTTTGCAGCATTGTAAAGAAATACCTCATTTGAGCAATGTTCATGCTTAATGATGACTTAATTAATATTAATTTAAAGTGTTTTCTTCATATTTTTAAATGTATTGTACAGGAAATTGTTTAGAAAGAAACAAAACTGTGTAACGTAGATATGTTATTGCATACAAAAATAAAGACTATTTTTGAATTAATGTAACTTCAATCAAAAATGCTTTTTAATTGTATAATTATGATAAAAATAATATTTGTAGTTGCTTTTTTATTTTAGTTTGTCAAAAAGAATTTTTGGAGAGTTACTAAAAATTATTTAAAAATATTCGGCAATATAAAAATAATGGAAATGGCAGTGAATTATTATTTTTTTACTTTATTTCTCATTTTTAAACTTATAATAAATAATTGTTTAAAATATGTATAACATTTTTTATAAAATCTCATGGTGGTTAGTGTTATTCTTTCTTTTTATTTAATTAACTTTTTTTTTTTGAAAAAAGATTTATTATTTAGCTATCATTTACATATTTATTTGATTAACAATTATCCTGCATAATTTTCATAACGTAAAAAATTAAAAATTAATTATAAAAGGATACTCGACTTTACTAACTTCTTCTTCTGGTAGATAGAATTTTGTATTACTAAATGCGGACTAATCCAAATTTTCAAAAAATGTGAAGTAATTGTTACCTTTTGGTAACCAAATTTTTATTACAATATTACTATTTTTGTCATTATAAAAAATTATGAATAATATTAATTTTTACGTAAAATTAATAAACTGAATTCCAATTTTATGCGAAAATGTATGTCAGCGACATCTACATGTGATATACTTATACGTGCATAATAAAAGCATCGTACGGCAACACGGCATATTTAAATGTTTTGACATTTTTAAAATTTACGAAAAATTATCGTAAAGCAGAATACAAAAGATTAAGGAAAAGCGATGTATGTCGTCTTTCCAAGTGCAAAATTGAATTGGGCGTGCATGTGTTTAATTCCGCGATCAGAGATAAACCTGGCCGCAAAGATATACTGCGCTCAATAAAAAGTAATTTTATCACGACTTGAGTAACTAAAAAGATAGCTTTGAACTTTTACATTGCTACTCGGAGAGATTTTTGTAAAATTTTTATATAATAAAACTTCTGATTGTACTAATAGAGTTTTGAGATTTTTGTTCACATAGAACTTGCGAAATTCAGGCCGTATAAGCAGGTAAATATATTTTAGCAAACATGCTGAAGTCTATAATGGTTTGAAGCAATAAATGAGCGGCAAAAATTATGTGTAATGTTTTTTTTTTTATTCTTTAATATAGCTGTTGCTGTTATCAATTACAGAAAAGTAAGTTGTCGATAGCGTGGAAAGTAAGAAAGTGGAAAACGTGGAGGAAATTAACCGCCAAAGCAAAAGAAACAATAGCGCAGCAGTGGAGAGAAAATCTGGGAATAAGCAGTAGAGCAAGTGACAACTACAGTTCGTGGACAATTGGAAGGGAGTACAAGGTGGCGGTGGTTGTGTATTGGCATCGTTATTCGCTCGGCAAAGAGTGAAAACACATTGCAAACGGTTAGTGACGCGCAGAAATCGGACGGCAGCGTTTGGGATCAGTATAGCCATTCATAGGAGGCAAATTTTTTGCCTTTTTTGTTGTAAAGGCAGTTTGTTTACAGGCGATATATAGTGCATATAATTGCTTAAAATAGCGGCATTTAAAGCAATTAGTTATTGAATCTGTATAGCAGCTGTGATCAGCATTAAGTTTAATAGCTACATTACGTTTTTATTGAATTACTACTGATTTTGCCACAATCGCAATGAATATGGACGACTACGAATCATTACCCACTACCAGTGTGAGCATTAATATGACAGCCGGAGCAATTGCGGGCGTATTGGAACATTGTGTTATGTATCCATTGGATTCGGTTAAGGTGAGTTTTTGTCAAGTGCTTTAAAAAATTATATGTGAAATTAATTTAATGCTAAACCAATCGATTTAATTTAGTTTTTGTTGCAAACCAGCGGTTGAAAGTTGACTGCTCAGCTGTTAGCAACGTTGTCCTAACCTCAAATTTAAGCGTCGTGATGTAATTCTTTCCTCTTTGTTGGCTGCTTTATTGTTGTTTTTCTTCTTATACAAAAATGTTATTTTTTTTTCTTTGGTTCGTTCGATTTCGGCATGACATACCAGAACATAGATGGGTATGTCTATTTATTATTGGTAATGAATGCGTGCTCGGATGTTTTTTTTTATGTATAAATAAGTGCAAAAAAAAATTATTTTAATGCATCAGCAGATGTTTGGTTGGTTAAGGATTGTGGGAGCAGGTGTAATCGTTAGTATGAAAACAGGTGTATTGTAAAATCATTGACTAAACATAAATTGTCAACCCCATCTGCGGTTAAATGTTTGTTGTGCAAAATTATTACTGATAATGGCAGTAATTTTTTTATTTTGAAAAAATGCATTTAAGCATAAAATAGAAAAACAAGAAAAAACGTCAACTTCAGCTGCACCGATGTTAATAGAACCCTTTACTGTTGCAGTTATTATGGCTTAAAAGGGTATAAAAATATCTTTTTGCTAACAATATGATCGAAGATTAAAGCGATGCTTTGGATAATAATTTTTGTCGAATCAAAAGGACTTGGGTTTGATTGGCAGCTATATGTTATATCGCTCCGATATCGGCGGTTCCGTCAAATAAACAGATTTTTGAAAATGACTGCAAAATTTCAAATCAATGTCTGAAAAAAACTGGTTAAATCGACTCAGCTCATCATGCTGATCTTATATATTTCTTTTTGAATTTTCCGCAGCTACTCTCAATTTCAAATTATTATTTTTTTTTAACACATTTCT
Organism: Bactrocera correcta; assembly: GCA_027475135.1. Taxonomy (NCBI): domain Eukaryota; kingdom Metazoa; phylum Arthropoda; class Insecta; order Diptera; family Tephritidae; genus Bactrocera; species Bactrocera correcta. The sequence goes on along the minus strand of CM050326.1, from coordinate 34,357,526 downwards.
GCCATTATTATTTAAAGTTTTTTAAAAATCGTACAATGTATGTCAGTAATATTTCAATGCGAGGTGCAATAAATATTGTTAAATTGCTCTGCCGTTTTCGATACGACTCATTTATGCTAGTGGAATTTCATATATTTCAATATAATTCACATTGAAGTTAGGTGTTGATGTCCCAAAATATGATTATGAGTCGGTAAATCACTCGATTTATTTTTTATGTATGTACCTAAAGTTTGAGATTGCGCGTTGGTTAATTATTTTTGGCTGAAGTATGCTTATCGGCTACTAGAGTATTTGGCTAACAATGTACCTGACTGCCAACTGCTACATGATAAGATAATAACTAGATCTAGAACCTATTTTATGTGAATTAAATTTGTTACTTTAAATTCTAATGCTGCATTATATTATTTTTTAGATAAGGTGAGCGCGTTAATTCTTATGTTCATTGTTAGTTTGCTACAAAATAAAAACTTATGCGACTATGACGTAGATCATGATGAGTGGGAATTTACGTATATTCGTTGTAACATTTATGTCAAACAAAATGTCCAACAATTACAATATAATATGGAATATTTTATTTTTCTTAAGTTTTCGTAACTTAGGTTAATATTGCTGATTGATGATTTTCTACGTGCCACAAAGTTTACAATGTAAACATGCCTATTATGTTCACTTTTTATTTTAGTCATCCTCTATATGCAAATTTGCTTTGATAAAAATGTAACATAATATAATTAATTGGGGGTTCACCATGAAATACATACAGGAAAAGTATGCAAAAGAAAAAACACAAATTTATTTCATATGTGATCAGAAAATTAAACGATTCAGTATACAAAATGTTGACATTTGTAGAAATCCCCATAAATGTTTCTCAGAATCATCCGTACATTGAGGCCCACAATATGCCTTGATCTGATAAATTGTTGTAAATTTTAAACGATGTGCTTTTGCATAACAATGCAAAATAATATATAAAGGCATATACATAGATGACTAGTAAACATTATATAGAGCTTGAAACTAATTTCGCAAGTTTATCTCCTTACATACCACCCGCACTATTAGTTGGATCAACGAAAAAAAAAATTAAAAAATATAGAATAATGTGCTTGTCATGCTACAATTTGCAAAAAATGAGAAGCAATTGTGAAGTGTTTGTTTAATCGCAATTTATCGTGGCTTCTGCTCCAATACATAAGTACGAAATACTGTAGTAAATTTGTATATAGTATATATGTATGTATATACATATATGTCTGTATGTTTTTACTTTCCGCGATTGTAATTGAACGAGTGCATGTTTTTGTTATAGTTGTTGTTTTTTCCACTGAGGTAATAAAGTGCGCAACAACAATTGTACTGGCATTTTTTACTGTCATGTCTTGATGCCTAGTAATTATCTTTTAATTTTTTCTTACTTTTGATTGCAGTAATTTGCATTATTATAAATACGCATATACCCACATACATACATACATATTTGAGCATATGAATATGTGTCTATTAAATATACATTTAAATTATTAAATATAAATTTATATCTACTATACATTGTATATTATATTCGTGCTCATGAATGAGCCTCGCGTGCATTATTCGGTTATAGAACTATAGCGCAACTTATTTATTGGGTTATACATGCAAAGTTGTCTATATAATATATATGTATGTATAGTAGGTAGAAGTATCCGTGTATTTATAAAAAATGGGGGGTTATAAATAAGTGCTTATTCACGCTTACACCGCATTCAAAACTATTTCTCGCATAATGTTACGTAACCTCTCTTGGATTCTTTAACTTTTCTTAAATACACATAATCTCTATGCTATGCTACATAGGTGCGAGTTATCGATTTCGCTAAACACACATGAAAATAATATATCTACTATACACAACATTAACTGCTTATACTCGCCGTCATGGCATATAATAGTAGAAAGATTTATGTGCGTGATTTTTCGGTTAGTTTGTTTTTGTTTTTTTTTTTTTTGTATTTTCATTTTAGTTTATACATTTTTGCGCGATCTTGTTAAAATAGCTACATACATACATATGTATGGCTTAGCATTTGTTGAAGCGTTTGTCACCTCTTCTTAATTTCTCTAAAACTTATATTGTATAGAACTTAACATTTTTACCTATGCACGTTTGTATGTTATACTTTGCATGCATGAAAAAATCATTTTTATATATAAGTAGCAGTTCGTAATATCCAAAAGGAAACGTCGAAGACTTTATAAAATATATACATATATGTATATAAATGATGGGCGTGACGAGCTGACTCGATTTAGCTATATCTGTATATGCGGGAAGTAGTCCATCAGTTTTTGAGATATCGATATGAAATTTTGTACACGTTCCCTTCTCTCCAAGAAGCTGCGCATTTGTCGGAATCACCGACATCGAATTACTATAGCATTTGGCTGTCATACAAGGTGAACGATCAACATTAAGTCCTTGTATGGAAAAATTTTTATTTGACGAGATATAATTACGAAATTTGGCTTAGATTATTGTCCAAAGCAACGCTACAATATCCAAAATTTTTTTTGATTGGATTACTTTAGCATTTATTAGCTTTAGTTGCCATAAAAACAGAAAAGCGAAATGATAAAAAAGTTGTACCGAAAAAAATTTGTAATTGTGGTGCAAATTTTTTTTCTTTTAGTTTTTTATTTATTTTTCGTTAGGGTCATTATAGAACATTGAACATTAATTAACATTTTCAAATATGCTTGAACACAAAGCGAAGTTCAGTTTAAAATTGCTTTTTAAATATGCTTTCTTTGTGTGCATATTTTCCAAACACAATGTGCAGCGTGAAAGTATTTTATATGCATACTACTTTATATACATTGTATTTGGTTCGTGCCTATTATATAACCTATAATATATAGTACGAGTATTATTCTTCGTTGTGTCGCTACTTTCCTACTTCGATAATTGAAAATTTTATTTATTAAATTACTTAATTAACACTTTAGAGAGCAATTTTCTTCTTTCATATACATATATCAATGAAATTTTAGCAACTACAAACACTACTTCTATTCAGCTCACACAATCGTTATACTTTTCACGATATCATTTTTCCTGCATCATACCAATCAATATTTTGTTTCCCAATTCGATATGACGATTGTGGTGTAGGCATATATAACGATTCTAGGAAACCACGCAAGTGTCGTTTAAGATTTCAATGTTAGATAAGTTTTTACTGTCCGTTCCCCAACTATACTATACTAAATTTTTCTTGTTTTTTAAGAACATTTCAAGGGACGTAACAACGTTATAAATAATATTTTGTTTTTGTTTGAGTAGTGATAGCTGGGCGTTGTTTGCTTAAATCAATTGCCTTTTCCGAGCACACGACATTTTTACCACCAACTGGTGGACATACATACATACACGTTTTTATGCATCTATCTACAATCAAAAACTGCACTCGACGACCGGCTTCTGCTGTGCGCCGACCTGAAGTGCAGCAACTTGATGTAGAGAACTTTTTATATTAAATTAGATTATGAAATTGCGTAAATGCGCATTATTTACGAATTAAAAATGGAGAATACAATTACTAAGTACTTAAAAACAACTAAGTGTAGCATCAAAGGTTAACACCTCACCACACAATTTTGTAAATTACAGTTGTATAGACCAAAAAATCAATATAAATAAAAATAGGCTTAATTTTCATTGCAATTACGTTTTTGTAGTTGCCCAATTAGATGAAGTATTGGTGAACAATCAATACCGCTACATCACTCAGTCCATAAAAGTAGTATATTTATATGTACATATGGATACAAGCGAGTGCGTATTCAAAACCAATATCATTAACTATCCTATAAACATAATATTTATACATATATGTATATGTATTCACATTAATATCGACTCTAACCTTGTTATTTTCGTACGCAAAAGAAATTTCAAATAATAAATAGCAAACATAAGAATATATTAAACTTTATTATTAAACCTTATCATCATTGTTTGTACACGTATACATACATAATTTCAGACAAGAATGCAAAGTTTATCGCCAGTCACTTCCAACTATGACATCAGCACCACCTTCAAGAACATGATCAAGAAAGAGGGTATTATGAGGTGAGTTAATTGCTACTTTACAAGCCATTTTTGTTATCTTCCATACTGATAAAATTTTTGGCAATTCCATATTGTTTCTCGTAACTATTGATGGGGTGCTGCTACAGACCCATACGTGGTGTCTCCGCTGTTGTTGCTGGCGCCGGACCCGCACATGCGCTGTACTTTGGTTCCTACGAAATGACGAAAGAGCTCCTGACTAAGTTCACCACCAACAATCATGTCAATTATAGTGAGTGTACTATTTCATATATACTATATTAACGTTTTTACGAATATAAATTTCTTGTTTTGAATCTATAGTGGCGTCCGGTGCTATAGCGACACTCATACATGATGCCGTATCGAATCCCACGGAAGTGATAAAACAACGCATGCAAATGTACAATTCAAAGTATTATTCAGTTATTAGCTGTATGAAGGACGTATATCGTACTGAGGGCATCCAAGCATTCTACAGATCGTACTCCACACAGCTGGTGATGAATATACCATATCAGACAATACATTTTGCCACATACGAATTTTTCCAAAATATGGTAAATGCAAAAACAAATAGCGGCATTTATGTAAAAACTAGTAATTATTTACTTTCCAACAGTTGAATCATGAACGAAGATATAGTCCTCTAGTACATATGGTGGCCGGTGGCGCTGCTGGTGCAACCGCTGCTGCCTTCACAACGCCATTGGATGTGGTGAAAACGCTGTTAAATACACAGGAAAATGGGCTCACGAAAGGCATGGGTGAAGCAATTCGGCAGGTAAAGAAAGTAGTGGTTACTATGTGTGTTTAAGCATTCTTCAACTCAAATTTCTCCCTTTCAATGGGCAATGTAATCATTTAATTGCTTAACTTTGTTTGCAGATCTACGCCGTGGCTGGCGTGAAAGGCTTCTTCCGTGGCATGTTGGCGCGCGTGTTGTACTCCATGCCCGCTACCGCAATTTGCTGGTCAACATATGAATTCTTTAAATTCTACTTGGCTGGCTCCAATCACAGCACCTACAAGTCATCGATCACCGGCAAGAATGCGTTGCAGCGACGAGACGATATAGTGGAACCCGCTGATAAGACAGCCTACGTGCTGCCAGTGACAACGGCCGATGCCGTGGAAGAGCTACCAACAAGTCCAAGTGCAACAACAGCTACAGTGCCCAGTAGCAGCAGCGCGGGTGGAGCGACAGCTGGGCCAGCGCCAAGTAGTGCTACGGCGATCAAAAGCGTATGTGAACTGCCTAGTAATGTGACGACATCCGCATTAAATCTGCACACCAGGCATACGGATGTGAAAAGTACGCGAGCATTTGAACGGGGATACTCGAGTCCGTAATTCAAAGAGTGATACTCAGAAATAGAACGAGTGTCGGAGAGAGGGGAGCAACATGAAACGAAACAAAATATTGTAATATACAAAACTCAACAAAAATCTAGTTATCAAGCGACGATTCAATGCCAGCGTGGAGCGCACGTTAATACAAAAGACAACTTTATTACCGTATTTGGCAACGCTGGCGTGTGCGTGTATATTTATTTATTTTTGGCGTGTCTTTATTGTGAGGTGTGGTGCGTGCAGTTGGGCGGGGTGGTGTGTTTAACAGTGTCGACGTGGACCGTCACACTGCGAGTCACCCCAAAATCCTTCCAATTAGAGAAGACTAAAGACTACCAAAAGAGTGCTCAAGAACGGTATCTAACTGGCGAAAGTTTTGTTTAATGGTGATGAATGTGATAAATGTTATTTTTTGTTTGTGCGGTGTTAAAATGCCCATCACCTGCCTGTTGCATAACAAAGAAGCTCAAAGAAGAAAAACAGAAGACAAATTAAAATTAACGTTATAGATTATATAAAATATCTATACTAATAAAGAGAGAAGAATCGAACCAATGCTAAAACCCTTCGGCTTTAATTGTGCTGGCAACAGGTTGGAACATTTCGCCAACTCTCGGATAAAACGACCCTTATATAGTATTATGTAAATATGCAAGTCTTTAGCTACACCCCTGCTCAGCAGCCACACCTTGCGGCACGATGCGCCCCCCTCCTCTCTCCCGTCCGCACATTATTTGCGGTGTAAAAATTCATGTTTGTAAAAATAAAAAATAAATAAAATTATCAATTCGGAAAGTGAAATCAATTCGAAAAATCACTACGTGTTTACTCTACACAATAAAATCTTTGCAAAAGAGCATCAACTTGTAATCTAATTACAATACACTAAATAAACCTAGTTTATACATAAATATATAAAAGGAAAAAAAGAAGAAAAATTAAATCACTTGAACAGAAAATTAAGAAATGGCGTCATACGTAGTTGTAGGCACAATACTCGTTAGCAGCATTTTGAATTTCCAAGAAATTCACAACACAACTATACGAGTGCATAAAAATACAAGTCACGGCATCGAACTGCGTTTAAGTTCAGGTGCAGCGCGATCTAGCAGCAAGTTGAAACTATTATTTTGCCATTACCACGCTACTACATGGAATCGACAACACTTCCTAACAACATATACATACATACACACAATTAAACACACATAGTTACAAACGTTGCAAGAGAATTTCTACTGTGATTACATATATATTACACCATACACGCCTTATATGTTCGAGGTTAAGAAGATGATGCTCATTTTGCTACTTGAAAGACAGGTCTTTTCAATACATTTTTGTTTTCATTCTACATATTTAGATTGTGGTTTTAGCGTGGTGACTGCAAGATATGAAAATTGTTAATATTATTTTAAATTATATTAAATGTAAACTCTTAATATATGCTAACTTAAAAATTTTATTGTTATTAAATTACACAACCTTGTAATTTTCAAACAGAAAAGCTGAAAAAATTGTCTTTTCGCCAAAATGTATGCTTTGCTTTTTCATTCAATGGGGCGCGGGAGGGGCAAATGTGGTTTATTGGCAATTTTGCGACAATAATATATAATATTCCATTCATTTCACTAATGGATCAGGCCAATATTTCACTATATCCAAAGAAAATTTAAGAGACTAGTGTTTTGAAACCCGCCTGGCTATATTTATACATATATACATACATATATTTAAATATATACAGGGGTGTTGTGGAATCCAAGACAACTGCTTAGCTGTCATAATTGCAAACCAATTCTGATTTTAAATGGTGTCACAGAATCTAATTGGATTTTCGTCTTTCCGAACATACGCAAAACCAATATTCGAACCAGCTGTTTACTAATGTGACAAAACTTGCAAATGAATACATACAAGCAATCCTATTAAAGTTTTTAATTAGTGCCGAATTAAAGAAAGATTTTAAAAGATAACATTTATTCAGTGAACAAAGACGTATTTAGGTGTTAAATTTAATTTTTACGATTTTTCTTAATTGGCGGGCAGGATAGAACAAAAAAACTGAACGTCATATGGGATTGGGGCAAAGTTTATTATCTCCTATTTAAACTAAAAAAAAAAATAAGAAAAGTTAAGTTTGAACATACATATATATATTTAAAGTAAAATTTTTTAGACCAATTTTTTTTTTTAATTTAAAAAAATTTTACACTTTTTATTTTATATTTTTCCAGTTTAATTGAACATAAGTTATTAAAAAATATGAATCTCTTTGAATTTTTTGTTTCCGATAGAAATCGCGACCTGCATCCTGCCCGCCGTCTGGCATATGCACATGCGATAAGCATCTGGCAATTGCTTTTCAAAGGCAAATGTAAAAGATTTCGTATCAAAAAAATTTGCGGATGATGTTTAAATATATAACCATAAATCCTAGAAATTTCGCTTCAATCAATTATTTCTTTCCTTCCCAAAAAAAAAAACGATTTTTTTAAGCCTCTAAAAAAGGCTCCCTCTTAAATATCGGCATTTTTTTTCAAAAAATAAATAATTCAGACAATTCGTGTTTTATTCTTATGTTTTCTGCTATAGAAATAAAGATATATTAATTCGTAACAATAAAATAACTTGATTTCTTAACTGGCATTTCAAATCTGTTTGCGACTATCTTCTTGATTTGTTTCTGACAGCAAAACCGATAAAATTGGTTTTCGTGACACCCAAAACCGATACAAATTCTGTTTCGAATATCAAACCAATAATATCTGAATTCATGACACCTACTGCTTTTTTTGATCGGTTTCAATTCTGATTCCGACAACTATCAGATTCCACAACACCCCTGATAATATTTCTTGTGATAAGCCACCTCTTTGTCAGAACAAGCTTTAATTGTTAAGATCTCCGCTTGGAGAACACTACAGTTATCTGGTGGTCGGAAGGCGATTTTGGTATCCAAAATACGTATGCGTTATTAAAATATCAAAATAAATGAAAATGGTATGATCAGCAGTTTTATTGAAAACTTGTCAACTCGGCAGAATTCTGCCGCTACAACAACAACAACAAAACTTGTCGCCACCAAAACCTTTTGAGGTAAATTAAGCCACAAAATCGTCAAATCCCTGAAGGAGACGTTGAAGACCCTATAAAATATGACGATGACGAGCTGAGTCGTTTAAGTCATATTCATTATGTCTATCTGACTGTATATATGCGACTTAGTCCCTCAGTTTTTGAGATACTGTTTTTTTGCACACGTCAAATTCTAGCTCTCATACAAACTGATCCAGTATTTTTTTGACGAGATATCTATGAAATTTGGCAGGAGTTGTGGTCCAAAGTATAAAATATTAAAAGTTAGGGCGTTGTTGTCGAGACGTTTGTATATTATAGCAATAATCGAATATTAATGTAAAGCCATTGTTGAGTTTCATTAAACCTCTATTCGTCTGACTTAACATTGCGATATGAACGGGCTAGTAGTTAGTATTATCTTTTACTAGCTTTTTAGTAGTTTGCTTGGTAATTAGGGGCTAATTGCTTTTCAGAAAAATTGTACCGCGTATTAGGTAAGTCCCGGAAAACAACACTTTTACAAGGAATAACAAAATGGATCATAAATAACTCGTAGAAACGATTATTTTAATGAGATGAAGTAAAATTATTTTTAAAAAATTTCTAAAGGGTATTTTACTAAAAAAATCTATTTTTTCTTTGTTATATTTTTTCTTATTTACAACAGAAAAAAATATGTTTCAAATCTTATTTTGACAAAAGTGCCGAAATGAAAAACTGGTTTCACTTGTATAAATATATATATATTTTTTTATTTAAGCAATGTATATAAATTGTAATTTTTAATATAGTTTTTTTAAGTCGCTGATAAAACAATATCTAATTCTAGATTATAGTATCCATACCTCTACGACGTGAACGTTGACTTAAAACAGGACGCGGTTTGTACAGATCCTCACTGTTATAACGCTGTTGACTCAATTTATTTACAGACGCAATGCGGCGAACGCATTTCACCTCATCTGTAAAGGACACACACATTAAAGTCGCTTGAAACAGAAAATCAATACGAACATACACAAAAATATGTAGGTAAAAAGTAAGTAGCGGCAGATTATATTTAAAATATTTAAGTAAAGAGACACATAGGAAATTTAAACGGAAAAATGAAAGTACTCAAATAATCAATTGAAAACACTTCAAAATTAATTAACAAATTGCTTACCCAGCATGGTTTGTAGGATATACATTTTTGTTTTTTGTTTACATTTTTTTTTTAATGAACTCTTTTATGACTGACTATGTTATTAGGTCATACGATACGCGTAGACGCTACATTTTTACCAGTACCTAATAAACGCTTCATATTGAGTTTTGCTTTCTTTGATTTAATTTGTATGCATATCTAAAAATCAATGAAGAATAGAGCGAAAAGTAAATAAAAGAAAACAACGTGATTACTGTTAATCGAATAAGTATTAGCAATTTAAAATTTCTTACAAAATTTTCAATCATATTTTTGTTTTCAAAATTTCTTTTACAAAATACCATTTATTTTTGTTTTAATTTATAAATATAAAAATTAGAGTGAGTTTGCAAAAAATGAGTGTGTACGTGTGTCACCAGTTTTTAGCGCTAATATTAGTAGTTCATAAATATAATTAGAGTGTAGATTTTGAAATTATATAAATTGATTAAAGGAGTAAGAGCTAAAATAATTGTTGTAAGCAAAAAGTTAGTTTCCGGTTATATTTTAATATTATTTTTTAAATTGCATACCTAAAGTATTATAACTACTTGTGAATTTACAAAAATTTTAACTGGTTCTCGAAACTTTAAAAGCATTTTTTTTAGATGTTTTGGCAGAGCTAGACCAACGTGAAACCATTTGAAATTTTAACACTATTTGTCAGGCGAAGATAGAAGCAATAATATTTTTGATAATTTCTATTTTTAAAGCCACTCTCTTTTTACAAAAAACTACCTTTTTTGGGAATCTGTCATTTTAAAAAAAAAACAAAATTTTTCCTAGCCCTTTGATTTACCTGTGCAAATCTATAATAATAATAATTTTTTAGATTTTTGGATTTGATATAACTATAATCAAAAAAATTTCTTCACCGCCAGTTATTTTTCAGAGGTTCTCCTGAAGACCGGTTACGGGATTATGGGAACTCAAAATTTTTAAATTTAATGTTCTTAATTAACGTATTATAATGTAAATAATTTATTATTTTTATTCAAGTACATTCAATTCTGTAAATTTATATTATTTTTATCTATTTATGAAATTAAAATGCTCCAAAATAAAAAAAATCACAAAAAACCTTTTTTATAACTTGCAAGTGGGTATAATAAGCCCTTATTAGAGTCATTGAGGAGGTAAAATATGCACTGTTCCATAGAAAAAAATCAAAAATATTCAACTAATATTGATAAATAAAATAAAGTTTGAATCAATGGCATTTGGTAAATGGATATTTTTTAATTTTTTCAAAAATACATACTCAAAAATATTTTTTATTACACTCAACTAGGTAATGAATTTATTTGGAGCAGTAAACGAATTTTTTGGCAGAACAAAGTTTTTGACATTAAAAGAAATTTTTGACAGAACAAAATTGTTGACATTAAAATAAATTATTGAAATTATCACGGCAAAGGAATTTTTCACACAAATGCAAATAAAAATGGAAAATAGAGATAATGGTTAATAAATAAGTATTTTACTTAGAGTCGCACAAAATTCGTTTGTGCACGGTACAACTGTATACCCAAATTTTTCATTTTTTAAATATTCAAATCGTGACAAATAATTTATAAAACAAATTGCTAACAACAATAAAAAAATGCCAACCTCGATTGCACTCCTTTATAATACCCTTCACGGACGTATTTGTCATAGCATGAAAGTGTATAAAAAGATGTTTTACTTGATTTTGATCGGTCAGTATATATGGAGGCTATATGCTATCGTGGTCGTTTCTGAATAATATGTTCAGATATTGTAGCGTTGCCTCTTGTGCAATAATCTATGTCAAATTTCATGAAGATAATTTCTCAAATAAAATAGTTTTAGAACGATAACTCAAAAGTTGGAAGACTAGTTCGCATATACTATAGTAAAAAAGACAGACGGACATGGTTAAATTGACTCAGCTCGCTCCGCTGGTCTATTAAATTCATACAGGGTTCCGGAGGTCTTTTTTTTTTTTTTTTGGTGATTTCAACTTCGTGGCAAACTTACACAGGGTGTATTAAAGGTATATGTATTTAGTTATAAAATATTTTGTTAATTCTTACTGTTAAGATATTAAGACGATACATGTGAAAGATTCGTGCTTATTTCTAGCTTCACAGACCTTTTTACATAATTTTTAGAAGCATGCAAAAAACAATTACTACTACATACAAAAAATATGTGTTACACAATAATGCGAACTAAGTAAATTCATTAACAATGCAAAAATCTACAAAAACAAAATGTGTGTGTTGCCAAAGCGTAATAGAAGCTTACCGGCATTTTTATCCAACGCCATATTCTCTTTGGAGTTCGCGCTCGCATCGGATGGAGTGGGTGAGGGCTTACTTTGTACAAGGCTGCCGTTATTATTGCGTTTACGTTTCTCATGCAAGTCGTAGACGCCATCGAACGTGCTGCCGATCGGACTATCTGCACTCCTTTCACCTCTGTTGAAGTATTCACGTTCTCCAGCATAGGTGGGCACACAATCGATCGTAAGAGAAGCACAGGTTTGTGGCCTTTCACTGCCATCTGTCTCGTCTTCATTTTGCTGTTCTTCGTAAGTGTCGCACAACTCGTTGACACAATCGAAACGTAAATTGTTAACCACACGACGACAGCGATCCATTGCATTATCTATTAAACGCAAGCGATCTGAAAACTGTTCATTTGCTTCTTCGAAGAAAAGTAGCTGGCGCTCATCCTCTTTTATGAGCGCAGTGACAGCCTGACTATTCGATATAACTGGAGTCACAGCGCGTTTGGTTGATGTGGTGTCTATTTGACAATCTTTTAGAATCATTTCGGAGGTGTGAGTATAAGTGGCTGATGATGGTCCCAGATCGATGAAATTAATGTTGGGATTTTCGAGCATATCGCTTAAAATGACTACTTTATTGCCATGTGGTTGTGTCGCCAACGCATTTGTACTTACATCTTCGGTTATCATAGTTGACGCGATTGCAGGTTTTTCTTCGAGATCTTAAAACAAAAATAAAATAAAGTATATTTTTAGGATATTAGACTAAAAAGTTCTCTTGGAATTTTCGTTTAAAACTTACCACTTTTTGACTTCCCTTTTGGGCTATGCGAAGAATTCTTCGTATCTTTAACTTGAGTTTGTTTCTTCTCGCTGTTATTCGATATGGTATTTTGACCAACTTTTTCGTGCTCACTGCCACCATTTTTACGATTAGGGCCGCTAGCACTTCCACCTTCGTCATTCGAATCGGTTGATTTACGTCGCCGCACTTTATTTGTTTTTTCACTATTGTGATCATCAACGGACGCTTCAGTTTTGGTAGTTTCTGTACTGCCATCATCTTTTTTTGAGCTACTACCGTTGTTCGAACTGCTTCGATGAATTTTCTTTTCATTTTCGCGTTTCTCACGCTTTGCGTCGTGGCTCTCCGAACGGCTGGACGAACTTGATGAAGATGTGAAAGCGCTCGAATGTTTCGTTGTAACTTGCTTTTCATTTTTGTTACTTGAACTTGTATCATGTGAGCGACCGGTGGAGGAACTAGACCGCTTGGAGCTGCTGCTACGTTCGGTGCTATCGTTCTTGTCCTTTGTACTCTTGTCGTGTGTGCGTGATCTATCCTTGCTTCTATCTTTCTCTTTGTGGTTCTTCTTTTTATCTCTGTGCTTGTCTTTCTCTCTATGTCTACTTTTATCGCTACTTCTATCCCTATCACTACTCCTATCCTTCTCGTGGCTCCTGTTTTTGCTTCGATCCCGATCTTTGTACTTGTCTTTAGAGCTGTGCGATCGCCGCTTATCTTTAGAATGTTTTTTGTGTCTAGAAGACGATGACGAGGAACCGTGATTTCGTGAAGTACTTGTTTCTTTTTTATCGCGCTGCTCTTGCATAGGTATTGGAAATACTTCATCTGTTACATTCGCAGATTCAGCTTTGGGTTCGACTTCAACTTCCTCTTTGTAATGTTGAGTACTTACATCTTCTAAGGAAGAACCGAAACTGCTGTCAAGAGGAGTGGGCGTAGGTGTCGCTGCAGGTGTTGTGATGCCCGTGGGTTGCATGCGTTCCACATCAGTATCAATTGTTAAATTACCAAAGTGATGTGGTGCCTCCTTACTTTCTAAATTTTCACCTAAAGTATTCACTTGTCTCGTCGATATATCATCACCAGTTACTGAATTACATTCGCCTTCTTGTTCCAATAAATTCGTTTTTCGCTCAGTACCTATAAATAAAATGTTATTTCACAAAACACATACATATATAATGAGCTAATGCATCCCAACATACCTTCAAATTTAATCTCATCTTTTTTAATGTCGAAATGTAACTCAGACGGCGCTGACTTTGCACCTAACATTTCCGATGAATTTTCACTGAATTTTGGCATTTGTGCCTCCTCAGAAATATTCGCAGAGGCTAATTCAATAGCTGCTGCTGTTTGATCTGAAATTGTTTGTTGTGGCGTGTTGTGGGTACTAGAATTATCCATGAAACTATGTGATGCATTCGCTGTTACATCAGAGATGTTACTGTCACTCGACACTTGTGATAGTTGAGAATCTTGCGATAATAGCGCTTCCGTTCCAAAAGAAATGTTGGCATGTTTCGCAATTTCGGGATCTGTTGAATTTGCCGATACGGAGGTGTCCTGTGTTTCAGAATCTTGTTGATTACCTGTTTCAGCTTTTATTATACTTCCGCTTGGTATTGCTTCAACTTTAACGTTGTTCAATTGCGGCTTCATATCAACTGGATCTTCATTTTTAATCTCTGACTTTACAGTTGTATTTGGTTCTACGCATTTCACAAGTGGTTCGAATGGTGGTGATTCGTCATCCTCGTCTGCCGTTTTATCATCGACATCCACGTCCATATCCATGACGGATGGGTCGTCTCCGTAACATTCTGATTTTACTGTCGCTTTATCGGAATCAGGACTCACTTGTTCTAGTCCAGTTGGCAAAAGGCTACTGGTTTCTATTTTCAAAGGCGGTCCAGTCAATGGCAATGGTGGTAATGGATGCATGATTGGTGGTGGCGGTTCGTGTTTGACGGGTGGTGGTGGCAGTCCTAAATATTTGTATGTAATTTCTTCAATACGCGGTTGAAAAACGGTGCCTATTTTGGGGTTCACTACTTGATCAACTATACGTTCCACGCCTACATCCAAAAAACCAGATCTGTAGAAGCAAATAAGAAAAGTGTAAGTATGTTTCACCACAACCAACGTGCTCCACACTTTATAGACTTACTCTGTAATATGTCTGCGCAATTTCTCACGTAATTGATTTTTATTCATGTCCGGCGTCCATTGTTGTTCAGATAGAAACTTTTTCACAGTGCTTTCAACCCTCTGTCGAAGATTTTGATAAGCAGGCTTGGTGTCCACGTCTGCCATAGAATCTTTGCGAAATTCATCGAAAACACCTTGTGACTTTACCTCATGCAAAATTCGGTCCTCAAGCTGAGGATCCAAATGTGAAGCCATAGTGGTGCTTCTATTTTAGAAAATTTTTATTAAATTAGTTGATAAAAACATAACTTTTTCTAATAACATTTATAAAAACTCAATTATTTCGTTTTTCTACGTCTCCTGAAAAAAACATTGTAGTGTTGCCAGATTTTACAATGTGAAATAAGTAATTTATAACACAGCGTCCACACGCAAGTAGAATTTCCAAATATTTGTTGAGCACAATATTGTTCATTAAGATTGCTGATGGAAAGTGGTGTAATAGTAAAAAAACAATGTTTCTATCTTGAGGCCACAGAAAATATGTAAAAATGAGATAATTATCAATGCGGGCATTCTAAAAGAATTCCGAAAATAACTTCTAAAAATGGTATTTTTATTCCGAAAATTTTAGTGTTAAGTAGTATTTATATTACTAATTTGTTAATTTCCAGTTGAAAAGTGTTTGCTTGCAGTTTCACTGCAAACTTACCGTTAAGTGCCATTTAAGATAAAACCTCATAAAAAGTAAAAAAAAAACGTTAAGATAACTTATAAAAATATTTATGTGTTCTAGATACTTTGTATTATTTTAAAATAGATACATACAACATAAAGCAGCTGAAAATATAAACTAAAATTTGTTATATATACAATGTATATAAACATGTGTAGAAATAAAATCTTTAGGCAAGAAGTTTCATATAAGACCAGTTTAATTTGTACAATCTAATAATTTTCAAATGATAGGATATTTTCGAATTTTTTTTTCAAATTGATATTAAATATTTGTGTATATTAATTTATTTATAATTTTGTCCAAAAATTACCCTAACAATTTTTATTAAAACTGTATTAAACTTTCTAACAAAAAAATTTAAATTTCAATAACTCATCATAATGAAATATACACTGAATTTACTTTTAAATTTTTATATATATCAACTTATAAATACACCATTACATTAGATTATAAGCTTCTTGGTTTTGATTAAATACATTTCCAAGCCAAAAAAAAAATGTCTCCTAAGGGATTACCACCTGAAATAATTTTATACAATAATTAATATCAAATATTATTAAATAGAGCATGTAGAAAGAATTATAAACAATAAATATAATAATAATGAATAATAATTCTACATGCTCTGACTCGTTAACCCAACTGGAAGGACTGTTTTAACATGGCACAAGTCGATGTAGTAAAAATTACAATAATAAATAAATAAAATAATTATTTTGCAAAACATTAATTATTTGAAATTGAAAAGGCTTCAAAAATAATATATCAAAAGTCTCGCCAATGGCTCGTCATATCAAACGAAAAAATGGCAACGAAACACACATAAATAACGGAATGAAACATTCCGCCGCAATGTGATTGGTTGAAGCGGCAGCCATTTTTTAAACACACAAGCCATTCATGCAAATCACAACATCGCTCGCCAATGAAACGACGAACAGGGGGTGGGTAAACGACGGCACGAAAGCAGTGTTTGTGTGCTTAAGCAAGGCACTGGCTGTGTGCGTGTGTAAATATGTATAGTTTGCCGTGTGTCAATGCCATGGCTGACACATGGGCTCAGTGTTTTCGTTTACAGTTAATTAAAAGAAGAAGGCAGTCAATCGGAACCAGTCGAGCGGCCCGTCCGCATTTAAATTATACCGCGTTTGCATTGTCGCTACGGTAAATAATACCAATTGCAAATAAAATAAATTTACATACCTACACTAATACAGCTCATATGTACAATAACAATAAGCAATGTGTAGGTAAAAGTACTTTAGAAGGAAGTGGATTAACTAGTCAAAACAGGTGTGCAATTAAAAAAATAAAAACAATTTGTTTTTATTTTTTTTTTATTAATCTCCACATACACGTGTGTATGTGTTAGCGAGAATTTCAAGTGGACAGTGTAAATTGTCAACTCAAGTGAAGAGTGCCGTCGTTAAAGTTCAACAATATGTTACAGCATCAACAACAATCACAGGTGTCACAGGGATACTACGATTACAATCAAGCCAGTCCGACAAATTTTACCAATTCGGATTCTTTAAATACAACACCGTTTTCAGTGAAGGATATACTGAATTTAGTGAATCAAAACGAGAGTTATGAAGTGTTTGGTTCCTTGGAGAGGTTAGTTGCATTTTTGTTACGTTTAAATATTCTCATTTTGTATATGTTTTACATTATTATTAGAGACACAAAATTCAATATTTATTAATTTGAATTTTAATACAAATTTAGCTGTTTCAATAAATATATTAACAAAAACATCGTTTCTACTGTTTTTTGTAATTGTAAATTGTAAACTTTTGTATATAACACTTTATAATTGCAATATCTGTTCTAATATAACATAAAAAAATAAAATTTTGATGTGTAAATTATCCATCTAAAATCAATTTTATGTTACAATTATAAAAATAATGAAGCTAAAGCTTAAGAAAATACAAAAAAATTATTCGAATGTGATATATGTAGTAGTAATTATCAATCGAAATGATAGAATTTTTTTTCTTTTTTAAGTTATGTAAGCAAAACTTAAACATAGTGTTAAGATACTTGAGGCAAATCGGTTTAGCTTCTGTCAATATTTTTTGTCAATTGAATTCTTTCGGTTAAAATGTTACTTTCTTTACAAGCCCACGGTTTTAAGTAGGTTAATATTCATTTGTGATTTTGTTTTAGATAGAACGAGTTCATATTTTATCGATAACATTTGAAATCTACTTGAAAAACATGATTCTGAACATTGGCCCAGTAGCTGCTATTTTAAATCTCATTTATATGTTTAATAAAATATGAAAGAGGAAAGTTCAATTTGTAATATCCTTAATGAATTGCCAAGATTGAGCCTTTTCAGAGGGTTCTAAACTGATCTAACCCCTTCAAAAACGGAATAATCTCATATTAAATCATTCATAGTATATTAGTAGCTTTCGTATTTTAAGTCAAAAATATGAGATTTCTCTTCTTCATGATATAATACATCAAAATGACCTTTAGCGGTAATCGGTTTTGAAGGAAGTGATGGAAAGGAAATATAAAACATATTAACTCTATAAAATAGCTATCCTAATTAGAACTGCATGCGGTTAATTTTAATAGAAAGCGTCATTGAAATATTCGGACAGCTTTTATCTATCATGAGATGCGGCTGCCAGCATAGAAAAGATCCAATGAAAAGGACCATTAATATATGTACATATTTGTGTAGTTTAGCAATCAAGAATCCATCAAGCACAGATGTTTCGAAGGTTTTGATGACAGATGGTATTAACACTGAAAGAAGCGGGTCTTACGTGGAGTTGGAAATATCAGTAGGATAAAATTTCATTTGTTGTTTTGAATTGATGCAAACTTGGGAAAAAGAAGACAACCTGCGCATCATTGTATACTCAGTCAAAAACAGATAATATCACAAAGGGTGCATTAAGATCAAAGAAGAGCGTCTGCTTGATTTAAAAAACTTTCGTAGGTGACTTCTTCGCCGTACATACAAAGTCGTAGAGAGAAAACCCAGGCTCGGGGAGCATATAGGATGCGGTTAGTCCGTTGTATCAATTGTAGAAGCAAAAAATTGTTGCTCAGTCTCGCGCTGTTTCAATTTGTTCTCCATGTTCTCCCTCTTTGAAACATATTTCGTAAATTGACATACTTCCTGGACAACTAAGGAAGCAACTTGTTAACCAAAAACTAAACCGCCATTTTTTATTGAAAGCTGCTTCTATTTAATACATTTGAGGTTATAGGATAGCTTAGGTATTAACAGAACCACAGTTTTTGGACATTGCCAAGACATTATTACTTACTCTGCATTGTAAGACAACTCAAAATGTTCTGTATGCAACTGTTAATAACATGTAACTGGGAATATATGCATTTACCAACTAGAATAAGAAATTTATAACAAATTTGTATACCTGCACACAGAGAAAACTTTCTGATTGATTGAAATAACTGGACAAAGTCCCCGGCCTACCACAGTTTTTTCAAAAAAATTAGTTCATTTTCTTTTAGTCAATATTGTTTTCTACAAGGGTGATACACTGATTTTAGCGACTCTTCAACTTTAAATACCAATTTTGTAAGAGGATTTGTGTTTTACTTCAAAATAGGCCTCAATTTCGGTTATCATCTCTTCTTTCGAAGAAAATTTCTTCCCAGTGAGCATTCTTTTGAGACCTAAGAACAGGAAATAGTCGCCGGGGGCCAGATCTTAGGAATACGGTGGAAGCGGACACAATTCAAAGCGCAATTCATGGATTTTTGTTAACGTTTTCACTGACTTGTGACGGTTTGCATTTTGTATTGGTGAAACAGCATCTTCATTTTCTTGAAATGCGGCCGTTTTTCAGTTATTTTGTATTTCAAACGGTCCAATAACGCTATGTAATAGTCGCTGTTAATAAAAATTATTCCAGGCGCATCACAAAATACACAAGACATATCCTTGACAGCCGACTGTTACGTTTTTCCACACTTTGGAGCAGGTTCACCGTGTGTAGTCCACTCGGTTGACTGTCGATTACACTTCGGAGTAAAATTATGGGGGCATGTTTCATCCTTTGTCACATATCGATTTAAAAATTCGTGTTTATTACGCTTGAGCATCTCCAAACACTGCTCCAAATCATCAACTGGTCGTTGTTTTTGGTCAAAAGTGAGATCGCGCGGCACCTACTTTGCATAGAGCTTCCTCATACCCGAATATTTGTGATTTACGGCCATCTAAAATTATTTTGTGAACTTTTTTGATATTTTCGTCGGTAACAACCTCTTTTAGGCGTCCATTGCCTTCATCGTACGCGGTGCTCATTTCGCCTCGTTCAAACTTAGCAAAACCACTTTTCAACGGCTGATTTCCGTGGTGCAGAGTAAAACAATCCGAACCTTGGCTTCAACAGTATTTTTTCCCACAAAAAGCAAAACACAAGTTGGTTCACCTAAAGCGCTATATCTCATGAACTAATAATTTGACAGCTATCAAATTTGTACACATATCTTTTAAAAATAGTGGCTGACTAAAAATCATACGGATTCAATACTAGTAGCGCCTTCTATTTGTCGTGCCGAGGACTTTTCAGTATTCATAGAAAAGTTGGTAAATCGTACAAATGAAGGCCACCCTAATGTCTCTTTATAAAAAAATTATAACTATTTTTCTTCCAACTTTGAACCACATTTAGCAGTAATAGCCACATTTCTGTATGCAACCGCTGAATATGTACAAAAGTATGTATTTAAACAACTCAAACTGTCAGGTAGCCAGAAGAAAAGAAGCTGTCATTTAACTCTGTAGTTTTTTCTATTTATTTACATTTAATAACGCCTTATAAAAAACAATTTTGACCAATTTCCAAAGAAAACACATACACCCAGCAACTCGGTGTTTTCATAGGCAAAACGGATGCACACAAAGATACAACGGACGAAAAGAAAAAACGAACAAAAAAATTATGAAATAAAATAAAATACAAATTTGAAAGAAAGGTCTGCTAAAGTCTTTACTTTAGACAAAATCAACTACAGATGAGCGGGAAGCGCGGCAAGGAAAACATCCTACGCAAATATGAGTGTTTGTGTTTGAGACTACGCTCATCACGGTGCGTAGCTGCAGCACTGCTTTATGGCGAACGCACAAGAAAATTTGTTGTGGTTACTTTAAATTCATGAAAATTGTTGTTTTTGTTATTTTTTTCTGAACTCAGCAAATTTTGTCAAATCATCGACATTGTTTTTTTAACCAACCTCTATGTGCGTACACACGTTTGCAAGCAAGTAAAGGCATGGATACACATACACACACATACATACGATACAGATGCAAATACGTGGTTAACTTTTTTTTTAAATAGTGTATGTAACTGCGTGTGCGTATGATTGTGTTGTTGCTGACATATTTTTATTGCTTTGGAGTGAGGTCGATAGAAAGTTGAGTCGCGGGCGCCTGCGCAGAAGATGATGACCGTTTTTGTCTCGAAGCAATAATGTTTGCATATATGTATGTATGTATGTACATACATATGTTTGTAAGTGTGTAATGGCTTGAAACTCAGCTGTAGGTAACGCTGCACATGTGTATATTATGCATTACATACATACATATGTACATATATTAGTATAAAAATAGTCATGTGTGCACTCCATGTTCCGGTCACTGGTTGGCCGACGGTGTCAAGCCGTTCTATTTTAGTAGTGCCGCTCGGCATTAGTTCACATATTTAAAGCAACGTCCAGCGTTGTCACCAAGCAGAGGCCAGCGGGATTTGCGAAATTTTTAGCCCGCTCACTAGTCGCCATACGTTGCTGTCGTGCTGCGTTCACATATGCACTCGTACTAATAACGGTCAATATGAGCACATATGTATTTCATTAATAATGCCTACGGGGGGTTCTGACATGAGGAACCTTTTACTAAATGCTTATTTCCGCTTTTTAGTATTTACTCATGTGTTCTCTTACTCTCTCCTTCTCTCTAACTATTTACAGTCCGATGCACAGTGATTCGACACCCGCATCTTGCGTCAACGATTACGACACGCAAAGTTATCAAGAAACTCCAGTTATGTCACAACTTCAAGTGCCCACCATGACGCCGGCGACCATGGCGGCGGTCGGTGCTACAACAACATCCGGCTACCAATATCCTCTGCACAACCATCATCCGCATCCTCACGCCGCTTTCGGTGATTATGCCGCCGCCGCTTATCCACCGCATGTACACCCACAAGCGCACTTGCACGGCCATCCCGGTCCGCATCCACACCCGCACACACATACACATCATGTACCTCCTCCTTACCATCAACATTACGGCGCTGTGCAATGGTATATGCCAACACCAGCCACACCTGCAATGACCAATGGCAACGCGATGTGTGCTCCAGGCAGCAGCAGCGTCTCACCCAGCGCGCCCGGTGCGTACGGTTTGCCAGCCGCGCATCCCACAGCTTACAGCTACAACTATCAACAGCCGGGCGATGCTTACAGTATGAGTGGCGTGGGTGGCGCGAATGGCGTTGGCAGCCTCGAAATCGCCAGCAGCAAAAGCGACTACACTTCCACACCATATGTGACGCCGTCACCCACCTTGGATCTCAACAGTTCGACAGAGGTGGGCGATCCGCACTCAGCCGCATCGGCGATGACAGCAAAATTAACGGCATTGCCATCAAAAGTTAGTGGACATGGTAAGCCTACGGTGGCGTCACAATCGCTGCAGAACTTAATGGACACCACAAATAACGGTTCCTCAATGCAGCAGCATTTAGCCAATAACGGCGCAGGAGGTTTGCACAATATGAATGTACATTTGAGTAACCAAAAAAGCGTCGCCGACAATGTGCAGGTTTCCAGCGAGTCTATTGGAGCAAATACCGGCGGCAGCGGAGAGTGTGGAGTTTCTAAGCGCAGTAAGTTTAGTTCGTTATATATTTTTGAGGTGTGCAACACTATGAATCAGTTATCCAAATGACCTTTATTATATACCTGTTAGATAGCCTATTTGTGTTTTTAACTGGTGAGTGAAACTTGATATTTTATGGTAAAATTTTAGGTTTTTTTGACATTAGACTTAATTTTTCTAAAGGCCGTCTTTTCAGATGGAATGTAATTACTTCTATTGATCCCTATTCTAATTTTTTTAAGAAGTTTTATGACATATTTTGTAATATAATTCGTTCGAAATTAATGGGTGATCATTTTTGAGGTTCCCTACTTTTTTTTTAAAGAAAAAACACAGAAACTTCAAATTTTACGGGGAATCTGTTCAATTTTCGAAGACTCGTTCGAGCATATCGACTGGTAATCGCGATTGACACACGTGACGTTTTACTCCAAGGCCTGAATCGAAGCGGAATTGTCCAAAAAAAATTTGGATCGAAAACGTCGGATCTTCTTGGATCTTTTCAAGCGCTCATAGAGTGAAGCGATTTCGCTTGGGAGGGTCGAGCGGCTTTAGTTCTTGAACAAGATGATCTCGACGTAAAATGCGCTAAGTCGATCATACGTCAGTCCGAGTTGCCACGGTCTTCGTTTACATTCTTAGCTACCGCTGCTATGTATATTTCCTTCACCGCGTGCCGCTCACTAGGTTGAGCGAAACGCATGAAACTCAGTGCCATAATATCAGTGAAAGAAAATGAAAATCCAAGGCAAGCTCCAATGCTATTATTCTTTCCATACTTCATCTTTTCATAAACGGCAGAATATTATACTTTCATCTTCTTAATATCACTTTGTGTTACATTGTTTTTCAGGAGACACCTCACAAGTCACTTCTTCCCGCTCGGAACTACGCAAGAATGGCAAACCGCGTTGTAAGCGCAAACCGCGCGTGCTCTTCTCGCAAGCTCAAGTGCTGGAGTTGGAGGGCCGCTTCCGTATGCAAAAGTATTTGACAGGTGCGGAGCGTGAAGTCATCGCTCACCAACTGAACTTATCGCCGACGCAGGTGAAAATTTGGTTTCAAAATCGCCGTTACAAGTCGAAACGCGGTGAAATCGACGGCGACACAATCTCCGTGAAATTGAAAGCGGACAGCAGCGCGACGGGCGTAATGACGTCGGGTGGTGTTATGTGGGGCCAACTGCATCGCCAGCATCAAACACATCCACAGCAAACGGCGCTGCAAGCGATGCATCACTCATAACACGTAGAGCAAGGTGGATACTGGCAACACAGACACGCACATACTTACGGTATTTATGTACTTGTGTGCATACGCGATTCGCTAAGTGCAAGTATATTTAAATTATTTAGTGCATATTTTAAGTTTAAGTTTTGATTTTTCGTTACAAAAATTTGCAATTGCAATTCGGTTTACGCGAAGTACCTTCGGAACAAAATGAAATTAACAATTGTATTAGCATAAAGGTCTATTATGAACGGAATATCCGAGCATAATTAATTTTAATATTAATAGTAAAATAAGTGAGTTGTAAATAAAATGACAATAATTGACTTGGGTCGAGAAAATACAATAATAAAGTGCCATTAAATAAATAAAGAAACATTTTTATTTGATCACAATCGAAATTTATGGAACAAAAGGGTCATTAGCAAAATAGAAAACGATTTTTTTCATATAAATAAGAAGATGAAATGGTGATGACGGAAGAGAACATGACGATTAAAGTTGTTTTCTAAGCGAATAATTTATATACTTATATGTATGTATAAAAGAAAGTCATGTTAGTTACGCCATTTATAACTCAAGAACGCCTAAACCGATTTGGCTGAAAATTGGTGGAGAGGTAGTTAGGACAAAGGATACTTTTCATCTCTTTATGTTAGAATCCAATACAATTCATATATACAAAAAGTTATATCTAAACCATAGGCATTTGTTAAAAATTCCTGTTTGTAGAAATCATGAATCATCATGAATATATGCGTACAATTTTAAACAGACTCTTCCTCAAAAATAATACAATTGCTAAGTATTTGGAATAGTAGAAAATAACTGCAACCAAATACGGAGTGAAATAGATAATTACTAGCTCAGTAATCAGCCGTTGAGTATGTATTATACCACGTGCATTCCAAAAGACTGATGTTATAACCTTTCCTTTGCACTTTTTCGTCTTTCCACGCCTGAGGATCGGTTCATCATATGCAGTCCACTAGAATGACTGTCGATTGGACTCCAGTGGGAAATGATGGAGCTATGTTTCTATTGTCACACACCGACGCAAAAATTCGGTTTTATTCCGATTAAAGAGCACTCAAACACTTCTCAGAATCAGTTATTCGTTGTTTTTGTTGGATTATGAACTTGCGAGGCACCTACTTTGCACAGAGCTTTCGCCTCTTTAGAGCATCATTGTCCTCGGTGCTCATATCGCCTGTTTCCAGCTTAGCAAATGTCTTTTCAACGGTGGATTTCCTTGAGCCCAAATTCAACAGTATTTTCACCCAAAAAGCAATGCTTTATTAACACACGAAATGCTTTACGATCCATTTCTTTGTAAACTAACACAAGTTGCTTCACAAAAATGCTGGATCTCATTAACTAATAGTTATAATCCAACTAATAGAAATCATATAGATGGTAGTAGTAGTATTATCTATGTATCAGCCACAGTGAAGCGTGGACGGGTCCTTTAGTTAATAATAAAAACGACTACTGGAAACCAAGTAGGAGAGGTGTGTCATTTGGATGGTATGCTGTCGTTGTTGCTCCCCTGTTGGACCCGATTTATGACCTCCAATAACTGCTATAAGTGTATTTATGTATTTTCATTTTCTCAGGATTGTTTGATGACCGCCATTTCATAATTCAATTTGTAATCTATATATGTATGTATGTATTTTTGCAACCGGAGCTTTCTTTAATTGAAAGGGAGTGAAAATAGCATTACTGCAGTCCTCTTTGCGTTTGTTCTACTTCGATTATAAGTGACGTAGTACTTCTCTAAATTATTTTTATTGAAAGGTAGCAACCTCCGTGACAGAATTTTCATAAGATAATGTTCCTCTCTTTTTGAATTCCAGGGGAATGTTATTCAGTCTTATCATCTATATAAGGTTAGTGTCCCTGGACCACAGTTTACTTATTTTATTTTTAGTCAATGCCAATTTTAAAGATAATATTTATAATAACCTACTAATATTTGCATTGTAGAAGACTCCATCTGCATCCAAGAATGTATGCAATGCTTAATGCCATAATGGGCCTATTATAGTCTTGAGGCAAGAATATCAGGTAATTTTTGAAGTGTCGTAAACACGGAAATTAATATTTTTTACTGTCCATTTTTCTATAATTAATTAATTAGCAGAAAAAATAAATTCAACACGGAAAGAGTTAAAAAATTAAAAAAAATTAAGCATTTTAAATTGTCAGCTAATAAAGTGGTAAAAAATTGGCTTGTGATCATACCTACTATTTCAACCCTCCAATCCATAACTTCCAAAATAAATTGAATTATGAAAAATCCTTTTGTAGACATATTCTTGAATAGTCAATTCAATATTGTTTCATCAAAAATGCACTTCATATATCTTTAGTTTTCATGAAAATGAGGGAAACAACATTGGTTCCATGCAGATACTCTTTACTTATTAGCCTATAAAGCTTTGGGATAAAAAATCCGTAAGCTTCTACTTCGAATTATTGGAGACGTTGAAGAATCTCACAGATTTCTCCATTCTCTACTAAGCGAATGGCAATGGTATACTAGCTAAAATATCAAGACATGGAAAAGCAACAATTTGTAATAATACATATCAGATGTTTGGCAGCTCAGACTTTGACAATGTTTGTTAAATACATATAAGACATCTTGATCCCAGTTGAGCAGTTTTTGACACCCGATAACAAGAAAAAAGCGAAAATAAAAATTCAAGAGCGAGGTTGCTTGAAATTTTGTGTTTATAATGAAATCACGGGGACGGAATCTTTGGAAATTTTGCAGAAATGTTTTGAATCATCTACTCTATCACGAACAGAATTATTTAATTTGCACAAAGTCATGAGAATCGCGCAGTGCTGGAAAATCAATGTATTAGCATCAAAGTAACAGCAGAGGGTTTCAACATTTCTTATAGATTGACTCAACACATTTCAGTTAATGGTTTGAGTATTGAATGTTGTGTCAATTTAAGGCTCAACCAAAATACCGGAATCTTTTGCAAACGTCGAGTAGAGGTCGCCAACAGTATGCTTGATAACGTAGCTGAAAACCATACATTCATCATTACTGGTGGGAATGACGTCGAAACTGTCTAACAATTTAGTGAATGGCGTGAATGAGTCAAAACTTAATTCGCTAAAGGGTCATCCCAGCCGAGATTTATAAGAAGTGTATTGAGTAAGCGTTGGTTCAAAATGAACGTATTCTGAAGGCGATAAACAGGTGTACATATTAAAATTTTTGAAGAAAATAGACAATCAGAAACTCGAGTCTTAATTAATGTTTTCTATACTAAAGGGTGATTCACTTTGAGGTTCTCTACTTTTTAAAGAAAAAACACAAAAACTTCAAATTTAATGGACCATCCATTAAGTACAAATTTCGATATATCGTTCGAGCATTTCGACTGGTAACTGGCGAATGACACGCGTGATGTTCTGCTCCAAGGCCTGTATTGAATAAGGATTGTCCGAATAGACTTTAGATTTTACATATCACCGCAAGAAAAAGTCTACCGGTGTGATGTCACACGATCTTGGAGGCCAAACGACCGGCCCAAAATATGAAATTATATGCTTTCAATTTAAGGTCTCAACATTTAGAGCATTTAACGTTCCATACGCTAGTCCGAGATACCGCGAACTGCGCCGAAGACTCTCCACGGTCTTAATGTACACTCTCAGCTATATTGCTGCTATATTTTCTTCGCTGCGAGCTGTACGTAGTCTATTCGGCCGAACGTTATCCAGTAATGACTGCTGGATATCAAGATGGTAGATGGTATTGTGAGTAGTATGCGCAGTAGGCCGATTCTGTTGACCATAAGTTAAGCGAATTTCGCGAAACACATTCTTTACAGAATATGATGAAATGCCAAACAAAAATAACATTGTAGGTTGACATGAATCACTCACTGTGATCAGTCAAAAAAGGCTATTGAAAACAAGAAAAAACGTTAACTTCGGTTGCACCGAAGCTAAATATCCTTCACAAGTGCATTTCTGTTAGTAACTATGTGTTCAGGTTGGAAGCTATATGCTGTAGTAATCCGTTCTGAACAGTTTTTTTTGAGATTATATTGTTGGCTTAAAAAATAATCTATACCAAATTTCGTGAATATATCTTGTCAAATGCGAAATTTGTCCATACAAGAACTTGATTCCGATCGTTCAGTTTTTATGGCAGCTGTATGCTATAGTTAACCGATCTGAACAATTTCTTCAGAGATTACATTGTTGGCCTAAAAAGTAATATATAGCAAATTTCGTGTTCATATCTTGTCAAATGTGAAAATTGTCCATACAAGAACTTGATTCCGATCGTTCAGTTTGTATGGCAGCTATATGTTATAGTGGTCCGATATCGGCCGTACCGACAAATGAGCAGCTTATTGAAGAGAAAATGACGTTTGCAAAATTTCAAAACGATATCTTAGAAACTGAGGGACTAGTTTGTATATATACAGACACACAGACGGACAGACAGACGGACATGGCTAAATGGACTCAGCTCGACATACTGATCATTTATATATATACTTTATAGGGTCTCCGACGCTTCCTTCTGGGTGTTACAAACTTCGCGACAAACTTAATATATGTACCCTGTTCAGGGTACAAAAAGTACCTTTACTTGGATCACCCGTTATTTCGAATATAGTATGATCGGATATAGTAGTATCGGAGTATGATTTGATAATTCTATTTCTGGTGCTGTTTTTCTCGGAAAAATAAACTTTGAACTACGTATTTGTGCAGAAATCACATTACATATCTTGGATTTGTCTCGTATGCAGTGGCAATCAAATACAAAAATATTCTATTCCGTCATTAAGTACATTAGGAATCATTTTGGAAAAAAATCGCAGGTGACTACAATTAGATGATGAAATGGACTCTGCATCGATGAGTAAGAGCACGCACCGTCACATAAATACAATCTAAGTATATGCGAACAAGTATGTATCTACTCTTATATCAGAAAAACATTAAAATATGAACTCGTAATGTTCTGGTAGTTTGAAAACAGCACACGGATGATTTAAACCGATTTGGCATATTGAACTGGAGGTCTGTTATGTGATTTCGAACAGTTTGCCAGTCTATCGATCCATTAGCGGTCTCATACGAGTGTAGACATACAAAAGGCAGGCAGCAGGCTGCCAGACGGACAGACACACTAACTTACATGAGACAGACAGCAAGAGCGGGGCCACAGTAGCGGATATGAGTATGGTAATATAAATTAATTTTTATCAAAAGCAACGATCAATTTTCGAAATATGAAAGGCATCGAAATAACAGCAGCAACGCCATTGATGGCCTCTCTGATGGCAAGAAGATGCAACATTTTCGATTTTTTAAACCTTTTATTTAACAATTTAGCTGATACGGGTGTATGGATTGGTGGCTAATGGTGGAGCGCAACAGGGCATTTGCGGCAATGCAACACACTAGGGCAGGGAGTTACAAGTTGCAATAACACAAGAGTTGTTGTTTTTATTATTTTGATTTGGAACCACAAGTACTTCCCCCCCTCCCCCAAACACATTCGCTTTGTAGTCTGCCCTTACGACACAGTGGCATGCAACTGTAAAAGATTGTGTGGCAATATGCAATACCCACAAATATAACTGTAAAGTTGTATACAGAGTATATGAGCATTTTGAGTTCATAAATAAGTGAATACTCAATGTAGCTGACATTTATGACAGAGCAACAATAGCAACAAGCCATCACAGCAGTTTGCTGGGGACGAATTACGGTGTTGCACGGACTGTGCGGCAGCGGCAAATCGAAGAGGCAAGGGTTTTCCGCCTTTTAGAGGCATTCTCGAACGCGTGAGTGGCGTATCAATTACACAATAAACATACGCCATTCACAAATACGCAAACCCCCTCACAGATGTACATACATATATGTATATGAATATAGGTCTATTAGCTCCTTCGCAATCAAGCCTACAGAAATATATACATATAGTACATACATATCTAAATATACATACAGACACTTTGGCGTTTGTAGACATCCGGATGCGTGTCCATGCGCCGATGTCATGGAGTCATCAGCGCGATTGCACTTGCTGGGCAAATACTCAGCTCGCTTTGATTACCGTTAGGGGGTAGCACTGGAAGCAGCTGATTACACTTGAGGCCTCGATTTCGATTTTGTTTGACTTGCTTGACACCCTTCGTTTTGTAGTATAAAGTTTCAGAAAATAATATGAAATATATACTATTTATATGTACATACACATGTACAGTCACGAGTTGTGAGGGCGGTGAAAATAGAAATCAGAACGTTTACAGGTTAATTCAAGAAGGTTAATTTAATTAAAAATGTTTACTTAAAGAAAAATTTTAATTTCATTTTGTCATCAAATATTATATTTATTTGGCATACATATATGCTACATATATGTACCTGGAATGTGTGAACTTAGACTAAAAATCTCAAATCGGAGTTCTATATTTCTCACTTGAGAGGTTATATCAACTTGTGAATTTCAAATACGCTGGAGGGAGCTAATTAATAATGATATGTACCAAAGAAATTTTATTTCTTAAGGACTACTACTCGTATGAGCAAGAAATAGTAAGACTTTGCCCATACTTATGTCGTCTTCCTAAAAGTAATCCCACTTGGCCCCTATACACTTGCGCATATTTTTCTTCAACCTTCGATTTCCAGAATAGCCTTCGATGGGCGTAGGTATTTACGTTTCATGTTTTCAATAGACTCAAACGGTTTTACCAGAGCTGACGTTTTAGTTTGCTGAATAGCGAGAAGCCACACGGCGCTAAATGAACCCATTACGGTGATCGCGGCACGATATTGATTGAAAATTTTTCGAATTTGGCGCAAAAAACTAAGAGCTGTTGGCCCATAATTCTTGTCTCTTTTTACAAATAGCTTTGCGCAAGCGACGCATAACACTCAAATAGTATGCCTTGTGGCAGTTTGGCCAGCCGGAAAGAATTCGTAGTGCACCACACCTCGATAATCCAGTAATAAATCCTGATAACCGGAAAGCATTGTTTCACTGACGTTAAGGTGACGCTGTTTTTCGAAAAAATTGAGTGATTTTGGAACCAATCATACTTTCACTTTTCTTACGCCCAAATGATTTTGCAAAATGGTTTTCACTCTGACTATTAATTCTCAAGCACCAATTAATTTATTTTTTTGATGTGCTGATCATCAGTTCAATATTTTACCAATCAGAAACCATTGCACGCGACAAATAATTATCACCGAAAGCCTTTCCCAACAATCTATATTGAACACTTATGATTTTTTGATGTGATGTTTGGCACAGAGAGAGAGAGTTATAAAAACCTAGAAAAAAATATTTCGATGAACTTTTTTCCTGAGTTATTTGTCATAATTTATTCAAATTTTTTTTGTTTTCTTAAGTAAGCTTAAATTGCAGTCGGCCACGTAATAAACAACGCACTGCATTAATACTTTTTCATTCTCATTTACAAATAATTCAGCTAAGTTTCTTCTGTTGCGAAAGTAGAGCTTTTATTTTTAATATGCCCAATGGTGGGAAATACAATCGTTAAAGATTTCTAAAAGAATGATTTTCAATGCTATCAGTAATAAAAAATCGACAAAACCACAGCAAAAGTACCATGGAAGAAAATACCTCGTATTACCACGGCTAGAGATGACGAGCGAATCGTACACGAGCCAAACAGCAAATGAAATTTGTGCTCATATTTGTGGGGAAAATGAAAGCGCACTATCGATTCAAATTGTCAAAAAGCGTTTAAGAGAAAAAACATCCCTTGAGATTTTTTTTTGGAAGAAGCCACTGCTGTCAGAGCAAAATCGTAAAAAAACGAGTTGAATTCAACAAGAAATATCATCTTAGAATAGAGAAAAGTGGAAAAGAGTATTTTTTCGGATGAAATGAAAATAAAAAAAAAAGTTTAACCCCAAATACACTCGCGATATGGGGTGCTATGTTCGAAGGGTGTTGGGCGTATAACAAAAATTGAGGGTCATATGGATCAGCACCAGTATATTTCTATACTGATAGATGTAATGCTTCCATATTCCGACGACAATATGCCTGTTGCATGTTAAATGGTTGTTTCAGCAAGATAATGAGCCCAAACATATCGCGCGGTCAACTAAACGGTGGATGGACGAAGATATGATTTCATTATTAGACTGGCATTGGTGCAGTCCGGACCTGAACCACGGGTCAAGACCGAACTATACGGAGGATGACGCATCAAATCGAAGTTTTGAGTGCTGAAAAATGCAGTTGTTTCTGTCGCTGTGCGAGAGCTAAGATTGGCGTCGTGAAGAGCGATCCGTATTCAGCGGTTAATTTGATCTGATTTCTTGAAACTCAATTGGCAAACAAATGGCTGTGTAGCACTGAAAATTTATTGTTTTGAGTTCTAGTGGTTGAGATATTTGCAGTATTTTTCTTTTTTGTTGGATTTGGCGATGAGATTTGAGATGAATATTTTAAGTTACTGAAAAGACTAGAATGTCTAACTTTTTGAGTATATTTAACGTCAAAAATATCAAGTTGTCAGATTACAACACCATAAATTGGGAAACCTAACGATAATGTTTTCTTAATAATATCCTTATATCTTCTTCCCGAAATGTACCTAATCACTTTAGATAATTTCTAAAAAAGTTGAAACATACATACATGAAGTTTATATTATTAAAAAAACATGTATACATATTTATGTGTGTATGTACTAATATACAATAGTTGCTAAACTAAAAATTTAGGTCATGATAATTAGTGAATTAAAAAAAACTAATAATTGCAGAATATAAAATAATACTTTCTCTCTGCAGTTATTTGATTTTACTGAGTCAGTGAAAAATCGACTGTTTGTTGTACACACACATATGCTTACTATGTGTATATTTGTATAAGAATCCGCTTACTGCAAACAAAACGCCTCTCTGTTGCATGTTAAACAAGCAAGCCTACTGCTTGCCCATTTACATACATATGTATGTATGTACATATGTATATTACATATTAAAGTATAAGTGACACAGCGCCCCATGTCAATACAATTTTCCAAATCGGGCGTATAATCGCTGTCCAATGTACACGTAATAGATTTCAAGGATACTCACGCATACCAACACAAAAATATCCACAGGAGTTACACACATCTAGCTGCAACTATATATGTATGTATGTACATACATATATAGAACTAGTAGTATTGTAAGCACACATACGATATATTTGAACAAGAGCTCTTGTCTGTTGACCACAAGAGCAGACGCTACGGACTCGTATTACAAGTCGCCAGGCTCAACTGAAATCAAAAAAACTCGTACACACATTTCTATGCTCGTATGTGGGCTGTAAAGATTTTCACTAGTCTCGT
This sequence comes from Bactrocera correcta, assembly GCA_027475135.1. Taxonomy (NCBI): domain Eukaryota; kingdom Metazoa; phylum Arthropoda; class Insecta; order Diptera; family Tephritidae; genus Bactrocera; species Bactrocera correcta. The sequence continues at coordinate 34,324,332 of CM050326.1, read as the reverse complement.
GGCATGAAAATCGCCGGCGAAGACGACAACGACAGCGACACCCAACACCATACCTACCGTCGCGTCACACCGGCGCTGCTAGAAGTCTTCGAAAAAAAGGATCTATAGACACATATTGCAATTTTTAGTTACTGATTTAGGGGCAAAAGTGACAAAAACATATGATAATACATTTATTATTGGGTACTCCCATGAGCTCATACGCAAACGGCTACTGTTAGTTTCTGCAGTGTGATCTTAGGGTGGACCAAAACAAATTCGAAATTATGTATATAAGTTTTACTTTTTTAAATTGTTAAAAGGTATATGACGATAATACACATTGCAGCTTTTAGCTATGATCAGTCCATCGCTTCTGAGGCAGCTACTTTGCCTATTTGGGACAGAAGAAGGTATGTTTGCCCCAAATTAAAAAAAAACCAAAAATTTGGTTATTCGAATTTTTCAGCTAAATTTTGAGGTTATGTAAAAAAAGTCTCTGCACAAAAAAGTTATAATATATATAGTGCATACGTTTTCATTACCTACAACCTTGCCATATAACTATTTGATGTAATAGGACTCGTAATCGAGATAAACTGCTTTTAACCCTAAAAAAGTCAACCTCCTCTACCTTTTCTGGAACTAAGATCGTCTGTAAACTATTTTTTTCTTAATGTTTGGTACTTTATCTTTCGCTTCCAATAAGTTTTATTCTGTTATGATGGTTTTTGTTTTTAAAAATTATCTACTCTGCTCTAGTTCTCTTTTCATTATTCCTGTAAATTTCGATTCTTTGAAAGTCAAAGATTAGTCACAAGTCAAATAATTCAGCTGCTTTAGATATCCCATTCGAAATAGTGGGGTTTTCGATAACTAGGTTGGTGAAGAACCATTTTGTCAAGAAATTATATTCCAAAAAGCATTTGATTGGGCAGCTAATTTTCTTTTTATTTTCTAATTCGAGCGTATTGTGTGAAAGATTAAAGCCCATTGTCAACAACTGACCAGATATTCACCACGCGACAAATTTTGAAAAATACCGGTGAAAAGAGGATCGACATACACTACCTCTTTGTTGATTTCAAAGCTTTTGACAGCACGGAAAAGAGCTGCGTTATGCCGCGATTTCTGAATTGGTATCCCCACAAAACTAATATGGATGTGTAAACTGATGTTGATTAATACCAAAAGCTTCATCAGGATCGGAAAGGACCTCTCCGAACCGTTCGATACCAAACAAGGTTTTAGACAAGTAGAATCCCTACTGTGCGACTTCTTCAATCTACTGCTGAAGAAAATAACTCAAACTGAAGATCTGAATCGAGAAGGCTCGCGGCTAGGTTCCCACGTCACTCTTGACAATCATAACTACGACGTCTAACATAATTGTCTATCTTGAAACCAGCACTAACACCAACAACAATTATGACGAATCGGCGATACGAGTTTTCGAGAACAAGGTTCTGCGGAAGATTTATGGTCCTTTGAGCATTGGCGACGGCGAATATCGCTTTGGATGGAACTGTGAGCTGTACAAAAAATTCAACGACATTGCAGCGGATTAAGAAACAGCGCCTACGATGGCTAGTCATGTCGTTCGAATGGATGAAAGAACTCCAGCTCTGAGAGTATTCGAAGCAGTAACCAACGGGGGAAGCAGAGGAAGAGAAAGACCTCCACTCTGTTGGTAAGACCAGGTGCTAGAAGGATCTGGACAGCTAAGAGGCAGCACGATTGGCGCGATGTTGTAAACTCGGTGTAAGCGGTGTCTACGCCCTTAAAGAAGAAGAATTGCAACAAAGGCAAAATATTTGGGATCAATATAAACACAAATATAGATTTTTAAATTTAAAAGTTTTATAAAGTCATATTACTTAAACTATATTATCTTCATAAGCACAACAAACTTTCTCCTTTAATGTAAGGGGACCCTGATTTAGCTGTCCCATGACTGAATTATTTACAAGTAACAGTTACATATTTCCTATAGGGTAAGTACAAGTATGTACATATACATGACTGTATAATGTATACAAATGCCGTTAGCATATTTCAGCAATCCTCATCAAGTCCTTGCAACATCTAAAATGCTTACATAACCTCGCATATGACCAAAGCACTTTCTCCTTTTGCTTTTGTAAACATAAAATGATACTGAAACATTTCATTCGCCATACACACCCACACACATATGTGGGTATATACCCACATACATACGCACGCAAATAGTCGCAGAACAACATTAACGAATATTTCAAGTGGAGAAATTTGTCATTTTCATACAGTGCCTTACTTACTTATAGATAGTTATCGGCAGCATCAGCAAGATCGGCGGGGAAAGAGCATTTTTCAATTATGCGCCGACACGACGCGATAACAAGTGCGCTTGCTGGCAGTGAGCGTGTGTGCAGATGCAAGCTGGCGTCAGCAACTAGTCGGTGAAAGTGGGGAGTTGCGTCCTTTTAATAGCGCATGTAATGACATTTCTAAGCGCCACAATCTGTCGCTATGCTTGCCACACGGTGCCAAAGGATCAAAGACAACGGCGGCCGCTGCAGCATTGATTATTTACATATATTCCGCCTACACCGCTATGCGCATGTGCATAAAGGATAATAAATGTCTCTTGCAAATGGAAAAGTGCAATAGGAAGTTTGGTAATAAGCAAATTAAGATTTATTAATCGGCCTCCTTTCATGTGGCAATGAGTCAACGTCAACGATTACAAAACAATTTCATTGAATTTTACGTGCTTATAAACAAATATACATACATTAATATACGTATGTATGGCTGTGTGTTTTGTGTGCATTAAATGTTGATGCAGCAGTACTGCATGTAATATATATATATACATAATTGTACATATAAGTTCACATGCATGTATGCCAACTAAATTCATGTAGTGCACAATAAGTGTAAACAGTTGTAATTTTTTATTTGTTTGTATGTAATTTAATTTTTTTAAATCGCTTGTGGTTTTGAATGTTAGACCGTTTTTTTCTAATATTTTTTTATTTTTTTTTAATTTATATATTTTTTTAACTTTATATTTTTTTTACTTTGTTTTTTGGTTTTCGATTTTGAACTTTTGCTTGCCGATCTCCATTCGATGTTTGACATGTTGGCGTCAAGATCAAATTGTTGCCCAATTTGTGATCGGAAGATGTCAAGTGGATTTTTACTCATGTTTCCGCCACCGCCGTTCCCCCCAAGCATATAAAAATCATACACACATACAAATGTTGGTATAAAAAGCCAAACAATTGAAAAGTGAAACACTCAAAAGTATACCAACGAACGCTTACTCACATACACACACACACATGAAGAGCTTGCTTCGGATATCGCGTAAGAATGTGCATTTCGGGTTTTATTAGAATTTAATGTGGGAATCTGTGACATTTTGTTTATGATTTTTTTTGATTTGAAAGAATTTCAAGTGGTAATTCGATGACAATTAAAGCTAAATTAATTAGCAATCAAAAGAAACGTTTAAAGCGACTTAAACAAATGCGGTTCAAGGGAGTCAGCGGGAAATTGCCCTTTTGAATCGTTGTTTTACTTTTGGAAGCATTTTATTTTGAAACAATTTTATAAAATGAAATTAAAATGAACTAAATGATCAGTTGGAAGAATTCACTTCATCTAAATTGGATGAGCTTTTTTTGATTTTTTTTCAGTTTCTTACGTTATTAGATAAACTTACTAATCAAGCTCTTCGGCTTGAAAATACCTTCGGTATTTTGACGAAGTTATGTTTTCTGCACTTTTTTCTTGTTAAATAGGCTTTGGATTCATTTAAAGCATCAGCTATAAGCCGTGTTGAACGGTTGGATCTTTTGTTTTATTTTTAAAACTTTCTTTTAATAACCACAGTTTACTCAAAGCACTTCGTGCGATTTTCTTCGGTTTTAAGATCAATAAAAGGCCGCGGAGCATCAAATCTGCGGAACAATGGAGCTGAAGAATGACTTTTGTTTGTAACAGGGATACAGGGAGTATTCGACTATTTTAGGTATTTTTTGCAAATTGTTCTGGTCTGTCGGTAGCAATCTGAGGCGTTAAGTGGCTTAATTAGCTAATTTATTGAGTCCATCTGGAACAGATTTTGGAAGATTCTGGCCTCTGTTTTGAACAAAACAGCTAAAATCTACTAATTTATGTACATTGACTTGGATTTATAACAATATTCTTTCGAATTTTTCAAAATGAAAATATGAAGTCATATGAAAGAAAAATATGTAAAATAATAATATTATTTCAAGTATTTCCCAAATCTGAAGCTATAGGGTGGGCCTTATAAAATTTTAAATTTCGAAGATAGGGCGTAAAAGATTGAGTGTAGCGTTTGCTGTATGGCACGTAGCCCCGTCCTGCTGGAACCAAATGTTGTTCAAGTCTTCCTCTTCAATTTGCTTGAAGAAAAATTCGGTTAACATTGCGCGATATCGCTCACCATTGATGGTTGCGGTTCCTTCTTCATTTTCGAAGAAAAATGGGCCGATGATTCCACCAGACCAAAATCCGCACCATACAGTGATTCGTGCTGGGTGCATTGGCTTCTCGACGATTACGTGTGGATTTTCTGTGCCCCAAATGCGACAATTCTGCTTGTTAACGTAACCATCGAGGTGGAAATGAGCCTCGTCCGAAAAGATGATTTTTCGGTAAAATTGACCATCCTCGGTCAAACGATCTTCTGCCCAATCTGCGAACTGTAGAATAGGAAATAGCGACCCATTTCGTAAAAATTTTAAAAAACTGCGCTGACTTGACGGCCATGAATGAAACAAGTATATTTTTGATACTCTTTCTCTGATGTGCTACGTATGCCAGTGAGGGCGTCCAGCATTTAATGGAATAAATGGTAGTCAGAAGGGGCAAGGTCTGGGTTATAAGGTGGGTGAGGTAAAAGTTCTCAACCCGCTCTTCTGATGCCATCAAAATTAAATTGGCGCCACGGCTATATGGCTTTGGCATTAATTTAGCTGATTCAGGAAATCACTTTTTTGTGGCAAAAAACACGCTTTCTAATATTTTCTATTTAATTTGCTTGTGCTCTGCCGAAAATTTTCTTTCCTTATAGCCCTGACAGGCGACAGCGCTAATTTGTATTAGCGGGCTTAATTTACATTTACCTGCGCATTTGATCCATGTTAATGCAAATTTGTTATGCACAAGAATTACGTGAATTTACCTGAATTTATCGAATTATAGTAGCAACACTTCTCAAAAATGGCCGATTTTTGCAATTTTTTGACGGATGACGCTTGAAGTCTGCCGCCTCCTTTTTCGTTTACAGCATCAGAGGTAAGCAATCTTTTTATTGCTAATTAAATTATGTGTAAGCATATTAACAAAAACAAATTTTAATATTTTTAGATGGCAGAAAAAAAAAACAACGCACAGTTTGCTATCCATTTTTCCAATATTCTTAACTTTTTCGCACACTTTTTTCGCATGACAATCAATTATTGCTTTTAATTTCACTCTATTATCTTTAAACGTAGTTAATAATTGATTTTCCAAAAATACCTAAATTGCTATTAATAATTTCTCTTATTCATTTTTTTACATTTTTTTTAAATAAATAAACAAATTTCGCAATCGTAAAATTTTAATGCGCATTAACGTTGCCTAATGCGTATTAATTTTGCTCGTCTGTCAGGGCTATTACATGTGTAGGTGGTTTCGTACGGTTCGATTATTTCGTTTCGTTCGTATAAACAGTCAGCCTTTTCTGTATTCGGTTGGGCACTACCGAATTTGTTTGCGTTCGAGAAATCTCAGACACAAACCTACCACAAATAATTATATTTTACATCACTTTGACTATTCTCCAATAGGGGGCGCATGTACAACTTTCTTACAGAGAGCTTCAAATAAATCGAAGTTTTCAATCTACACTTTGTTAATAATTTCAAAATTATTTAAAACCAGGCTTGGGTTTGTACTAAATTCTAAAAATTTTAGCACATTAATTTTCAGTGCTTACAGATCATTGATACTATAGCAGAGTTGAGACAAAACTAAGTTAATAGCACGTTCACCTAGTTTCACAAACACTATTTCGAGATTCAAGGTTCATGAAAAAGTATCAAGCTGTTTGAGAAACTGAGCTCATTTAACAGTTTTTGGTGTTTACGATGCATGAGAACTGTCAAAATAATTCAAACAGTGGTTGACGTTTAGGATGGAGATGGTGAACCCATTTTTTCAGTTGTGCTGTCGAATTTCGTTGAAAAAGTAGGCTTGTGTATGATGGCAAACAGTACAGTCACTCGTGTTTGGGAGTGATGTGATTTTAATAAACAGCTCTTAATTTTTTATTTACATAGTTAATAAGTATATATAAGAAATAATATTATTTATTTTATTTATTTAACAAATAATATTACTAGACATACTGGTACATATCATTTTAATACCTTAAATAATCTCCCGTTATCATTTTGGAATTATTTATTAATTTTTGCTTTGTCTTTTAAGCTGGCTTTATGACATAATATGGATACACTGATTTAATTTTTATGAGGATGGTGAAATCTAGTCAATATTCAAACCGCATATAGTTACAAAAACCGATTTTATTTATTGTTTTTACTTTTTATCCCGCGAAACTACTTTATTTTTTTATTTTATTTTGATGTTTCAAAGATTTCATAAACAAAGAAATATTTAAAGAATACCATCAACTATACGAATATCTTGCTTATTTTGTTTAGAAACGATAGATATATGTGTTTACAGTATATATGTATGTACATAAATACAACAAAGTATAACCACAAGCCCATCCATCGCTCATAACAACGATTTTAGTACTTTGCGGAAGCTTACTAAGTGATGATATCGAATTTCTAATGAATAATGATAAATAGTGAAATCACTTGGCATTGAACGTTTGGCAAATATTAGTTGAAGAGCACTTCGATTAACTATTAAAGTGAATTTACTATCCATCCATGAAACAAGTGGCCAAAAGCAATATACCCACGGCAAATATGTACGTGTGTAAGAAAGCAACCACCGCCATGACTCCGTAAATGAGCCAGGGTCAGCGAAAAATGAAAAGAGATACGAATTTACATTCATACTCGCAGCTTACTTAGATACGCCGACACCCTGTAGAAAATTTTTAATTTGAGTTAACATAAGTAAATGTTTTATTCGAATATTGGTCAGAAGGTTGAAAATTGTGCATTAAGACAAACCATTGGGTTCAAGGCATTCTGCTAGGTAAATAATATAGCAAAGTTAGACATTCAAACGAAAAATTGAATTCAATGTAGCATAAAATGTGCAGATGAGTTCTAAACAAAAATAAGTATTTTAATACAATATTTATTTTCGTCTTCAAAAGGCGCTGCTCTGATGGCCTTCAGTGCTTTCATCAAATTTTTGTATTTTTGGATTCTTCAAATTTTTAGAGCGTCATTCGCTAATATTATTATTTAATATTTCTTCGAAAATTATGCTGCAAGAACTTAATCGATAGTTATCGCGCCATGACAACTGACTAAAACGGCATCACTTTCCACACATCGCATCAATCAAAGATATTGAGAGAACATTTCCGTGAGCAGATAATTTCCTTTCCTTATGGGCCGGTCGATTGGTGACCTAAAACGTGTGATATTACACCGTTAGACTTTTTCCTGTGGGGATATGCATAGTACAAATCCTATGTGGCATGAATCGAAGGCATTGAAACAAGAGATCACGCGTGTCATTTTCCAGTTACCAGTTGAAAATGCTCGAACGAGTCATCGAAAATTGCAATCGACGGATGGATCATCTGAGACGTAGCCGCAGCTAACATTTGAAAAAGATAGTCTTCAAAATATAAATGGCAAAAATATTATTTGGAAAGATAATAAATATTCCCCACTAAATTTCTGTGTTTTTTTTTTTAAGTATGGAACCTCGAAATGGATCTCCCTATATATCGTTTTTTGTGTTGTTTTTGCTAAATCTTACCTTTTGTAAAGTCGAATCTCATTATTTTCAAATTATTACTAGTTGTTTCCTACAGGGTTTGCACTTAGTTTCCTTTCTGTAAATAATTTAATTGAAATAAGCGATTCATCATTCATCTTAATAGAATTTTAAAGGACAAGGAAAGATATTAAATAACTCTATAAACAAGTTATATCATTTTACAAAACAAAAATATATTTTTTTGCACAATATGTACATATGTATGCATGTAATATACCCGTATGCTTAAATCTATTTCATGCTTTGATTTCTAATCTCAACACTTAAACAAAGATTCTGAACATAAATACGTTGAGGTATTAAAATAATCACAGGCCAGTGGCGAAGTAATTCAATGCTGCTATAGAAGAAAGCGTTGAAAAGTCCTTCGCATGCTGAGACTTTATTTGGTCACGTGTCACTGCATTGTTGTGGTTTATTCGCATGAACACAATTACACCTCAGCAACCATTTCATTCTACACATGTAAGATGTATGTTTGTATTATTTAGCTACATAACAACAATAATAGCACAATCATTTGTGACTATTCGACCGGTTGTAATATCAACCCTGTTGCTGTGTCATTTATTGCTAATTACTCAAGTATTATTGAGAGTCACTCAAATGTAAATAAATATGTTTCGTTTTTAACGAGGCTTATGTTGATCACATACATACATATTAACAGGTCACGACGCCCTACCAGGTTTTAGCTTAAAAAAAATCGACAAATCCTATTCACAAGAGCGTAAATAATTGTCGCTTGCGGCCAAAAAGCCACATTACTTACATATGTACTTACTTTTGAGTACAACCGCAAAAGAGCCAGCTGAAGTACATACATGAATGTTATAGGGATATTGGAAGGCATAACATATGCTAAAAGTATCGTAAAGGGTGGCAATGTTAAAAAAAATTTATTATAGTGCATTTAGTACGTCCGCTTGAAAAAAGGGTCCGATAAATTGCAAATAAAAGTTTTCACTTTCAAGTGTGCAATGGAATGACAACTAATAAAAATAATAATAATGGATAAGCATCTATATATCTTTCTACGTGCGATTTAAGATCTCATAAATCATTTTATTTTATTAAGTACTTTTTTATTTTATTAATTTATCTCAAAAGCAAGTTTATTGTATAATTTTAATTTTAATCAGATATTTTTATAGCACTCATTAGTGACAAATATTTCAATTTTTAATAACCGTTTAATTAATTCTATATAAACACTAATATTATTGGTGGTCTCAATCGCACAGAAAATTCTCTTGTTATTAAAGCTCAGAAAAGCAATAACATTCAATTAAAAGAAACTCACTCAAAGGTGGGAGTATACGTGGCGGCTATTTATCACTCAATGGAGGCCATTTTTATCATTTATTCACACCCAATCACGTGCTCCAATGAATATAAATGTATGTTTCTTGCTGTATATCGATTAAAAAATAGTGTTATTCTCTTTTGGTATGAATTGGACTAGATTTGTTTACGTTTTTGATATGAAAAGGTGCCTTTTAGTATACTTTAAGTACGATATTAAATCAATTCTCAAAATCTTAGGGATTAATGCGCGTATGTAGAGAGACAGAGGAAAATTGGTAAATCGACTCAGCTTGTAAAGCTGATCAGTTATTTATATTATATAAAGAGTGATACATATTGAGGTTCTCTACATTTCTAAAGAAAAAACACAGAAACATCAAATTTAATGGGGAATGTTTATTATCATTCGAAAATAAAAAAAAAAATATTCTTTGGATTTTATTGTTTGAAGATTATCTCTTTCAAAAATGGCCGCGGCTACGTCACAGATGGTCCAACGGTTGCACCCAATTTTCGATGAGTTTTTCGAGCATTTCGACTGGTAACTGGGGAGTGATAAGTGTGCTGTTTTGCTCTAAGGCCTGAATCTTTACATATCCCCAGGAAAAAATAATGGTCAAAACTGCTCACCGAAGTGTTCTCTCCAAAAATCCATTAATTGTCAAAGAGATCACGAGCTTCAATTTCAGGCATCAAATAGTCGATTATACGTTACGTTCTCACCGTCGTCTTTTTTCCACAAATATGGACCGATGATTCCGCCGACCCACAAATCACACCAAGCCTTTATGTTTTTTGGATGATATGGCAGTTGTTGAATCTCTTCAGTTTGCTCGTTCGTTCGTTGAGTAAGACGCTAAACAAAATTTGACTCGAAAACGTCGGATCTTCTTGGAACTTTTCAATAGGGCATAGAGCGAATCGATGTCGCTGGGTAGGTCGGGCGGCTTCAGCTCTTGCACAGGCTGTAAGCTTCGACGTAAAATGCACCCAGTCATTCCATAAGTTAGTCCGTATTTTGCTAAAAGACGGCGCTTAATAGAATCTTCACGACTAGAGTACCATTGAATCGAAAGTTACCATTTAACAATTGTCATATATTTAAAACTTTAATATACAATTTTTTCAAAAAGTCATCATTAATTACAAATTGATCATTAAATATTTTTAATGAAAATAATATTGGAGAACGAATTTTCTCGTGTTTCCAATGGAATAACGGTAATGCAAATGTTGTAAAAGTTTCGGCGTATCTATTCTATCACGCAGATTGACACGAAGCATTTAGTGGATCTCGTAATGTCGTCGAAAACTTACCTCATGCCGTTAAAGAAAGAAGGTGCTTGAAAATAGTTTTTTTGGCATCAGAGAGATTGCAGATGGTCTCAACATCTCTTACGGATTTTTACGGATTTTTTTTTTTAAGTTTTGGGTAAAAAGGGTGGCAATGTTAGACTATTAAAAAAATGATCTGGATGTGGCGTCACATTCTAGCATGATTGCTACTGATGTTTTATTGAAATTCGAAACCTTAAATTCGAAACGATTCGTTCTGGATCAAAAATAGTCTATTTTGAAGGAAAATGTAGTTTTTTTTGTCAAATCGGGCTAAATTTGACAGTTCTTACATATATGTACATATGTATATGCAACACTTGTTACGATGAATAGCATTTCGAAGACTTGCCGCAAATTAATGTGCCCTAATTAATCGAGCAGCTTGTCTAATTTGACTTTACAAAGCACTGGGTAAATGGTGAAAACATTGACATCTTTTTTAATGCGCTTTCCCAACACATGTACAAAAATATGTATGTATACATGTATGCATGTACAAACAATTTATCGCGTAAATACTAAAGTCACCCAAATTCTTAATTCACACAATTTACGAAACCACAAACAAATGAAAGTAGTCACTCAATGGGAATACAATAACAACGCATCTGTTCGCACCATACTGGATGCTAACAGTAATAATCGCACTCATAAATCACTTGAGGTAGCACAATGATGCTCGCGTACAGCCAATCAGCGGCCAACACCACCACTACCGCTACGCACGGCACAAGAGCACCAACCACAGACGAACCGTGCAAAGATGTCAGAGACGCTGTGCGGCGCATGAGCGCTGCCGGCAGCAAACGAATCAGAAATTGAGTTGGAAAAGCGCTCAAAGTGGGGCTGCTGAGATGCTTGAGATGATCGGAGTGTGCGTTTCAATGCCTGTATGTATGTACATATGTATGTATGCAAATGTAAGTATGTGGGTATTGAATAAAAATAGAACAATTCACTGAATTTACCATAGAGACGCCACTATTGCGAGTACAACAACAGTGGCACCGCTTAAGGGTCACTCGGCGGAAAAACACTCGAGTGCCACATAAACGGGAGGTGGCTGAGTGCTGGTGTTAGCGCTGGTGCTCCGACTGCGAGCGACCCAGTGAACGCTATCAAGTGCGATCGAAGTATTTAAAATCTAACTGTGCGTGGTGAGTTTGTTCAATGGTGTCGCACGAGCAGACGTTAACGGACGTGTCAAAGGTTATGTGGAAACATTGAAAATTAATAGTTCGAAGAGTGTTTGTTGATAAATATTGAAATAAAGAGTTTGAAAAGCGATAAATATTTGAAAAATTAAAGAAATTAAAATCAATAAAAAAAACACATTTTATTAAAAAAGTTGTGGCATGTTAACGAATATGGAGAACAGTGGTCATAGTGTTGGTGGCGGTGGTGCATTAGTGAGCCTTAGTAAGGCGGCGCTCACAACACCTTTTTCCATAAATGATATTTTAACGCGCAACAACAATAGCTTAAATGCAGCCCAACAACAACAGCTCCGGAGACGACTCTCCGACACGGAAATGTCGTTTAACGCGGAAGCAGCAGCCGTTGCGGACTTTCGTCAAAATCAGGTGCGTGAATTGAAAGACGGCTTAAAGACTTCTGCATCGTGTTGCCACATCGGCGCGGGTGAATTTAGTAGTAGCAAACTAAGTGCTGCTTTAGAGAACAGTGCCTCGCGCAACTCCTCCAATAATCCAAGTCCAATTTGCGAAATGCGTACAGCGGTTGCAAAATATTCGGCGCCGACAGCGGCGGCACGCGGAGCGGGCGGTGCACAAGGCTGCAGTAGTGAAACTAATGATTTCATGCCATACTACATGGCCACCTTGGAGAATAACAATCACAGCGATTACCAGCTAGCGCGAAAGTTCGGTTATATCGGCGCGGGGGGTTTGGTTGGCGGACGCGATTGTCCCATTGACATGCGACGTTGCAGCAATAATGAATCAGGTAAGTTGGCGTAAAGTTTTAAAAGCTTTTTAATGGCGGCAATGCATTAGCGCAGCGAAACATTGTGGCGCATTGTTAGACGCGGCTAATAGACACGTGTAGGTGACCAAATTTTTGAAACTGGCACAAACTAATTTTCAGCAAGAAATACTCCACCACTATTACTACAACTTTGTTTTTTTTTTTAATATTTTTGATGTTTAGACTCTGAGTCTTCACCGCCACCGCCAATGTTGTCGCTTTATGGTGGCGCCTCTGCGCATTCCGGCAACAATAGCTGCATGGGCAGCACTTCACCTACGTTACACGACACAGACGCGCTCAGCGGTTCGTTGAGCCGCAAAAAGCGTTCGCGTGCCGCTTTCAGTCACGCGCAAGTTTTTGAGTTGGAGCGTCGTTTCGCACAGCAGCGTTACCTCAGCGGTCCGGAACGCGCCGAAATGGCCAAGAATCTGCGTTTGACCGAGACGCAAGTGAAGATTTGGTTCCAGAATCGCCGTTACAAGACGAAGCGCAAGCAAATTCAACAGCATGAAGCTGCGCTAATGAGTGCCGCCACAAAGCGTGTGCCAGTGCAGGTGTTGGTGCGCGAGGACGGCAGCGGTACGGCAGCGGCAGCAGCAGCTGCTGCTTATGCACACATGTTGCCGACGCATGGCATTGATCCGGCGCTGCTGCATATTTATCGCCATCAGGTAGGCAAACGAAATTTTTACTGCTGACTTAATATTTAAGTGCAATTTTTCCATTAAAATTAAATGTTTTAAAAAAAAAAAAATATTAAGAAACATTAACTAACAAAAATATTTGGTATTTTTGTTTCCATTTATTACAGCTGCAAATGGCTTATGGCGTTGGTGTCTCATTGCCTCAAGTATCATTTCCCTACTTCTATCCGCAAGCGACGAAGATACCACAACCCATACCACCGCCCGGCCAGTCGTCGGTGAATGCTCAAGTTGCTGGCAGCTTTGGCGCTCACGCTGCAGGAAATCATGCAAATACAAACAACAACAATAACAACAACAATTTTGACATCACAAAAAATGCATTGAATTTCGCTAAAATGGAGCATGGCATGCGCTACATACAATGCTCCTCGGCCTCCTCATCACCCGCGCATGGCAACGCGCTCGCCAGTGGCGACAGCAGCAGCCCATCGAGATCATGCTCTAGCCCAACGGCCATCGATGCCACTGGCGCCATGTTGACATCAGCCATGTCTGCGGATACGGAAAGCTGCGCTGAGACGCACTCCGCCACGACGGAGGATTGTGATGAGAATGTGGAAATAGATTAGATGATCCGTTAGATGACGCTTCTTAGTGAAACCTTGATGTGTGTCTATAATGTAAAAATTTGTGTGGCACAAATTGTGTGCAAAACTAGCAAATAATATGATAAAAAATTAACAAAATTTGTGATAGTGAAAGTTTTAATTGGCTTAGTGGGCATATGTACTTTTAGAATTGTAATTAATTTTAGTTAGTTGCTTATTTAAGTTTTAGAAATATGTATATGTGAAAAAAATAACGCACTGAAAAATAAAATTACCGTCAATAACAGAAGTTTATGCTTTTTCCTTGAATATTATAATACAAGGTCTGTCGCAAAACAAACAGAACTTTTTAAATATAACTGTTTCTGGTGGCGCCACCTATTGGTGGGTATATGAAATAAAAAGGTTGATCTCTTGTTGACATTTCGTTAAAATTTTAAGATAATTGTTTAACTACAATCGATGTTATCGATCAAAAAGTGACAGCAGCTTTTGGCATCGGTCGTAAAATGCATTTTTAACAAAGAGCAAATATTAAATTTTGTTTTAAACTTGGGAAAACGTTTACTAAAACATTTCAAATGATGAAAAAAGTTTATGGTGATCAGTGCCTATCCCGTAGTAATGTGCATGAGTGGTTTAAGCGATTCCAAGAAGGTCGTGAGGACCTCTGTGACGATCAGAAGACACCGAAAAAAATTCGTTGTCAGAAGTCAAAAATAAAGACAATGCTGATTTGTTTTTACGATTCCGAGGGTATTGTACACAGAGAGTTCGTCCCACCTGGCGAAACGATTAGTGCTGTGTTTTACCTTGGTGTTATGAAGCGTCTTTTGTCACGCATTCGTCGTGCTCGACCACAATACCGTCAGGCAGGGTCCTGGCGCCTGTTGCACGATAATGCGCCGTGTCATCGGTCGACGCTTGTCACTGATTTTTTGACAAAAAACTCCATATTAACCATTAATCACTCACCCTACTCGCCTGATCTGGCACCCTGTGATTTTAACCTATTTGGAAAACTTCATTTGCCCATGAAAGGACACTGGTTTCAGGACATTTTAGCTATCCAAAAGGCGACGACCGATATTCTCAAGAGCATTCCGAAAAATTACCTTAAACACTCATTTGAAATGCTAATTGAACGGGCTAAACGCTGTATAGAAGCACAACGAAACTACTTTGAATAAAAAAATATAACTTTTGAAAAATATTAATTTTTGTTGTTGTTTTTAACAGTCCTGTTTCTGCGACAGACCTTGTATATATAGACTTGTATATATGTAAATTGGAATTCAAGTTTTAGAATCTCGCACGCACATAGCTTCATGGGTTAGACATGTTCTTGCAACATTGGGCGAACTGGAAAAAAATATATAAACGTAAGTACTTCGTTCTTTCATCAAAATAATAAATCTTAAAAAAAATATCTTGATTAAAAGATGATTTTTTAAGACCTTTAGCTCAAAAATTTACCAATGCCTTTTTTTAATACGATTTTTTGTACAAACATTAATGAAAATGGCCGATCTCCTTTCGGTCGTATAACGAGATAATTTGCTACTTGATTGGGAAAAATTTCTATGAAACTATTTTTCGGAAAATCTTCTCATTAAATGTAAATTCGATTTAAAAAGTATTTTCGTATATCTTTTTTTATATTTATAACGAACTTTAATGAACCAAATATGTACCATTGTGGTCGACCACTTTTTACCATTTTTCCTCTAGAGACATTATTCTATCTGTGTAAAACTTTTCTGGTTTCTCGGCGAAAAACTGCAACAAATAATTTTCACAAGCTTCTCTTGAAGGCAATTTTACTCCATTAAGGGAGTTCTGCATTGACCGAAACAAATGGTAGTCCGATGGTGCAAGGTCAGGGCTATATGTGGATACATCAAAACCTCACAGCCAAGCGCTCCCAGTTTTGGCGAGTCATTAAAGATGTGCGTGGTCCAGCGTTGTCCTGATGGAAGACGAAGCCCTTTCTGTTGATCAGTTCTGGTCGTTTTTTTCATTTGCTTGCTTCAATCTCATCAGTTGTTGACAGTAAAATGTAAAATCATTCGTTCGACCAGGCTGGAGCAGCTCATAATGGATGATTCCTCTCCAATCCCACCAAACACTCAGCACAATATTTCACAAACAATTCATGGGGTAACTGATACAGCATCGTCTCCGTAAACTTAACAAATTACATTAGTGGCTTGCGAGGTATTCTTCCACTTTTTATACAAAAATTTCAAAATACAGCGAATTTCTTTTTTGTTTCCACTCATTTTTGAACAGCTGTAACTTTTTTCAACTTCCCCGAATTTAATTTTTTTTAAATGAAGCTTAAAAGACTTTTTCGACTACCAATAAATTATGAAAAATCGTTTTTTTTTTTATTCAAAAGTGGAAATAGCCACTAAAGAAAAATATGAGTATAAACCGAATTTTAAAATATTCGAGGGTCTTGACAAATCTCACGATTATATATATTATAAACAGAATGGAAGCGAATAAGGTGGAACCATGGGGTTATTCTGAATTTTTGAACATCATTATTAATAATAAGGATCTGTCAAGAGCGTCTGTTATGTAGAACTAATTTTAATAATTTATTCTGCTGATTTCTACATGAATAACCTGCTGAGGTACAATCCGTTGGATCTCTTAGAGCCTTATTGTTTGAAAGAGTTCATAATTAATGAGTTTGATCGATATCCTTCTTTAGAGGAAGATATCTAATATTATACAGGACATTTAAATGTAATACACCCTTTATTTTTAAAAGCAGCTGGAACTATATAATTCTGTACTTGCAACTCCAAGTCTCTTCCTTCGTCGAGAGTCACTTATGATGGAAATAACGTATAACTTTTAACTTTCCCCGTTGATCCGCCCCTGCTGTAGAATGATTTGTGATTATCGTTTTTTTACAACAACATTTTTGATAACTTCTTAAACAGTAAGTGAAATTGCATTTACTTTTTAATCTTGACTTGATTTCTGTGGATAGCTCCCACAATGACATATCTCTCATTTATAGAAGTATTTTTGTTTCACATAAATTAGAAAGTTCTTTGGTAAACAAATCCAAATTGGGTTTATTTTATGCATGCATGCTGCTTTAGGGGGTTACATGGGTTTCCTCGGGTAAAAAACAGCGTTTTTTCAACAATTTTTTTCTCATACAAAAAATTAAATTTTATTACACTACATATTAACAAAGAATTTCTGAAATTTTTTGAAAAAATCCCTCGGAAAAAAGATGAGCACGCGTTGGTAGAATAATTCTTTACAGCATCATCTAAAGGAAAAAATACTTATTTTAGGTAAAACCTTAGCTTAGTTCTTGTACGAAGGCAAAAACACTGAAAATTGAATTTTTGGCAGACATTAAGATTTCAAAGAAAATTTCGCGACATTTTTTTGTAATTGGAAAAAGAATCCTTCCTCCAAGTCTTTAAGAACTGTATCTAAAAGACCTGTGTAAAATTTCATGAATATCGGTTGAGTAGTTCTCGAAAAATCTTGCCAACCGACTTCAAACACACAGTTTAGAGAAAAACGCGTTTAAAAACGGCGCATTTAGCCCAGCTAAAGTTCTCAATCTGTATCTCCGTAACTATTACTCGGATCAACTTGAAAATTTAGGACCATATTCTAGAGGTGTTGTAGAATTTGATAAGACAATAAATAAAATTCGATTTCTTAAAACGCGTAAACCCATGTAACTCCTTAAGGAGTTAATTTGGTATTGTTTGCGGCAAAGTAGTCTGGGTGGGCTGAAGCGGCATCACAAGTATATGTAATACGCTCACTGTTGTACTTTTGTTTGGCGAGACACGCTGACACAATGAGACACACTTCACGACGACAACAACGCTTAGAATTGTCAAAACAGTCTGACCAATTATTATTAATTAGCCAGCATACAAAATTAAATAACACACAGCCATAGGCGCATGTGTGTGAAAAGGGTAGACGAGAGCGATAAAACTGCCTTAAAATTGTTCTAAAACTGTTTTAAAACACATCGGCTGACCACTTCAATGCGCCTTATAGTGTGTGTGTGTTTGTGTATGTATAGACAGCAGGAGGTCTGTCCACTGTTGTTGTGTCGCTTTTCCAATGGCTGTTAGAGGTGCTAACAGTAAACACAACGGTAATAATTTTATATGAAACGGAAGTTGTGGGTGTGCAAATTAATGCCTATGAATTTGTTTGTGTGTGCGTGCGCATGTAACATACATATGTATATGTATGTATGTAAATTTTAACATATGTTTTTATTTTAGAAACTATAAATTACGTATAAACAAACTCTTCGATATAGTATAAGGCTAGTAATTAAAAATAGTGCAAAACAATTGCACAGAAACTTACATTCCTATTTAATTCAAGTACTTGAAGAAAATTTGTAGCTTCTGTATTCGAGATTTTCCATTTAAAAAGATAAAAACACCAACACATACATATGTACATATGTACATGCATACATATGTAGTTATAAATTAAATTTCACTTTTAATCGGCACATCCGCAATAAGATCTAATTATTATTCTTCAATGATCTAGCTGTTTAGTACTTGTATTTGGCTATTCGCTTATTATTCAGAGGCAATTGTAATTTTTATACCCTGAACAAGGTGTATTAAGTTTGCTATGTGTGTAGTTCGTAGTACCTAGGAGGAGTTGTCAGAGACTTTGAAAAATATATTTAAGTGATTAGCAGGACGATTTGTGTCGGTTTAACCGTATCCGTATGTTTGACTGTATGTATATACATATGCATATGTATGTATATACTAGGTCCCTAGTTTTTGAAATCATGCACACGTCCTTTCTTCCTCAAGAAACTGCTTATTTGTAGGAACAGCCGATATAGAACAACTATAGCATAGAGCTGCCATACAAACTAAACGATCGAAAGTTCTTGCATGGAATATTTTTTTATTTGACAAATATTCATGGAATTTTTCCTAGGTTATTGTCAACGTCACAATCTTCGACTATATTGGATAGTCGGAAAAGGCTTTTCGCATTTCTAAACAATTTTCAACTTATTTTTTATATTTATACTAATAAATAAATAAACAAATATGTATGTACCATTTCGGTCGACGACTTTTTGCAATTTTTCCGTTAGAATCATTATTTTAACAGTGTAAGACTTTCATCAGTGTAAATCGAAATTTCGAAATTTTCAGACTGCCCTGGAGATATACGACAGCAAGGAAAATGCGAAAAGGATTTTTGGACTACCAATATTTTTCACGCTGACCGAACTGATTGATCAAAATCAAGCCGTTTTTGGTTTCTTTTTTTTGATAAGGTATCTTCACGAAACTTGGCACAGGCTATTATCTAAGGCAATGTTGTTCAGATCGGATCATTGCGTCCTATAGTTATCATACAAGCTGACCGATCAAGATAAAAATACCTTTATAAATCGAAATTTCGAAATTTTCAGATTGTCCTGGAGATATACGACAGCAAGGACATCTTTACAAAATGCGAAAAGATTTTTTCGACTACCAATATTTTTCACGCCCTTCAAAGCCTTTTATCAAGCCCTATTTGGTTTCCTTTTTTTGATAAGGTAACTTTACGAAACTTGGCACAGGCTATTATCTAAGGCAATCTCCATAATCTCCGACCATGTTGTTCAGATTGGACCACTGCGGTCTATAGTTATCATACAAACTGACCGATCAAGATAAAAATACCTTTATACCCTTTTATGTTATAATAAATGGACCTGTGAAAGGTATAACAGCTGCGGCGTAGCCGATGATAGCCTCTTTCCTTTTTCGTTCGCTTCTAAAGCCAGAAAAGTTTGCTATAATTGCGCTAATACGGTCATAAGTTACGTTAAATTGCCCGCATATGGCTTAATACTACATACTTGCACAAGTACTGTGTGTATGTATACGTATATTTATGTGTGTATATGTAAGTGCTATGCTTTTGTTTTTGCCAATTGCAAACTGCAAGCGGTTTGCTCAATGCAAGGATGTTCTTATCTGCACTTATACATGTACACATACATTTCAATATTTAGGTACTTGTAGTTGAATTAGAGCAAAGCACTTAATGCGACTAATGGAACCGATGATCGCATCGGACTAAATTATTGCTCATATTGTGGCGTGTAGTGCGTTAAAATAAGCAATCAATCATGACATGAGTGGCTTTATAAAGCAAACAGGCGGTGCAGATTACTACAAGGGCAGTGCTCTGTGATCTCAAAGTGGGTGGAGCTGAGCTTTGAACTATAATCCATATGGTTGACCTTTTTTGAACGTTAAATTTTAATCGAATTTTAGCTTTTTCGGAAGTAATAATTTAAATATTTAATTAGATGTTATACATACATAAGTTAAGTTTTGCAAACTCAGGGAAAACAGAAAAACGTTAAATTCGGTTGGAATACTCTTCAAACAAAAAATATATCTATACGAGGATTTGATTTTCATCGTTCAGTTTGTATGGCAGCTAGGTATATGTTATATTAGTCTGATTTGAACAATTTATTTGGAGAATGTACCGTTGCTTTGAGAAATAATCCATACCAAATTTCGTAAAGATATCCCATCAAATAAAAAAGTTGCTTTCACAAGAATTCGAAGTTGCTATATACCATAGTGGTCCGATATCGGCGTTTCAGATAAGTAGCTGTTTGAAGGGAATAGGACAAACAGGTCTCCGACTTTTCCTTTTGAGTGTTATAAACATCGTTGCAAACTTAATATATCCTGCCCGATATATAAAAGACATATTTCTAAAATTTCATAAATGGTAATAAATAATAATACAATAATACTTATGTAATATCGTATTAATAACATTTTTATTAATTTTATATTAGTTCCCGCATACACGGAATTATAACAATAATTTTAATACAAATTTTCTTTTTAATTTTTTGTTTTATTTTCCAATTTTGTATTTGCATTACTTTAAAGTGGCTTCGATTATAATTTGCATTAAAATTTTAATTTAGTTCGATCGTAAGCAACGCAAACTCATAACGGAATGCTGTTCTTACGTAATAATTGGCTTACAATTGAAAATCTACACTTGCAAATAGAATTTTTTTACAAATTTTGTAATGAAAAAAGTGGAAAATTGTGGCATGACATAAAATGGAAACAGAACGCTTGCAATATGTATGTAAGTATGTTTGCACAGTTGCATGTGTAAGTGCGTACAAGTATTTGCAATTGATGGACCTGTTCGCCGTCTTAAGTGTTTGGGTCAAGGTTATGAAGTGGCACTTAAGAGTACAGTGGGCGCAATCTTTGAGATAAGGAAAAGAAACTAAATATGTTGACTTATAGCAATCGGTTTTAATGATGTTTAAAATCTATTACTTGTGCCAATATATACTTGTTTTCCCTAAGTTCATGGGTAGAATACAGGGTCTCAAATTCTTGCAATACTTGATAAAATACTTGATTCAATACTAGAATAATAGAAGTTTTGATATAATAACTACTTTTTTATAACTACTTTAACTATAAGAAGTGTAAAAAAATATTCCGGTGAATAAAAAATTTAAATTTTTTTCCACTGTACATACATACATACTTGCTCATTATGTACATACTAATTCCTTTGAATGTTTTATAATAGCACTTGTGCTTTGTTCCTTTTAAGTACTCTTTTATGATTTTTTTTTTATTTTTAAGTGCTCTTAAAAGTGTAAAACTTTAAGTGGATAATGCGAAATTTCGTAAACTCAAAATTTTGAATGTATGCAGTATATGATAAATAAGTAGATTTTGATCGTTTCAAAGATGCGCGATTTTATATTCACTTATTCTCGTTTAAATATTTTTTACGACTTCTTAAGGCAGAGAAGCAAAAATTTATTAGAGAAAAATATTAAAAAAAAAAATTTATGAACTCAAATATCACGAACAAAATATGTACATATATGATCACCTTGCTCAACAGGAATTCATCTTATGTTTTATAAAAATGAAAATCTTTTTTTTTGACAAAAGTATGAAAGAAAGTCCTATTAATTGATGGGACTTTTAATATTACACATAAATGTGCAGAAGTGTTTTTAGGTTAGTCTATTTTATCATGAAAATTAGTAGTTGTATTCACTGAATGTCGTGAAGCTATCTAAAACTTGCCTTATGAGAGTTCTCCATTTGTCTCTGTTAAAGACCAAAAACAGCGACTCAGCATATTTTGGTTAATGTTTCGCGTATGAAGCGTGTCAATGCTATACTCGGCCTGAATCTTTTGCAAAAACGAAACCCCAAAAGAGATGGTTAACAGCGTAGCTCAGAACCATATATTGATTAAACGCTTCACTACTGGTGACGAGACGTGCGCTTATGAGTTTGATGTCGAAACTGTTCAACAATCTAGTTCTGCAAAAGTGAGCAGAAATCCAAAAAACCATGCCAAATCGGTTAACAAACGTTTTCGTAATATAAAGTGTCAATAAGAAATACTACTTGGTGTTTTTCAGGTGAATACGTGGAGCAATTCGTAATATTTGACGGTATTAGTAAGCAGATAATTCGTAGAATTTTCAACACCTACGACGCCATATTTTCGCATAATTGTGACTAATTTTTAGCCAAATACGAATTGAGTTTCAATGCTCAGGCATCGTATTTGAAAGATTTTTCTCCCTGTAACTTGTTTCGTTTTTCGAAACTGAAAAATTCGCTTCGAGAAACGCGCCATTGAATCAGTTAAGAGTAATCCACAGAAGGCAGGTAGTCCCATCCCAGCCGAGGCGTTTATCAAGTGCATGGAAAATCGGACTCAGCATTGACTTGCTTGTATTGCCTCAAAAGGAACCTATTTTGAAGGCGATCATAATGGTGTGTAGGTTACCACAACACTTGTTACTAATAAGCACTCGACTTACAACTTCCGTCTGATCGAAATGCACCTGAAAGTGCATGGTCAGCGTCTGCACTACCTGTTGTGCAGAATAAGATTCGTGGAAACGAGTCACGCCACCAATAATTATTTCGTTTAGAATTAAGTATAAATATTGTAATTTGGTTAAGCTAAGCTTCAGTTTGATTACTCCAATAAAGATACGCGGTAACGCTGCCCCAGTGCAGCTCCGCAAAAGAAAATTATATTTTTTTGGTTATTTAATAACTAAAAAGCTTACCTTGTATTAAACCATTTGAAAGTGTAACTTTCTGGTCAATTTGAACACATCGTACATATTCATATATTCAATACCTTACTATTTTTTTTCTCTCCAATTATTCATATACACAATACTTACATATACATATAAATAAGTAATTGCTTACATCCGTATGATTCCTTCCTCTCGTTATCATAAGCATGCGTTCACCTATACGTATGAAAACTTCTATAAATGTAAGCCATATGTATGTGTGATTATTCAAATGCACATCATCCCAGTTATTTGTCTACATTTACATGCTCCCAGCATTTGGTTTCCTAGCTTCTAATTTTCCGCCTGATGCTTACCACCTACTGTAGAAACCGCAGGCGAACTGCTGCAATCACTGCTGGCAGAATAAATTGATACTTTGTTTATTGCTTTGGAGGCTGTGCGCTTGTTTGTAGAAGCATCGCAATAATAACAAATCTTTCAACGGATTGTGCCAATAATGCAACGAATACCGACGTCGGCGTAACTACAACAATTTACATACCCGAAGAGATGTGCGCGTGTGTGTGTGAGAATTTGTATTTGTGGCTGTTTTGCTGAGAAACAAATTGCTTAAGCTTTCTGTGAGGCAGTAAAATGAATTGATTACCGCAAATTGAGGAAATAAATGCATGTATAACAAATTCCGTCGTAATAAAAACAAATCGTTGATAATTATATTAATTTTGAATGCATACATACATACACATGTTTCCCATTTGCGTGGGACCATTTAGCCAACGTTGAAAAGTTTCTATAACAATTAATTCTAACTAAATGGAGGATGGAGCCATGTATACAAGTTCACGCAAGTGAATAAAGTTCTCTGAATACATATGGTTCAAGCAGCTCACGATTTCCGGTCTTAGACCAAGGGTTAGCCAAAACACATCCGTTTGAAGGCGAAACATTACTCCACAGAGATGTGTGCTGGGTTTAGGACCCGCTATGTTAAAAAACGCTTCAATGAAAAATAACAACCAGCCTCGGATGAGAGACCCCCATTTGATGACGAACATGGCAAACGAATTAAGGATTACGATTTAAGGGCATGTATCTGAAATCACCGCCATTCAAGAAGTGCGATGGACGGGAAAAGGACTGGGACGAGTAGGTCCTTGTGACATTTACTACAGTGGCCATAAAAAGGAGTTAGACACAAATTCGGTGTGGGATTTGTGGTGATAGAGAGAATCCCGAGTCCTGCCATTCACCCCGATGGATGAAGATGCGTTCTTTGTACACCAGATAATGAAAGAATTAAAAGCATTTTCAGGGGGGCTCCGAAAAAGGTGTCTGCTGAAAAAGACCTTAAGTCCAAATAACAAAAAATTAACGTAGACAATTTTTAAGGACTGAGTAATGACTTTCCACAAAATGGACAAAATGGTGGCTTCCCAAGGAAGTCTTTTTTGTGGAAAAAAAATATTTTTATCAAAATAGTATTCCTTCAATCATTACCAGACAAATATAGCCAACAAGATCGTGTGTAAATTTTAAGCCGATGGGTCCAGCAGTTTGGGAGAAATTTTCCTACGAACTGTGTACGCACATTGTATGTAGTACTAATTATATTTTATATGCCAATTCATTCTATTACAGATTAAAGTACCTAAAAGTAGGTAAAATCTCACAAATTCCACTAATCTTTTTCGCATACCATACATATTGACTCGGCTATAATCGCGTAAGCGGTGTCTACACCAGTAAAGAAGAAGAAGAAGATACATATGTATGTACATACATATATGGATCAGTTAATTTGTTGGCCGAGGATCTTAATCAACGGGCTCCATGGAAAATCGAATGTCCCGGATTCGTCGTCTGAGTTACTACTTTGTGCCCTTTTGCGAATTTATGTACATACATACATACAAACACATTTATGTATCTGCTCCTTCCAGTCATGCACGTGCATACATATACATATGTATACTTACATGCATATGTATGTATAGACATATTTTTCGAACACTCCGCTGGGCTGATGGCTTTTTCCGGCTTCTGAAGTTCACATAAAGTATAAAAATGAGGAGTTCTTGTCAGAAGAGGCGAAATAAAAACACGCCCAAGTTTGTTTACAAAAACAGTCTAGCTTGGTTAAAAGAGGCATACATCCACATATGCTCAGATATGGCAGTTTTGTGAAAAACATACACAATAAGTACACATAATAATAATACAAGTGCGTCGACGTGAATTAAATCTAGTATAATGTTTCCCTCCATTAACAAACAGCTCCACTGCTCTTGGGGATAATCTTAAATGTTGGCATTTAGCTAAAAAGGACGTCACACACACAAGCACGTGCATACATACCAATATTTGTACGCCACATATGGCATCTATGTAAATATCTACTAGAAAAGTACTGCGCCATTTGAAGTAGAGAGCGCTACGAGTGTCGCTACTAATTGCACACATGCATAGATTTCCTATACTAACAGCTAATATACATACATATCCATACATACAAGGAGTTTGAAGTTGCAGTCATAGTTGTGGTAAATTGAAGTTCATTCAAAAAATGCATCACAAATAAACAAACAAATAAACTGTGCATGCATACTCTATATACATGTATGTGTGGGTGCGTAATGTTGCAGCAACTTCACGTTGTGTCGAAGTGAAATGTGAAGAGTTCAGCCGCGGCGCTTTATTATGTGGCCGCCGTATCGCGTAAACAAAAGCGCAGATATTTACACACATACATACATCCACACCTATGTACATATTTATAGCGGTATTTATGTGGGCAATACTTGTAGTGCACATCACACTTAGACAAATAAGCAACTGCACTTGCTGCAACTGCAACTAACGCATGTGGCATGCCAATACACTGTGAGGTATGCTATGTATGGCAGTGCTGTTGTTGTTGTTACATATGATTTGTTTGTGTTTTTGTGTTTTTAGTTTATACTACTAATCGGAACACCAACTTATTGTCTATCAGCGCCAAATGCTAATCATCCCTGCTGTGCGTGGAAAGTATGTTCAATGTGGAGCATAAATGCATACACCTACACAAACATACGTATATGTACCTATATGTGTGCTTGTGTAGGCTCATATAATTGCGTGTTATTTAGTGCTGTAATAAATTAATAATATATGACCAAAGTATAGCGTTTCCTGTTCAATTTTTTTATAAGAGAATTTAGTAACTGAAGTACTGCAGTTGTGGGCCAATTTTTAAGAAAGAGCAGCATTAACTCCAACAACAACGTCAGCCTCGAAATCCAACGCTATAGCTCAGGTGTTACTTCGGACTGAGTAGTAACAGAGAAGTAAAGTCCTCTGTCGACGAACGAAGGCCAAATTCTACAAGTCACTCATCATCCCTGTCCGGCTACATGTTGCAGAGGCATGGACGATGACAACATTCGATGAGTGGACGTTACGAATTTTCGAGAGAAAGGTTTTGTGGAAGATTTATGACATTTTGCGCATTGGCAACGATGAATATCCCATTCGATGGAATGATGAGCTGTACGAGTTATACGACGATGTGGACAGACAGGGTTTGTCCGGAAAGTAATAGGACATATTTTCTTTCGCCGCGACTGTACTTCGGAGCGTGCACCGACTGGATTCGGTAGAGGGCGTTCCTAGCTAACGAACGAGCGGCTGGTCAGTTGTCTCCGAGCACCTGGAGAGTCAGGACAAAAATTTTCCCGCGACGTGTTTCTGTGAGTGGTGCAAGCCGAAAATGCAGCGTTCGTTAGAGCAGAGGTACGCGAATTCTTTGGGAAACTCGGTAAATCTGCGACAGATACGTTTGATATGATCAAGCAGGCTTACCCAGATGTTGCTTTAGCAACAAGTCGTATGTTTCGGAGGCACCAAGCCTTTTTGGAGGGCCAGGTGTCTAATCGCTCAAAACATGGAAGAATGAGCGAATCCAAAGTGAAAATGATGCTCATTATCTTTTTTGACATCAAAGGCATGATCTAACGCCAAGTTTTACGTGGAAGTCCTCAAGAGACTCAAACGAAGGGTCAATCGGGTCCGACAAGACATCACAACTGATTGGAAGTTGCATCACGTCAACGTCCTGATTCATACCGCCTTTCTTGTGAACAGCTACCTAACCAAGGCCGTCATCCCAATACTTCCGGAGCTGCCCTACAGCCCAGATATGGCCTCCCGGACTTTTTTTGTTTCTTTGCCTGAAAGGGCTGATGAAAAGAGATCCAGAAATCGCTCTGGCAACGCTGCATCGACGCAGAAGAAGCCTACTTTGAAAGTTTTTAAAGGATTGTAACGATTGGTTCAATAAAATTTTTTAAATCGACTCAGTCCTAAACGGACAAACCTTGTAACAGGAAATGTTAATACAGGTCCGGACTATAAGATGTACATAAGAATCTCACAACTAGCTCTGTTGCTTTTATCGAGTCACTATCTACCTATGTATGTGACCTGGCGTTGTCCTCATGAAGCATAATTGCTCTCCTAATGGCCCTAGCTTCTTATTTACGCCGTTCTCGTTTATTTTTGACTCGGGATGAACTCGAACATAATATAACATTTCGTGAATTTTAAATAAAATGTAAAGTACATATTATTTTTATTGAGAAAAAATAAAATATGCTAATTGACTTTTCTTTGAAGGGACACTAACGCCCACTTCTATAAAGTAGCCATAATTGCCCAGAACCGAAGTAAAGGAGAAGATAAATGAAGACGTTCAAAAATTATTGCATAATTATTCTTTTATAGAAGAATATCCTTTGCACGGCACACTGGGCAGTGACGCTTCGTTACAGCTTCTTTCACAGCTTTCAGTAGGACGAGAGTGACCCCCTCAGTTGAGAGTCGCAACGACTTCTCTTCGTTTGCGGCTTTTCAGTTTCACTTCTGGCAAAAGCATAATGGACGTTCATTTACGCACTCACATTCACACACATATACATACATATGTACATATGTATGTCCATGCGTCACAACTTCTTGAGAGAGCATTCAAGATGCAATTGAAGGGTCTTCGCCATTGTGTGCGACAGCGAAGATTATAATGGTGGCAACGGCGTAATTGAAGCAGTTAAATTGACACTAAATTGCGCCCTTTCGGACTTGCAACCACATCGGAGAGGAGAGAAAAATGGGCGAAAAAGCAAAAATTACAACAAAACCAAAAAAAAAAAAAATTAAATTAACGGAAAAGTAAAGCGTGTGGAAAAAAGTAGAGATGCTGAAGAAGGCCAATCAAGAACGTGCGACATTCTTCGAAATCAATTTACTCTCCTTTTGCCACTTTTATGTATGTCGACCTTAAGCACCAGCGACAGCTGAAGGACGACGCTTCACGACGGTGGTAGTGGTGGCGGAAGCAGACGATTCGAGCGCTGTCGGTGACTGTGACTGTGGCTGGTGATTGCGTTGTTGGCATGTAATTTGCTCTTGCGATGTGCTTCATCAAAAAGGAAATTGGAAATTGCTGTTATAAAAATTCAACGTACAAACACACATATACTAACACATATACATATATATGTATGCATGAATGTGTGCGCTGTTGTGCTGCATATTTGTGTAATCATCGAGTACCGTGCGGGTGGTGGCGGTGGCTTTGGTGATTACTGTGCGGTTAGCATCTTGAATTGGCAACCAGGTGAAAAAATTGGCATTTGAGTTTTCTAGAAGTTAAGACGTTGATACAAAAAATATTGGTGAGGCTGGTGGGTGGGGGGTCTGATGCTTTTTTTCAATGCAAGCGGTCACACCCATTCTTTGCAATCTAATTGCGCTCATTTCTATGGCGCTAAATTGCGCTGAATAGCTACGAGCTTCGAGCGGAAATTTCTTTTTGTGCTTCCTGCGCACGTCTCTGGAATGTGCGGCACACTTGTAAGCGCTGCTTAATTTAATGAGCCATCAATGAGTTTGTTAAATGGAATTTAATGGTATCTACCAACACATACTTACATATGTATGTATGTATTGTGCAGAAAGTGAAATTGACTGGCTATGTATTTAATAACAATCAACGGATAGGAATTGAAGCAATATTAAGGAATAATCGATAGAAGTAGTACCAGTGTTATATGACAGCAACCACGAGCATAATGACGGCATGAAACTTAGGCGATCCGATAGTCCAAAGTGCAAAAAACTGAAAGAGTGAGAAAAAATGTCCGATACACGATGAGGCCCATTTCTGGCTCAATAGGCATGTGAATAAGCAAAATTGCTGCATTACGGACGAAGAGCAACCTTAATATATTTAAGAGCTACCATTTCATCTAGAAAAACAACGGTTTGGTGCGACTTGTGGGCCGGTGGAATCATTGGTCCATATATCTTAAAAAATGATGCCGATAAGAACTTAACCGGCAATGGCCACCGTTATCGCGCCATGATAAGCGAACATTTGATGCCGGAAATTGCAGCTCGTGATCTCGGCGACATTTGGTTTCAATAAGACGACCCACTTCCCACACATCGCATCAATCAAAGGATTTATTGAGAGAACATTTACTTCGCGTTTTGGGCGGTGGATTGTCCCCTAGGTCACATGATATCACACCGCTAGACTTTTTCTTGTTAGAATATGTAAAGTCAAATGTCTATTTGGACAATCCCGCTTCGATTCAGCCTTGGAGCAAATTATCACGCGTGTCATCTGTCAGTTACTAGTCGAAATGCTCGAACGAAAATTGGACTCAATGGATGGATCATCTGAGACGTAGCCGCTAACGCTAATCTTCAAAATTTAAGTGTTCTTTTGAATGATAATAAACATTTCCTAATAAATTTGAAGTTTCTGTGTTTTTTCTTTACAAAAAAGTAAGGAACATCGAAATGGAATATAACTTATAGAGTCTCCCACATTTTTTATGAGTGTAACGAACTTTGTGGCAATCTTGAGAGACCCTACTCGGGATATAATAATGATAAATTAAATGACAAGGCACTAATCTTAAAAAAAAAATTATCCAAAAAATTTTGTTGTGAAATATACTTAAGCCTCTATGGGTTACAAAGTAATTTGTTGAAAATTTCTGCGGTCACCTAATTTCAATATAACATATTTGAATAATTTTCATGAATTCTTAAAATTTCAAAATATTTACATCAATCGTGTTATTTTGAGTTTAACCACAACAACAAACTACTCAAAAATTAATACCCAATTTTCCTAATGAGCAATTTACTGTAAAATTCATTTTCATTTTGTTGTTGTTGTCTTTGTTTTTCGATTGCACCCTCATGCCATTAACTTGCAATTAATATCCGCTGTCATCCTTTGGTGCGCGTGAAAGTTTTATAAACAATATGCAAAATGCGCGCAAAAGTCACTACAAATACACACACATATACATATATACACTTGTGTATACATATATAGGAGTGCATTGGCTTTTGTTGCCATTTAAACTTTTAAACATTTACTCAGACACTTTAAGCGGATTTTGAGAGTGCATTAATGGCGATGGCACTGACTGTGCGCCACTTCGGACCCATTAGGCTACACGCGCAACTCGCTGCTGCAATATCGGCAATATTTGTGGCAATACACAAACAAAACCACGCGAATGCCATGACATGGCAAGTGTAAACAAAGTAAGTTTTGCTTGCAGCGGCAAATATTTCGCAAGCAAGTGAGTTTGTATTGCATATTACGCACATATTTAAGTATATGTATATGTGATATTTCTACAGGAAAAATTCTTGTAATTATAGTATAAAAGGAAAGAATTTTTGTACTTATAAGGAAAGGGGGATTAGGTGTCAAAAAATCAATTTTTTAGTTGATTCGGATGGAAGATTATTTTTAACAGCTGTTTCCCAGAAAACTAGTTTTCGCACGTTAGCTCCCCTTTCGTAGACCAGGTCACATATATCTGTATAGTAGATATATACATAGATAGTGCAGAAAAACAGGTAAGCATGTTGACCATAAAATGGTTATTTTTAAATTAGTTAGTACAGTCCAAATCACCAGTTTGAAAGTTGCCAGTTTAAACTCAATTGTTGTAATAGTATTGTTATGACCATAAAACCCATTCGGGCGACATGACTTGGACAGCGTAGCCTGTGGTCCAATATCGGAGGTTGCGGTGGCACCAGACCTTTTTGGAGGGCCGGGAAGAGGTTGCTGATGAAGACCGGAAGAATGAGCCAATCCAAAGTGAAAATGGTGCTCATTGTCTTTTTTGACATCAAAGGTATCCTTCTGGACCAACCATCATCGCCAAGATTTACGTGGAAGTCCTCAAGAGACTCAAACGAAGGGTCAATTGGGTCCGACAAGACATCTCAGCCAATCGGAAGTTGCACCACGGCATACCGCCTTTCTTGTCAACAGTTACCTAACCAAGGTCGGCATCCCAACAGCCCAGATGTGGGACGGCTGGACTTTTTTTTTTGTGGAGTCCATTTCTTCTTTTGATTAAAAATTATACCCGCCGAGTGACTTTTTAAGTTTCGAAGATATCCGTAGTCTAATTAAACCAATCTGGCCATTGCAACGTCTGAGTTACCGTTATATTCACTGTATATACCTTCCATCGCTCCTTGCTATAATTTTGCGCATGTCCTGTCTGTCCAAAAGCTAGAATTGAATCACCGATTGATTTTCTATTTTTCTAAAAGCAACATGCAATCTTTTAGATTAGTCTACGGTAATGTACTGAATATTAGCCAATTTCTCTTGGTTAGTGGTGTATCAGGTGTGAAGGCTCAGTACTTATCCGACCGCCTTCGTATATTTATACTTAATTTGCAATACTACAATTTCATTCGAAACTATTATTCAAAGTTTTCTCAAAACTCATATATTATTATGTTTGTATGCACATACATACGTACAAGTTTACTATATACATACATATGTACATATGTATATTTGTATGTGAACGGATATTTTTGAAAAATTCCGCGAACTACATAATGACCATTAAGCAACTTCTTCGTAGTTTACACTTGTAGCCTTCCCACGCGCAATTCTCCCTACACTCATGCCGGCTGCTAAATAGCTTCATCTAATGATTTATTTGCTAGCTCCGCATTGCTGGCACTACTCGCCCACTCGTGATCCTTAAATGGAATTGTTTATGCAGCAATAAAATATAGTTTTCTCAATTTTACTCGTTAATTTTTATTTCCACAATTTTTTTTCAGCTCGACAATGAGGAAATGGGCACGTGTGTGTGCACATCAACACACATACCTGTTTACATGTGTGTAGGTATGTATGTATTTGCCTACAACAACAGCGGGTCAGAGTCGCATTCTTAAAAGCTAGTAAACAATTTAGCAATTTGAGTTGCTCAACTTTTGCTGGAGTCACACGCGCTTTTATAAACGATCTCTTCAGATTTACGAGCGGACTTTTTTAAGAGAAACTTAAGCGAATTAATACGCAGCGGAACGGATTCAAAATTTACCTGCGTGTATGCGTGTGTCTACATTCTGCGTCACTTGCAGCAGCGCCAACTGTAGCAGAAATGCCATTAACAAATACAATCAGCGCATCAGACCATGCATACATGCGTATGTATTACAAACAAATGAATTTTGTACGACTGTGTGTGCGCTTTGTTGTGTATACGCAGAGGTGGGCAAATTGTAAGTCTAATTGAATAAACAATCTCGGCAAGTAGGTGTTTTCTGATTGGATATATAATACAAGAACAAGAAGGACGGCCACAATTCAGCAATGCATCATACATATGCTCAGAGTGTGTAATGTGAAATTGGTTGGAAATTTTCTGACGAAATTTGTTTATGTACGAATTGTGCTCAAATTGCCGTTAATTGTTTTAGCGTATTCAACTTGTGGGTGGTCTTTTATTTCCCCCATCTTGTTTCATACTATTTTCCAGGAACAGCATTTTTGTGGCGGTCGTAATGTCGTCTGCTTTTATATTTTTGAATTGTTCATTCAAGACCCATCTAAGTATATACCATTCATACATATTGTATATACAATATAAGTATGTACATATGTACTTTTCTTTTTGATTTATTTATATACAACTATAAAATTGATCTAAAAATTCCCGTAGCTGATGTTTGTATGCATGCGAGAGTACGATATGTCGTCATTGATGAGTAGTTAATACAAAAATATATGTTTAGCTAATTGCACTAGGCGAAAATTCAAAACAGATTCAATTCATCTCGTTATTATTTTCCAAAAGTACGCCTACGCCGCTTTAAAACCCTTGCGTTTTTGAAGCTTTATTTTGACTTTGAAAAATTTCATAGAATTTGTGAAGAACTTTCAAACTCAAAAATCTTTTTAAGACATCGTTGTGACTCAATACTTTTAGATCGAACTGTAAGTTCGTTAGAAGCTTAAAATTTTCTGTAGAGTACTCTATATAAAACTATGGAATGCTTATTACCAGAGAAAATCCTCATACAAAACAAAATTGCCTTGTTCGCTGTGTGAAACTACAAACTTCTGGAATTACATTAGAATCAACCTCAAAAAGTTGAATTGTTCTGCAAACTTGGAAAATCTCGTATTGATCTGCAGCATATACAAAACCTGACAGTTAGTGATAATATCAGCTTATAATTACACACATTTCAACTTCACTGTTCTGCCAGCATTATCTGATCGAAGTTCTTTGATAAGGATATAACGTATATAAATTAAGGCGATTATTTTTTTTCGCCTGGTGCTCAGATAAAATAGGTTCATACTCGTAGATATCACTAAGAAAGTTTCTCTATTAATTGTATTTTGGGGAAGTTCCTCTGGATCACAGTTTTCTTTTTTTCTTATTATCAGATAGAAAAATTCAAGTCTCGCTTTTCCCAACTATTTGAAAAAACATCACCTTAATCCTCATATACTGAATATGATTCTCTCGTTCATTTTGTTTTTTATAAGTAACTTAACCTTTTTCATCTCAAGTTCAGCCCTGACCATTGTACATATTTTACTGTTTTAATATTCTTGCAACATCTAGCTACAGAGTATAATAGTTTTGTTCACCTAACGGTTCAATTAAACTGTCTGTCTGTCATAAGACCGTCTGTCTGTCCGTCCGTGCATGCGAGCAATAACTTGAGTAAAAATGTAAATATCTGGATTAAACTTAGTATATTTGTTTGTGTTTTTTGGCATCCAGAATGGTTGGTATTCCAAATGGGCGTAATCGGACCACTGCCACGTATTCAAAATGTAATTAATCGAAACCTGTCATAACTTAGCACCACAATAAAAAATATGTCCGGACCTACTATACCAATTTCAACTAGCTATCCCTACACATTATCCTAACATTCGTATATTATGGGGAAAAAATTTGCGAAATTGGGCTACAATAACGCCTACTTTCTATATAATTTGGTTTCGAATTCATCTGATTCTTTCAATTGTCAGAATACGAATCAACGAGCAAAATGAATATATCGCCATAAAACTTCCTATGAATAGTGCGTTTAATGTTTGACTTTATATGTCCAAAAATTGTCAAGATCGGGCTACAACTATTCAATCCCCCACATACCGAACATATGGACCGCAGTTCGTATAGAAAATTTTTATTGACGATATACTATGTTAACGTGACAGATTTTTTAGATTGAGAAGGTTTCGAAAGCAAGTCGAAAGAAAATTACTTTTCGTATGATGTGAAATAAACCTTTTCCTTATGCTCATACTGTATGTGTCACAGAACCGACGGCGATGAAAATGAGCCTGTTTTCCATTTTGCCACAAGGCAGGAATATCATTGATTTGAATTGGTTCAAATTCTTCTGTAAAATTCTATATTGCACTAGGTGACGACTGACATCGATATCGTTGACCATAACAACAGTGTAGTTAGTTCTGTTTTCTCCAGGTTAGACAAAGAAGTGAAGAAAATGAGTCTGGTCTTCTGTCATCAAAAAACAGTCGGCGCACTAGCGACTTGGCTACCACGTCACTGTTGACACTCATAACTTTGAAGTCGTAGATAATTTCGTCTTCCCTGGAACCAGCATTAATACCAACAACAATGTCAGCCTCGAAATCCAACGCAGAATAACTTTTGCCAACAGATGCTACTTAGGCCTGAGTTGACAATTGGGAAGTAAAGTCCCCTCGACGAACAAAGACCAAATTCTACAAGTCACTAATCATCCCCGTCCTGCTATATGGAGGCATGAGCATGGAAGCTGACAACATCTAATGAGTCGGCTTTACGAGTTTTCGAGAGAAACGTTCTGCAGAAGATTTATGATTCCTTGCGCATTGGCAACGGCGAATAACGCTGTCGATGGAACGATGAGCTGTACGAGATATACGAGGTCATTGACATTGTTTAGCGAATTAGGAAACAGCGGCTACGCTAATGTCGTCCGCATCAATGAAAACACTCCAGCTCTGAGAGTAGAGAAATCAGGTGGAGAAGAACCTCGCGTAAGAGGTGTCTGTGCCAATGAAGAAGAAGAAGACTATGTACCAATAGCGACGCTAACAAAAAATTAGAATTAGGAAGGCGACATTATGAAGTATGACAGTATAAAAAACGCATTGAAAAGTGAAAAGCAATATTTTCGTAAAATTAATGAGTCACCTAGTATTTGAACTAAAATTTTTGCAGATTGCCAAATCATAATAGATACGCTTTTTAGCACTTTTACTGAGTGGCAGCCAACAGGTACTTGGCGAATATATTTCTAGTGGATATAGGCGTGTATATGTACATACAACATACGTATGTGGCTCTATATATTTATATGTTTATCTATTTGTATTCTGTGTACGCCTACACAAGAGTAATCTCATTAAAAACACTGTATGGATAAATAAATATAAACATGTATTTTATATTGTTTGCATTAAATTAACACTTAACGAGAAATTGAGGAGCGTTTTTCGGAACGTTTTTTTTTGTTTTTAAATAAACGCCATAACTGATTCTAGGGAAACAATAATTATTTGAAGAGAAATATCGAAGGAAATACAAATGTGGGCAGGTGTTGTTCTTGGTTGCTTATGGCCAATCGAAAGGCGTCGGCGTTTTCTTCCACAGAAAATTGCGGTGTAAAGCTTATATGAATAAATCTTCAGTGTAACTATAGTAGTGTAGTAAATATTCATCTTAGCCCAATTATTACGCCAGAACACTTAGCATGAAGAATTGGAGAAGATTTCGAAACACAAGCACATTGATGCGCATGTTAACATATTTCGTGGATTTTAAGACTTTCAAAACTCGAAACACTTGAGAAGAAGCAACAAAAAGCTATACTTTATGGAATACATATTTATGCAATGCTATAAGCATATGCAGATATAAACACTTAAGCAAAGACTTACATATTTAAATATACCATTTTGATTCCCAAATCTCCAACCATATGCCCTGTCAAATCTGATTAACAGTTTTGGCGATCTCTTCGGTAGTGCAAAAGTGTGAGATTTCAATCACATTTCAACCACTTGATTCCCAAATATTCTTCTTAGCGTTTGTAGAGTTGTGTGCCTCTGTATTCACATAAATCCATTGGCTGAGTGGCAAGGCGTTTCTAAATAAATATTCAGACGCTAATTGCGCGCGTTCAAGGACAATTACATGTGGTAATGTTTCTGTTGATTTTCTAGTAATCACTGGCATTTAATTGCCGTGAATGTTTCTGCCGTAAACAGAAATGTAGTCATGTTTATTTTATTTTATACAATGAAATTAATTTTCTTATTCATTACCGTTTATTTAGTTCACTTTAACGAAATTAGCTTAATAGTCAGTACAAATACTTTAAAAATGTTCAAATTTCTGCTGTTCCTGACAATCGATTTAATAACTTTGCCTTGATTCAATAGTTCCAAAAATTATACTTAATTTCAGGTTCTTCCTCTAGAGATGCGTATTACTAGGGCGCAAGGTCGGAAATCGGAAAATAAATGGCTCATTTCGGGTGAAACCGACCATTTTATACTTTTGCAGCTTGCAAGAAGCAAGGGAAATTCCTTAAGTTGTAAAACTTGAACCAGAGAATCAGAATCCAAACAATTTTATATTTGCATGTAAGTACTTTATACAAGGTGCGTTCCAATGTAAACAGGACTTTAAAAAAAAAACAGAACAAATAGTTTTTTGGCAAAATCAATTTATTTTATTCAAAATAGTATCCT
Organism: Bactrocera correcta; assembly: GCA_027475135.1. NCBI lineage: Eukaryota > Metazoa > Arthropoda > Insecta > Diptera > Tephritidae > Bactrocera > Bactrocera correcta. The sequence continues at coordinate 34,287,204 of CM050326.1, read as the reverse complement.
GCTGCTTCAATACAGCTTTTTGCACGGTCCAAAAGCATGCAGAACGAGTGTTTTATCTCATTGGCCGGTATGGCCGCCAGTATGCCGGTACAAGCCTTTTGAATGGCCTCTACGTCTGCATAACGCTTTCCTTTCATGGGCAAATGCATTTTTCCGAGAAAGAAGAAGTCGCACGGTGCCACATCAGGTGAAAACGCGGAGTGGTTAATGGTTAAAATGTGATTTTTGGTCAAATAATCGGTCACAAGCGTCGATCGAATGTTGGATTCTGAGCAGTTTTTGGTCGTCAGTCAATTTTCACGACCAATTAAAAACGTTGAAACCACTCGTGCACTCTGCTATGTGATGGGCAATCACCGCCATAAACTTGTTTCATCAATTAAAACGTTTCGGTAAAAGTTTTACCAATTATAAAACAAAATTTAATGTTGGCTCTTTGTTCGAAGCTCATACCGATACGCACCGAGAACACAAACATACTGACACTTAAAACGCAATAGCTTCACTTCCAATCAATGAAATATCATGAAATTCTCACTGGATAATCGATAAAGATAGCGGATTTTAACGAATTAGTCGACATATAGATTGCACTACCAGGGGCGCTAGATTCAAAAAGTCCTGTTTACTTTGGAGCGCACCTTATATATATTATTATTATGGGGCATATTTGATTTTAATCTGATCACTGTAGCACATTTTATAAAGCATTGAATAAAAAGCAAAAAAGAGGAAGGGAGATATTTGACAACCTTATATAACGCATATACTGGCCGACATATTCGAGTTAAGATTGGTTAGAAAAACGAAAACCATTATATTTTAATATGTAGTATATAAGAGTTGAAGGTAGAATCGACTAGATTTTATCTACTAACTAATATCATGTCAAATACTAAAAAATGTTCCGTAGGTTTCATTAAGGTTCCTCATATGCAATCACCAATCATATGGAGCAAAGTCAGCCGTGTGTTCGAAAATCCTGGTAATAGTTATATAGGGCTAGGCACAAAATTATACTGTTATGGTAAGACATATTCTATATTTTTCTTTGAGATATCTCAAATATTGCAGCATTAAGTCACCTGAAAGTTCAAAAGTCTTTATATTAGGAATATGGGGGTATTGACCCGATTCAAGCCATTTTTAATACACAGAATAAAAATTGTGAGGAAAAGATTCTGTCTGAATTTCTAACACATTGACCGATAATTTCGATCAAAAGTCAACTGTAGATACTAGGATCCACATATTCGTACCTAGGAGCTTGAACAGTTTTGTTTACATTTGAGAAATTTTTGGACGAAAGGTGGCATATTTAAGGTGTTAGGGGTAGTTAGAATTTTCAAAAAACATTTTTTTTACATACATTTTCGTTAAGTGTAATGTCTTAAAAATATTCCCTGAAAATTTCACGTTGATCCGACAATTGGTTTTTGAGTTATTCGAGAAATAAGAAAGAGAGCTCGGACACTTCAAAGCGCTAGTGTGAAACTTTAAACGCGTTTTTCTCAATACTATGTTTTTTGAACTGGTGACAACTGTAACTCGAAAACCGCTAAGTAGATTTTTAGAATACATAATAAACTCGGGCCTAATCGAAGGATTTTTGTTTTTCCTGAGGCCGCCATTTTGTGAATTTTGAGAACAAAATAAAATCCTTCGATCAGGCCTGGGATTATCTATTTATAAAACTAATTTTTTTTGTCTGATTGTTTTTAGATGAATCTCCAGGGACTTATGCTTGTCACCGCAAGTACCTTTTTTTGGAACAGGGTCAAAACAAACAACTATAACTTTGGAAATAAAATTTTTTTTTCAAATTTTCGTGACTCCAAGTCAATACATTCTATAATAATGCCATATTACTACTTTTGTAAAATAACATGATTTAGTAGCAAAAAAAAATACTGAAAACTCTCATTTTTTCGTGCCTCTGGCTACCCTTAACCCCTTAAAGGAATTATTATATTAAAGTTTTAGCCTGTTATATCAATTGCATCCTGATTTGTGTACTGGAAAGTGAAGAGATCAAAAGGAATTTAAAATTGTGTTATATAGGAAGTGGGCATATTGGTGGTCCAATTTCATGCTATGTGTTACATTTTGCCGAAATTGGTCTGTCGGTTCCCGAGATATGTGATTTAACCAAAAAGTGGGCGGTCCCACGACCATCGTCCAATTTTCATATTATCTCGGAGGTAAAATTTAATGTCTCTGGCATACTTAGTTATTGATTGCGCTTTTAATAGCTTTTAAAAGTACCGTTATTTGTAAGTGAACGAGGTTATCTTCCGATTTCATCAATTTTCACGCTGTCGGTAGGAGTTCTTATAATATTTGAGCCTGCCCTGCTTAACTCGTATGGCCGCCATTAGTTAGCTCCAACATACTTAATTTATTACATTCCCGCAAGAATAAAACCATAATTGAACACACCATTACTTACTTACTTCCTCGGAGACAAATGCTTCTACAATATCAAATTTTTTCATTGAACGGACAATAACTTCTAATAGAAAATTTGTTCCTTGAGGTTCAATTCACGGATTCTTAAAATGTCTATGAATAAACTCTTAGAATAATTTAGTTTTTTAATTCTCAAAAACCGCCTTTTGCAGGCTATAACACTATATGTACAAGTATATTTATTGTATAAAAAGCAAAACACTACTTGCCATTTGGAAAACTAATAAAATGAAAAAAAAACAAGAAAAAACGTTAACTTCGGTTGCACCGAAGCTAAATACCCTTCACAGGTGCATTTCTGTTAGTAACTATGTGTCCAGTTTGTATAGAAGCTATATGCTATAGTAACCCGTTCTGAACCATTTCTTCGGAGATTACATTGTTACCTTAAAAAATAATCTATACCAAATTTCGTGAATATATCTTGTCAAATGTGAAAGTTTTCCATACAAGAACTTGATTCCGATCGTTCAGTTTGTATGGTAGCTATATGCTATAGTTAACCGATCTGAACAATTTCTTCGGAGATTACATTGTTGCCTTAGAAAATAATATATACCAAATTTCGTGAATATATCTTGTCAAATGTGAAAGTTTTCCATACAAGAACTTGATTCCGATCGTTCAGTTTGTATGGCAGCTATATGCTATAGTTAACCGATCTGAACAATTTCTTCGGAGATTACATTGTTGCCTTAGAAAATAATATATACCAAATTTCGTGAATATATCTTGTCAAATGTGAAAGTTGTCCATACAAGAACTTGATTCCGATCGCTCAGTTTGTATGGCAGCTATATGTTATAGTTAACCGATCTGAACAATTTTCTCGGATATTACATTTTTTTCCTACAAAATAATCTATACCAAATTTGGTGATGATACATTGTCAAATGCGAAAGTTTTCCATACAAGAACTTGATTCCGATCGTTCAGTTTGTATGGCAGCTATATGCTATAGTTAACCGATCTGAACAATTTCTTCGGAGATTACATTGTTGCCTTAGCAAAATAATATATACCAAATTTCGTGAATATATCTTGTCAAATGTGAAAGTTGTCCATACAAGAACTTGATTCCGATCGTTCAGTTTATATGGCAGCTATATGCTATAGTGGTCCGATATCGGCCGTTCCGACAAATGAGCAGCTTCTTGAAGAGAAAATGACGTTTGCAAAATTTCAAAAGGATATCTTAAAAACTGAGGGACTAGTTCGTATATATACAGACAGACGGACAGACGGACAGACAGACGGACATGGCTAAATCGACTCAGCTCAACATCCTGATCATTTATATATATACTTTATAGGGTCTCCGACGCCTCCTTCTGGGTGTTACAAACATCGTGACAAAGTTAATATACCCTGTTCAGGGTATAAAAACATTATTATGATACTATTATCATACACACGTTGGTGAGCATTTAAACATGTGTCGAAAAAAGGGTGATTTTTTTGCGAACGCCAGGCGATTTAATGGCTGCCAGTGATTTGGTGGCTTAGTGGCTGCGGCAGCAAACCAATTTATATCCAAACACAAACACTTGCTAGTTTAAATACCGTCACATGGCAACCACATACATACATACATATGAATATAAATATACAAAGACTTAAATATACATATGTACATAAGTGTGTGTATGCATTAAGCAGCTGCTGTGGAAGGTGATCAACGGTTGGTCGCGCGTCTTGCCTCGTTTGGCTTGCGGCAGAAAGGAAGACAATTTGAATCAAGACAAATTAGAACTATAATTTGAAGACAGAAAAACAACAACAGTTTACGAATATACATATGTACATAAGTACATAAATATACAAATGAGCGGTGTGGCATTTATATGTTGGCTTGCATGTGTGTGGCATGGTGGAAAAGTCAACAACAACATGGGAGATGAACGCAAGCAACACAATACCATTGTTGATTGAGCGTAAGATTCACACACATACTCGTATGTATATATGTATGTACATATGCCTACATACATAAACATAACCGAGCCGCCTGGCTAAGGCATCGGCGATTTATCATTTAATTTTTTGGTAAATCATTTCAGCGCTTTTTATTTGAAGGAAAATAATCAGTGAATTTTATGTCGACGCTTCAATTGAAATCGCACTAATATACACACCCACACCTACATACATACATACATACATGCAGGGTTGAACGTGTACGAGCAGCTGCTGGATGTACTAACGGCAGTTGGTGTTGGCCACGGCTGCGAAAGTAGGTTGTTTGCAGTTGGATGCTGCTTGCTGCCTGCTGCCAGTCGTCGGCTATTAGTTGCTGCTAATGGCTGTTGTGCTGGTCGTTATTGCTGTTGTTGTTGCTTTCTGTGTGGGTGGTATTACCACCATTAATATCATCATTGCTGTCGTAATTTTGCGGTGTGTGCCTCTTTTTATGAGCCAATGCGTATAAAGCGCATAAACGTACAATCAAATACACAAACACGCATACAATCACACACATGTACACTTATGGCTTTTTGCTTGGATTTAGTGGTTGTATATTACACAAATACACATTGATTTATATGAATGCATGTGTGCTTATATGTATGTCTAAGTGATAAATGCAATGACCAAAGTGTAACAAGGTGCTATTGCTTTTTTAAATTTAATTGCCATTTACTTCATAAATTCATAGCTATTAAAATTACTATTACTTACGAAACAATAAATGTCATGGTTTTTTAGTTTCTAAATAATGTTTCACGAGGATAATTTTCATTGTAGATTCAAGAACTTACATACATATGTATAAATGTAAATATTAGTAAAAGCCTTATATCCAAGAACTATGTTTATAAGAAAAATTACAAATGTATGTATGTACATATGTATGTCCATTTCAACATTTCTGAAAATTGTATTTCGAATACTTCAAAAATTCATTTTCTGAAACACTTGTATTCATTATATTTCGCAACATGTTGCTACGAAGTGTAATGATTTCGTTTAACAAGTGAATGTTTGCATGAACTAAATTTTTATCGAATTACATACATATTATATGTAGATATTGAATATATATTATTGTGAACCAAAAATCGTAAGACTTTTTAATTTAAATTTCGCGCGAAAACCCATTTTACGAGATATATTCCTTTAGGTTGGTAGAACTGGTACAAATTATGCAAAGCGGGTCGAGAACGCGTTGACCACGAACCACGTCCAGCACATCCCAATCATCAACTGATGATCAACACGCCAATAAAATACAGAAATTGGTATATTAAGAATCGACGATTAACAGACAGGTATCTTACTGACATTGTCAGAATATCGGAAAGATATGAAAAGTGAAAGCACGATTGGTTCCAAAATCACTAAATTTTTTCGAAAAACAGCGTCGCGTTAACGTCTGTGAAATAATGCTTTCCCACTACCAGGATAACTTTAAACATACTATTACTGACGATGAGTCTTGGATCTATGTATATCCTATCTATCTATAGGCCGATTATGTTGAGAGTTTTCTTTGGTTATTGAGGTGTGAAGCACTCCGAATTCTTTCTCACTGGCCAAACTGTCAACTAGAAATACTATTTGAGTGTTATGGGTCGTTTGGGCGAAGTTATTCATAAAAAGAGGTCGGAATAATTGGCCGAAAACTCTTGGTTTTTGCACCTCGTTAAAATACCATCTCATACATTGATTTTCGGTGAATATTTCGCCGAAAATATTGGTTAATCTGTGTGGTATTGTATTGAAACTCAGAGAGAATTTATGATGGCAGCATGCCCTTGTAACAAAATGGATACAATTGGGTCAATACTCCCTATAGTTCCTACATTCCTGGAATGTACAAGTATAAGCATTTTCAAATTTCCTACTGACTTTAAAACGTATCTAATTTGTAAGAATTCTTAATAAAATTCTGAAAGAATCCCTTTCTACTCGTATTCACAGCGTATCTTCTTCTTCTTTACTGGCATGGACACCGCTTACGCGATTATAGCCGAGTTAACAACAGCCAGTCGTTTCTTCTTTTCGCTACGTGGCGCGAATTGGAGATTTTAAGCGAAGCCAGGTACTTCTCCATAGGGATAGTAAAAATAAATTTATTATTTATGCATTAAATTGAAGATTTTTTCGGGCATAAATAGAATTATCGATTTAAGTAAGAAAAGCATCGTTATATTCAAGACGCCATTTACAAGGTAATTTTATAATATCACTCTCATAAAAACCCTTGCCCTTATTGTCAAAGAACTGGCGCTGCAGATTTTCACAGGCTTTTACTTTTTCACCATTCGCCTGTAGCAATCTCTTGGTGCTAGGTCCATGCTATAACATAGACGTATGACCCCTCCCAACCAAGCTTCTCGAGTTTTTGGAGAGTCAGTATCGATGTACATATGTATGTATGTGGCTTGACATTGTCCTGATGGAACACAATTCCTCTCCTATTGCCCAAAATTTTAAATTTCTGATTACTTCCGTTGCATTCCATTGGATAAAAATATCGAACAAATAGTTTGTCTCAAATTTTGTATTTCTAACCAAAGTTCATTGCAAATGTTGGAGAAGGCTGACGGTGATTCAGTTTTATCAAAAAGACAAGTCTAAGAGCGATCAAAGATGGTCGAGAGATCGTTGAATACATGTCTCGTTTTGGACCATCTTCGACCTCTTCAGCTGATGAAAATAATGAAAAAGTGAAAGATATGGTTTCTTGGAAGTCGTCAAGCAAGTGTTAGAGAGGTGAAAAGAGAGCCCATATTTCTCACGATTCCGTTCGAATGATTTTGGTGGATATTTTTGGTATGATCCCACATTATAACTGCCGATGAGACATGGGTTAATGAGTTTGATATGCAAAGAAGTCAACAATCATCAGAATGGAACCCGTTTTCAGTCAATCGAAAAGATGAAACGAAATTCGCTGAAGGAGCTGAAGGTCATCCCAAAAAGTGCTTATAAAAAGGGCTTCGAGAACTGGAAAATCGTTGACAAACGTGTATTACATATGGTGGGATGGTGGTGGGCAACAAAATAAATATTGATGAACAATTATGTATATATTTTTCGTTTTATCTGTCCTTTTCTTTTTACAAAGTCCTCACATTTCATTTTGATAGTAAACTAAGGCTACATGTCGAGTGAATCTCATTCCATTCATTGTTAGATTCTTCACGTACCCGCGGACGGACGAATTCTTTACTAAATTTAATAATTCACTCAAATGCAGTACTCTAAAGTTACCGATTTTTTTTTATTTTCCATTTCATTAAACCCACAAAAAAAAACGAACACGGAAACCGTTAACTTGATACACGAAACAATAATTTGACGAATTATTATACCTTATACTTATCTGGATCTTTATGATTTCCACTCTATAGTTTAACTGTGACTTGATAAAGAATAATAAGAAAGGATGTCTTTTTTTCAAGATTTGTTTTTAATATATCTGAAGAAAGAAAATCTTTCAAAGTTACTAAGTTCACGTCTCATTTTGAATGGTGTGTTTAATGTTGCTGAGAACTTTCATATTTTACTGTTACAGTCTTTTTTTCTGCCTGAGTTCTTAGAATTAAAAACTAAAGTGGTTTCGGTTTGTGTTCTGATTAATGCCATTAGATCGGAATTAGCCTAAGTCCCCAGCCAAAACCACCGCGCTCTTCGGCATTTTCCCACACTCACCAAACGACCGCACAAGTTGCGAAAGTTAACAAATTTCCTCCAGTGAAAGTCAGCATGAACCACTTAATGGCGAGGCAGGATCCGTCTGATATCCTGGGGCTGCTGTCGCCAGTCGCTGGCGACATTCATGCAATCGATTTGCAAATTATTACATCCATATGTGCATTATTACACAAAATGCAAGCAGTCGAGCAAGTGCATTTCACCGAAGCAAAAGAGCCGAGAGAGTAACGCAACGCTCGGCATTGGTGATCGTCTGTTGGAGTGTGTCGGGCGACAGTTAGGTCTCAAGTGGTTGGTCGGTTGGTTGGTTGCCATACATTTCGTCTTTTTTTACAATCAAGTGGCAAGTGACAATGCAACAGGCGTCATTTCTAAACACAAACAAATAAATAAACAATTTAAAGTAATTTACGTATGTAAATGCGTTACCACAAGTGGGAATATATGCATGAACATTTTGTGCTGGCCAAACGATGATCGACGCACATTAGCTATTAATTAAAGCAGTAGTAGAACGGTAGGTAGCAGGATCAAGTAGCCAAAAGGCGCCACTTCGTGTTGCCGAGTAAAACGCCTATTGGCGACTAAACGGTTTGTAAACAAATTTGTTGTCAAAATATATGGGATGCGGTTTTTAGTTGGTGGTGGTCTACTCGATGAGGAGTCAAATTGCGGAAGTGGACACGGACGCGCCTCAAGTGGCCGGCCTACCGATTTTATAAACAAACACGAAATGATAAATGTACAAAAATTACATACATACGTATGTACATATGTATATGTATGCAGTTGTATCTTTTTTCATTTTCTGTTTTTAAATTTCGTTAAATTATGCCTGACGAGCTGTCAACGAATGGGGCGAGTGCCGTTGACATGTGGCGTCCACTGTATGTAAGTGAATACCCACTGTATATATATGTACATACATACATATATAGTTTCATGTGTACATACATATGTACATACATAAATGTAAATGAAAGTGTAACAAAGTGTATACTCCTACGTTTGTATGTTTTGTTTGTTGCTTGTGGATAATAGTATTTGGTATTTTGAGCTAAAACCAAATCGATTGAGCGCATCAAAATGTCATTTGCTGTTTTCTCAAGTGTCATTCAATAATTTCGAGCATGCAGTACAAAACTGTAATTGTTATTGTTGCTATATCTCCACGCACATGTGTATAAACAAGCTGAATTCGTGCGCCAGTAGCACATGAGCGGCGAACATAATTATTTTAGTTGGGGTTACTTTCTATGCTCTCATTATAAATATTTGAATAATAAAAAATTTGACTTTCTTCAGGATATTGGACAAAAGCAAGCAATTTTACTGAGAGATTGTGTCTTAAAAAAAAAAAAAATTTCTCTGTTTTTTGTATCCCCAAAATGAAAATATCTGACTTAAAATTTCGAATTTGAGCTAGGTAAATACATTTGTTGACTGACGACACATACATATGTATACAAACATATGTACCTATGTAGGTCTTTAAGAGGCCTTTGTGAAAATTATAGTATGTAAGTTCTTAAAAAGAGTAAAAATATACTTCTGTACGTTTTACTTTTACTTTATTGCTGAATATGGTATAAGTTTTCGGTCAAGCCGATATGAAAAGTGTTATAGGGTGTCGATCTCATCGTTTTCCAGTATTTTTGATAAACACATTTTTTTCGAAAATCCGATTTATACCTCTTATTCCAACAATTTCTATACAAGTGTGTTTTTCTTGTTTAAAGATTATACGATGCCTTTCATATACATACATACAGTTATGTGAAAAATAATAAGGACAGGGATGCAAAAACCCAAAACTTCAAAATATTCCTAGTATGCCATGAAAAATGCCGCATAAACAAATTCCGTTGGACAAACGCAAAGTATTTGCACACATTTTGGATCTAGTCATTCTGTGTTTAACATATTCAGTATTCGGTTGTGCGATTTAATAAGGACAGCGTGTCGTTTTAAGACAATATCGAATTTTCTTTTATTAAAACGTGTTTATTTGCAGAGATAAGGAAAGAATAACATTTTCAGTTTTAATATCAATCATTTAGAACCAGATTTTTTTCTTTATTGAATAGATATGGGGAAGGGTAAGCACTGCGATCCGAGATCTCGAGAACATATTAAAAACTTGGTGAAATAGGGGAATTCGTACAGAAAAGTTGCGAATTTACTTAACATTTCAAAAACAATGGTTGAAAAAGCAGTTAAGTGGATTCCCAAGATTGAAACACGCGGCAGGAAGCCTAAAATAGCTCTGTCCACCAAAAAAAGGATAATTCACTGTGTTAAAAAGAATCCATTTATCTCATCCAAACAAATTAAATGTGATTTGAATATTGTTGTTGACCCGTCAACTATCCGCAAAATGCTCATTAAGGAAAATCTCAAGTCCCGAAGTCCTAGAAAAGTGCCTATGTTATCGGAAAAGAAAGGGCAACAAAGACTAAAGTTTGCTGAAGAACATGTGCTTTGGTCTAAGGAGAAATGGCGTAATATTCTTTGGTCTGACGAAACAAAAATACATTTTTTTAATTCTGATCGAGGTATTCATCATGTCACAAGACCACCAAACGCAGCTTACAATCCTAAATATACCATAAAATCCGTTAAACATGGTGTCGGAAACATTATGGTCTGGGGATCGTTTTCATACAACGGTGTGGGGCCGCTCCATCGCATACAGGGTATTATGAAGGCAACCGACTATGTAAAAATTCTTCAAGAATGTATGCTGAAGATAATATGCCCCTTAGGTGTACATTTCAGCAAGATAATGACCCCAAGCACACAGCTAAGTGTACAAAAGAGTGGTTTAGGGTCAATAACATTGATGTAATGGAGCGGCCTCCGCAGTCCCCAGATCTAAATTCGATAGAAAATTTGTGGAATACAATGAAAGCGTCAATAAGAGGAAAGTGCCCAAGTAACAGCGACGAGCTTTGGCAACTTACTCAGGATTCCTGGAACGCAATCCCAGTTTCCGTTTGCCGCAATCTAGTTGATTCCATGCCGAAGCGGTGTCGATCAGTTTTAAACAACAAAGGATTTTCAACAAAATATTAAACAATTTAGAAATGTATTTAAACACAATTGAATGAAAACTATTTCCTTTTTCTTATTTAAAAAATTTTTTTTTAGTTAAACTAGAAGTGTCCTTATTTTTTTTCACATGATAATATCTCAGATTAAAAGAAAAATTAAAATAAAATAAAATAATTTGCCATATCTGGGTAAAACTATACAAAAAACCTTTTTCCAATTTGTTTACAATAATTTAGCTTGGTTCACTGCTTTTAATTCCCTCCCATTTTTGGATCCACATAAACTTCATTCACCGCAGGCCACTGTCCTTATTATTTTTCACATAACTGTATGTATGTATAAGTATATGAGGCTTCATCTACGCCACTGGAGCAAAATTACAGCTGTAGTAGCAAGATTTAAAAAAATGCTGAGCATTTTTTATTAAATTAGTCTACTTTCCATAATGTTAAAAGATGAGGTCCATTGGTTCAAACTACTTATTATTATCTACATATTTTCTTGTTTCAGAAAAATATGTATATTCATATGTTATAGATATACTATAAATACTTTTGTGCCTGTATGTATGTATAAAAAAATTAAAATTTTATTTACATTTTGTAATAATAGTATTACGATCAGGAATATCAGATACCGAAATGCACATTATTGATATTAAAACATGTAAAACTCGAGTTTAAGGGTTTGGATTTCTGAATAACCTAAGAGTTCTAGAAAAATGTGTCAATACAGCTGACAGTATGGTAAAATATTTCAATGCTGAGTTCAATTTTTGGGAATGTCTTTCTATAAACACCATAAAAGTGTTTGTTGCATGGAGTTTAAAGATTGAAAACGATGAGGTCGATTAATAATATTTAAGGTTATTGCTTACAATAAATTTCAGTTTTAGGAGCAGAATTCATTCAACGATAAAATTCGCTTTGCCGGATTTTAAGGTTTTTCTTTAGGCAAGAGGCATATTTTTTAAACCACCTACACTTCAATAAATTTTATAAATATCGCTCACGATGCTTATGTCATTACATATGTATGCAATTCGCACCATTATCTTCATGAGCTATTCTGAACATAAAATGAAAAAGTCAAGAAAGTTTCCTAGCGCCACTGTTTATTTTTCTTTCTAGTTCTAGTCTTGTTCTAGGTTAAACGTAGATGTGAGTAAGAAAGCGAGACTACTACAAGGCCTCAAGAACCCCTTAAAAACTTATGTCGGCAGAAGAAATTTAGATACTGGTTTTGGTGGTATAATTTATTAAAGAGTCCAAAAATTTATATAAAGAAATCAAAAATGGAACAAAAACATAAAATTTTTGGTAAAGTTTGTAACACCCAGTTAAAAACATTGGAGACCCTATAGAATGTATATGGAAAGGGTTTTTCAATACGACGCCATATTTTTCACGGTCTTTTGACATTTCTCTTCAATAAGGTTTGCCATTTCATCATGTAAAGACATACATACATACGATCCAAAAACGAGTCGAAATTAATAAAATTTTCTACCGAAGTTCGGAGTCAGTGGCTTCAAATTTACGAACCCTACATCCAATTTATGGTCGTCGCAATCGTCCTGTCAGATCAACAATTGAGCATCTAGTGGAAAAATTCGAATCCACATTGCATCCCCAAAAAATTACGGTTTATGGGCCGACGGCGTCATTGGGCTATACTTCTTCCGTGATGATCAAGACCGACACGTTACTGTGGATGGGAATTGGATGAAATGGACTTGGAAAATATATTGTTCCAACAGGACAGCGCCACAGGCCACATACCGAATGCTACAATCGATTTATTGAAAATCAAGTTTGGTGAATTCGTTTTCTTACCAAATAGTCCAGTCAACTGGGCGACTCGGTAGTGCGATTTGACGCCATTAGACTATTTCCTGTGCGGTTATGTCAAGTCTATAGTCTATGCCAATAAGCCAACGACGATTGATGAACTTCGTACAAATATCGAACGTGAATAGTATCGGCCTATTCATGCTTGAAACCCGTCGAAAATTGGGTTCAGCGTGCATCAAGAAATCGAGTTTAATGCATAATGCATCGATTGTACTTTCACAGGAATAACGAATATCATTGATATCCCAAATCGGTTTTGTACAGGTCTTATTGAAAAACCGTTATATAACTGATTTACGAGACGAACTAAGTCGATTTAAAAATGTTCGTCCCTCAGTTTTTGAGACATCGATCTGAAACACATACAACCTTTTATCCTCAAGAAGTTGCTGTCGGAACCATCTATACCGAACCACTATAGCATACAGCTGCCATACAAACTCAACGATCGGAATTAAGTGCTTGTATGGAAAACTTTTTCATTTGACGAGAGGTTTTCAAGAAATTTAGCATGGTTTATTGTTCAAGTTAATCCCATAATCTACGAAGAATTTTTTCAGATCGAGTCAATATAGCATATAGCTGTCGTACAAACCGAACAACCGAACAATCAAAATTAAGTCTTTATGTAAAAAAAAAATGTTTATTTGACAAAATATATTGCCGATATTTGACATACATATATTATTGCCAAAGTAAGGCTAAGATCTTCGTATATATTGTTCGGATAGGACCACTATAGCAAATAGCTGCCATACAAACTGACCGCACAAAGTCGTGTACCCTTTTACATATGCTGTAAAAAATTCACGTGTGAAGGGTCCATACGTTTTGTCTGAATACTTTAAACACGCAGTGTGCCGTGCTATAGCATGGCAGAAGAGTCATCCAATTTAGAACACCAAATACGATTGACAACCGATATTAAATGTGTAAACATTCGCTAATTGAGCCCAAGCTGCGGGTGTTAAGTTGGTTTTGAGGACGCTTCCTAGAAAACAAACGAAAAACATGTATCCAAAGGCGACGACGACACGAGCGTTAATAGATGTGCGTAAATATAAATAAAATAGTATATTCTAAAGAAAATGCCCCCATTCCAGCTAATGGCAGACGCAAGCGAATTTGTTGGAAAATCTGCCAGACATTAAAATAACAATTAGTGCACATTTGCACACACACACACACACACACCCATGCAAATTAAGTATTAGTATACTAGAGCATAATGTTGTTTTTATAACTGTTTCGACTAAACAAATGTGCGTGGAGGAAGGAGAGCATTTAAGTAGCAGCAATCGATCGAAGGGTTAAGTGTTCGGTAGCAAAAAGCAGACGAGTCAACGCGCGTTTTTTATGTCCTCGCTAATGCAAATAGACCCAATTTTTATTATACACATATCGTCATGCGCTACACGCACACACACACGTTGAATTGTATGCATGTTTATATGTAAGTGCGTGTGTAAAATCGCATTTTCATTGTCTTCTCAAATTGACTCCAGTGTTTACTTAATATTAAAACAAAAACAAAATAACGAGAAGTAAATTGAAGGAAGAAAAAAAATGCAGAAAATCTGTGCCGAATGTGGCTGCTGCGCGTGGCTTTTTATGTGCATTGCAAGTTGAGCGCATGCATAGTATGTATGTACATACATATGTGTTTTTATTGTTGTTGAGAGTTTGATGGACCATCGTAAGTAGTGGGCCGCTGAAGTGAGCGTTTGAAAATCGCCGCCTGCACCGCCACATGATGCATTTGTGCGCCAGATGAGCAGCAAGCAATTTAAGAAATTAGCTAAACGCTTACTTATTGTTGTTGTAGTCGTTTCTTTAGTAGAAAAGAAAAATATTTTGTTTGGGCAACAATCATTGTACGCTTATGTAAATATTGTTAACTCCTTGACGCTGTGGGTGATCACAAATTTCTCGAGCTATTCAGGATTTATACTCACGTTTGAAAGCTATCATTCAGGGAGACTTATTTTTATAGGTGTACCTTACAGCTCAATGTCTGACTGTAATGACTTCCCTTTAATTGTTGAAGGGTTCATACTAGTTAGTACTAGTATAACCGAAAGTTCAGATACATTTTTTTAAATTTTATTTACTATGTGCCGTTATATGGGGAGTGAGCGGAGCTACATATGATCCAATTTTATCCATTTTCGCACTGTCAATAACAGTTCTTATAAGAATTGTTGTAAGCGATTTTGGCTATTGTAATTTTATCGATCTTAGAGATAACCACATTCAACTTATTAGAGAGCGGGGCCGCGACCGCTTCTTCAAAATTTCCAGTCCGCAGGTGTCTTAGTATGGGCGTGATAGTGGTCCGCTTACGCCCATCTGCGAACTCCACCTTACTTGTTTACCAAGAAACATGTGCAAGTTTCATCAAGACATCTTAAGTTTTACTTAAGTTACAGCTTGCACGAACGAACGGATGAACAGACAAACTCATCTTGCCATCCAGATCATTTATACAATATATACATACATACATACATATGTACAACATTATAAGTATCTATCTCGTTTAGTTTTAGGTGGTACATACCACCGATAGGTGAAAAAAACGTTAGTACATGTTGCAACATTATAAAAATTATATGCAGTTAAAAGCTTATCGAAAGTTACTAAAGGAATTTTTTTCGAAAAGAGTTGCCACCTACCAAAAATTGGGAAATCTGCGCTAAACGTAAGGCCTTTAAGAAAGTCTGAGATGAACATACCTAGGAGCACGAAAAACTAAAATGTAACGCTGTCTTCGATCCGCCAAGCATTACTTTTCTACGAATCGAACAAACTAGGTATATCAGATGATCCAATAAACAGACAGCAATTGTGGTGCAACCCGGCATTAACATGTCTTCTGACGCAAACGCAATAGTGGAGAAACTCTTTTTTCGCGTAAAATTTTTGATGTAACCTGTTACATTTACTTTCTATAAATTACTAGAATTAATTTAAGTCCTATATTTTAAAATGCAAGAAAAGAGGGAATTTGTGCCAATTGTTAATTGAACCATCACAAACGTATAATTGACCTAAAATATGCAAACTCAAACTTGGTAGCAATGAAGATAACAGTTAAACCAGTTACATAAGGTATCCGCTACTCTCTTGTACGAATCCAACTCGATAACTTTGTTATTGCTTATACATTTAATTTTTTTGACTAGAGAGCAGAAGCGGGCAGAGAAATTACGAATCCCAAAAAGTTCTTTTGGTCAATTCATTCATAATTCCAATGTGAGAATGTATTAACAAAGTTAAAAAAAAAAAAAAATAAATAAATAGAAAATATACTAAAAAATTAAAACAATTAAATTCACCAACAATGTATTCAGTATTCACCACACTTTATTTTTAAGAACTTTAACAGACAATATCTATATGTTTATATGTATGTATATATGTATATATTTCGAATATCTATTAATATGTGTTTTTATTAGGGTGGGTAAGTATTACATGAAACCAAATTTTGAGAAAATATAGATAAGTTGTCTGTAAAAAAATTTATATTTTTATTTTTTTATTTCTGATACTATTTCAATTCGGTGTGCCGATTCGAAAATAAATTTGTCTCATATTCGAACTTTTGGGTCTTGGCAATTCATATACCCCAGTTCCCATGCTATTTTTGAAGCAAGAAGTCGAAATACGTCGAATATTAGAAAGAAGAAAATATGATAATTTTGGCTGCACTGAAGCTATGTACATGCAATGCTCTTCACAGGAACATGTGTACCTTATTATTCTTATACTTTTTATCTTGATTTCGAACGATCAATTTGAATGGCAGTTACATTATATATATGTATGTATATTTACATATATGTCCGGAGGTTGTTTTGCCGCCTCCGACAATGATCTGTGCTAGATTTCTTGAACATTATTTGTGAAATAAAAAAGTGTTACATAGAAACATTAGAACAACTGTACTTTAGAACAAAGTACTGTACACAAGCAATTTGAAAAAAGAGAATTTCGGCATTAATTTTGAAGAATTTTGGGTTTATTTGAACCCATAGCCGATCTTTTGTGGAGAAACTCTTTTTTCGCGTAAAACTTTTGATGCAACCTTTTAAATTTACTTTCTATAAATTACTAGAATTAATTTAAGTCCTATATTTTAAAATGCAAGAAAAGAGGGAATTTGTGCCAATTGTTAATTGAACCATTCACAAACGTATAATTGAAAATATGCAAACTCAAACTTGGTAGCAATGAAGATAACAGTTAAACCAGTTACATAAGGTATCCGCTACTCTCTTGTACGAATCCAACTCGATAACTTTGTTATTGCTTATACATTTAATTTTTTTGACTAGAGAGCAGAAGCGGGCAGAGAAATTACGAATCCCAAAAAGTTCTTTTGGTCAATTCATTCATAATTCCAATGTGAGAATGTATTAACAAAGTTAAAAAAAAAAAAAAATAAATAAATAGAAAATATACTAAAAAATTAAAACAATTAAATTCACCAACAATGTATTCAGTATTCACCACACTTTATTTTTAAGAACTTTAACAGACAATATCTATATGTTTATATGTATGTATATATGTATATATTTCGAATATCTATTAATATGTGTTTTTATTAGGGTGGGTAAGTATTACATGAAACCAAATTTTGAGAAAATATAGATAAGTTGTCTGTAAAAAAATTTATATTTTTATTTTTTTATTTCTGATACTATTTCAATTCGGTGTGCCGATTCGAAAATAAATTTGTCTCATATTCGAACTTTTGGGTCTTGGCAATTCATATACCCCAGTTCCCATGCTATTTTTGAAGCAAGAAGTCGAAATACGTCGAATATTAGAAAGAAGAAAATATGATAATTTTGGCTGCACTGAAGCTATGTACATGCAATGCTCTTCACAGGAACATGTGTACCTTATTATTCTTATACTTTTTATCTTGATTTCGAACGATCAATTTGAATGGCAGTTACATTATATATATGTATGTATATTTACATATATGTCCGGAGGTTGTTTTGCCGCCTCCGACAATGATCTGTGCTAGATTTCTTGAACATTATTTGTGAAATAAAAAAGTGTTACATAGAAACATTAGAACAACTGTACTTTAGAACAAAGTACTGTACACAAGCAATTTGAAAAAAGAGAATTTCGGCATTAATTTTGAAGAATTTTGGGTTTATTTGAACCCATAGCCGATCTTTTGGAGGATCTTCGATTTTCAGCTTAAAATTATCTCAAATCCAAAAATTTGGTTCAAACAATTCACGACTTCCGGTCTTAACCCAAGTATCCTCTGGGTACCCTAAGAACATCCGTTTAATACATGGTTGTACGCTAGGTTTGGACCCGCCAGGTGAAAAACTCCTCCAATGAAAAGGATAATTCGTCTATAATCGCGTAAGCGGTGTCCACGCCAGTAAAGAAGAAGAAGTAGACATGATATGTACATATATAAATAACTTTCAAAATTTGTCAAATGTTATAGAAATTTATATAGTCTCCTTCATTTAGAAGCGGATTGTTTACGGCGACCGTGAGGAAGTCTTCTTATTCTACACAATATCATTCCAATCGAACGATTTTAAAAATGCAATACGTGCCCATCCTAACTCATGCTCATAATCCATAAGCACAATGTACAGCATATATTGTAGAACAGCAAAAAATCATTCACATTTCGACTCAAATATAAAACCACTCATTTAAGAGTAAAAAATCCAGCAACAGCATTTTTTGAGTAAAACTATACATATGTATGTATGTATACGAGTATAAAATCTAAAAGATCTCTTGCTTATGATGTTATTGTTATTGTGGTTTTTCTTTGTCAGAGACAATGCGCGGAGTAGGTTAAGCATGGCGTCTTCAGGTGTAGTTTGTTTATGTTGTTGCCAACATTGCCACTACATTACTTATTATTGGTGGCGTTAAAAGCGGTGGGAGCCTGGTGGGTGGTCTAAGAACGCCCACCCCTTTGTGCGCAGCGAACTTCAAATGTGGCATGTGATGCATATGATTATGATAACTTATGAGAAAACATGTGTGCATATAGAGTAAATACATACATATGTATGTATATACGTATGTGTTTCTGTATGAAAAAGGGAATCACATGTGCCATCGGATTGTTTATGTTTCATAAGAAATTTGTTTGAATTTACTAGAGTAGGTGAGCAGCTATAACTCATTATACATACATACATACTTATGTACATGTGTAAGTATGTACTCGTATGCACGTGCACATACTACATGGTGTAGAAGTGATTATGCATATTACACAATTGCATATGTAGCGTGTAAGTATAACGAAAGGAAATGCTTAATTCATTTAATTCAGTTTGCACTTTCGCTGCGCATTCACTCTTTTGTCGCAGTCCTACTACATACCATACATAAACATACTTATGTACATGTGTGTATGCAAGTGTGTTATATCAACTTCGTAGCATTTTCTCTGGGAAACGCCTTCACCCTTCATATTCGCCCTGTAGCATTTCCTAGCTAATGATCGCCTCTTGAAGGCCACTCGTGTGGAATTAATAGATTCTGGATTATGCTACACACACACACACACACACATACACATTTACATATGTAAATACGTGCAAACACACCAGCAATACACGTGTGCTATGTGTGCCTTTTACCGTTCGACACCAACTTCGGAGTGTCAAAATCCCTTTATCCTATTGGCTTGGCTTTGTTTGCGCAATATTGTTGGTGTTAGCAAAAGTCTTTCAGCGCTTAATTAGCGATTATTGATTGTTTGAATGCATTGAATGGCATTCTCTATTGTGGCGGTGGATTATTCGAGTGTGTGCGGTTATGTTGTACAAATTTTTATACACACTTTTTGTGTGGTGACATCAAATTGAAGCAGCTTAAGTCAAGATCTGTATGCATAGAAGTGGGTGTTGAGGTATGAAGGCAATTTGATTAATTTGAGAGTTGAGGTCAGTAGAAATTTGGGTAATAAAACAAATGTGTATATAACCAAGATAGAACATGCCGTCGGAGACTAAGTTAAAGCTATGTAGATATTTTTATTGCATTACATAAATTTGCCAATTGTTTACAGTTAACACCGTGATAATTATTCGAAGTTCATAGTTTGAGAACCTTGAGGCCTTATGCACATCTAAGAACTAAGGGAAAATATATATGTATGTGAATGTTGATGTACATAATTTGAGATCCGTGGTGTTAGTTTTATGATGATTGAAGAATGAGAAAGTTTAGTTCCGAATGATCTCACTGATGATTAGTACATTCGCTGAAATTCTAATGAATGAGAAGTACTGGTCTTGAATCAAATAATCTAAACCGCTTAAAAGTATTAATTATAGTACGGAAATCTCTCAAACGTAAGAACTCTACTGAACTGCTTGCCTTTAGCAAATTCATCTTGTCGCAGTTGTAGGCGTCCTTAATGGACATTGTTTAATAGGCATTCACGTAGTAAGTCTGAAAAGCTAGTTGGTTGAAACCAAGTTGAAACATCTCGGTGAACTACGAGACATAGCCGAAACTGATATTAGCGGTCTCAACAATTTTTGATCCGCTCAAATCGCTTTGTCGTTTTATGAAGGTTTATATGATCATTTTTATAAGAGTTATAAGTACCACAATGGACCGGTGTTATAAGCTGTCCAAGTGAGATCCCTATTAGGTTCGAGTATTTAACCTACCCTAAGAAGTCTCTCTCTCTCTTTAAACAGTCTGACAAAAGTTTTTGATCTTTATTCTCGAAAGCGAGTTGTTAATTCAAACTCTCAATTCCAATGTCGGTGTTATTAACAGTGCTATTATATGGTACCCTGAACAGTTACTCCGTATTTAACGTCGTGAAGGAAACGTTGTAGATCTAATTAAAGGGTTACATGGGGTCACGGGTTTTAAAGGCAATAATTTTGTATTATTAAATTCTACAACATCTCTAGAATAGTGTCCTAAATTTTCAAGTTGATCCAAGTAATAGTTTCAGAGATACAGCCTTGAGAACTTGTGTCTCGAGCATAGCTAGGCTAAGTATCCGTCTTTAAATGAGTTTTTCTCGAAACTCTACTCAACCGATCTTCATGAAATTTTACACAGGTCTTTGAGATACAATTCTTAAAGACTTGGACGAAGGATTTTTTCGATTAGAACTATTTGAAAAAAATAATGTTTCGAAATTTTCATTTTTTTTTGTAAAAATGTCTGCCAAAAATCAGATGTTCAGTATTTTTTTCCTTTGTCTAAGTTTTTTTTTCACTTTTGATGGTCCTGTAAGAAGTTATCCTGCCAACGCGGGCGCATCTTTTCAGTTAATTTAGTCATGTCCGTCTTTAAATTCGCGAACTATTCTGTTAGTTTTAGAGTTTTCGACCTAAAATTTTGCACACATTTTTTCTATCCAAGAAGCTGTTTCTTGACCACTCTGTCATATATGTAGCTTCAACATAAACCGTCCGGTTACAATCAAGTCCTTTTATAGAATATTTTTTATTTGCCAAGATATCTTCATGAGAATTGGCATGGAGGTATTAAAATCAAGATGAAGGTCGTTTTATATCCCTGTTAACGGGTGATTTTTTTGAGGTTAGGATTTTCATGCATTAGTATTTGACAGATTACGTGGGATTTCAGACATGGTGTCAAAGAGAAAGATGCTCAGTATGCTTTGACATTTCATCATGAATAGACTTACTAACGAGCAACGCTTGCAAATCATTGAATTTTATTACCAAAATCAGTGTTCGGTTCGAAATGTGTTTATCGACAAATTTTGTTCAGCGATGAGGCTCATTTCTGGTTGAATGGCTACGTAAATAAGCAAAATTGCCGCATTTGGGGTGAAGAGCAACCAGAAGCCGTTCAAGAACTGCCCATGCATCCCGAAAAATGCACTGTTTGGTGTGGTTTGTACGCTGGTGGAATCATTGGACCGTATTTTTTCAAAGATGCTGTTGGACGCAACGTTACGGTGAATGGCGATCGCTATCGTTCGATGCTAACAAACTTTTTGTTGCCAAAAATGGAAGAACTGAACTTGGTTGACATGTGGTTTCAACAAGATGGCGCTACATGCCACACAGCTCGCGATTCTATTGCCATTTTGAGGGAAAACTTCGGACAACAATTCATCTCAAGAAATGGACCCGTAAGTTGGCCACCAAGATCATGCGATTTAACGCCTTTAGACTATTTTTTGTGGGGCTACGTCAAGTCTAAAGTCTACAGAAATAAGCCAGCAACTATTCCAGCTTTGGAAGACAACATTTCCGAAGAAATTCGGGCTATTCCGGCCGAAATGCTCGAAAAAGTTGCCCAAAATTGGACTTTCCGAATGGACCACCTAAGACGCAGCCGCGGTCAACATTTAAATGAAATTATCTTCAAAAAGTAAATGTCATGAACCAATCTAACGTTTCAAATAAAGAACCGATGAGATTTTGCAAATTTTATGCGTTTTTTTTTTTAAAAAAGTTATCAAGCTCTTAAAAAATCACCCTATATAAGTAATGCATTTGGGAATTGTATTATAGCTTCAGTATAGTCGAATTTAATGTTTTTCCTTGATTTTATCTCAATAATCTTTTTCGGAGGTGGGAGATCCAGTATAATAATCATATAGACTATATGTATGTATGTATAACGTTCCATATAAAATTTCTCATCTGGAATGTAAGTACAAAAAAATGTGTTCAAATTCATCCGCTAGTCTTAAATATTTTTAAATTATGTACTCCGAAACTCCAAACAGCAAAGTTCGCTAACCTTTGACACTTGACAAATCCCACAATATATTCTCTTTAAGCTTTTGAAGTGCTTCTTCCATAATTGTTGATAGTTTAAATAACACTTTTTCATTATAATTTCCATTAACTGTATCATAATTGAGATAATAGAAATGAAAATATAACATTTGACTTTATATATGCATACATACATACATAATCGTTCTAAGTATGTGTCATGTGAAAATGAGAATTGTACGCAGGCTTCTGTAGACTAGGGCTTTATTCCAGTGACTTTTGTGGATGTTATTAATTTCAGATTGCTCTTAATGCGTCAATGAAGTGTTGGAGTAATGAAGTATTTGTGAAGTGACTGAAAGATTCACTCAAGTCAAGTGGCTGGCAAAGCGCGGCTTCCGTTCATTAATCTATAATTGTTGTGTATAAATCGTATATTACATACAAATGTTTAAATGACTATGATGATTTAATGTTTTCAATATTTTACATATTCATTTAATCTTTGTGAACTTATGGTGATTAAAGATCAACAAATCTTGAACGTCTGTGAAACAGTGCTTTCCGACTACCATGATGTCACAAAAAGTATTATTACTGGTGGTTAGTCTTCACATACGCTTAAGACCCAGAAGCAGACTATCAATCGGCAGCATGTCGTGTCAAAAGTGAGCCGAAGCCGAAAAAAACCCCGTCAAAATAAGTCAAAAGTCAAGGTTATGTTGACAGTTTTCTTCGAATATCGAGGAGTGGTGCACACCGAATTCCTTCTGACCGGTCAAATTGTCAACAAGGAATACTATTTGAGTGTTGTGCGTCGCTTGCGGGAAGCTATTAGTAAAAGAAGACCGGAATTAAGGTCAACAACTCTTGGTTTTTGAGCCTCGATAATGCAACTTCGCATTCTGCATTGATTCTTCGTGAGTTTTTCGCCATATTTTCAACTAATATTGTGCCGCAAAAAACCGTATTTACCTGATTCAGACTTCTAGCTATTCAGCAAACTCAAAGGACCGCTCCGGGGAAACCTTTTGGACATGGACGCCATAGCTTTTGAAAAATAAATTAAGAATTTTAAAATTATGAATAAAGTCTTACTATTTCTTGCTCTTAGTATTATACTTCCCTATATATTCTATGCTACCTTTCTCAGTTCTATGGAGAATTGAGAAATAATTACGCACACAGTTAATAGTATTATACAATAAAAGTAAAAAAATACAAAATTTGGTCATTACATTTTTTCCAAAAAATATCTATGCACTCAGCACGTCAGCTAATTTGCGGAAATGTTAGTATGTGTGTATGTACATACATATTTATCTGGGTGATGGAAATGCCAACGGATGATGACCATTTGAAAATAATCAAAACTGTTGACTTAAGTCGAATCGCACCAAATCAAATCAAATTAAAATAATACACAAAGTGCATTCGATAGACCAAAATACACATACCTCGGCATGTGATTGTACATATGAATGTGTGTACATATACATGAACATTGAGAGCATAAAATTTCAACCTACTGCAGCACTTTTGTTGAACGCAGTGAATTCATTTGAATTTTGTTGGAAAAACATTTTTAATTTTTTTCTCACACATTTTTAAACATAAGTATATGAATGTATTTGCATTTATGACGAAAATTCACGTTCAATAAAGGCAGTAAAGAAGGTGTTTCACGCGCTTCGTCATATCATCGGTCCATATTCTTCAAAAATGATGCCGGTGTGATTGCAACCGTCAGTGGCGACCGTTATCGCGCCATGAGAACCGACTATTTGATGGCTAAAATTGAAGCTCGTAATCTCGATGAAATTTGGTTTCAACAAGACTCACACATCGCATCAATCAATCTACGTAAGTGACCTGGTCTACGGAAAGGGGGCTTAGGTGTCAAAAAATCAATTTTCACTTTTTAGTTGATTCGGATGGAAGATGAGATGCTGACAGCTTTTAACAGCTGTTTCCCAGAAAACTAGTTTTCGCACGTTAGCTCCCTTTTCGTAGACCAGGTCACATATATGTATGTTCTCAGTAAAAATAAAAATAATTACGATAGTTTTCAAAGCTGAGATATTAATTATGAATGTAAAATAGTCGGCTCAATCACCAATTTCAGCACTTAGCTTTACTTGACATATAGTCAATTTATTTTGAACCGGAAACATCAACATTGCTGAGAAATTAGAATTTTCGATTTTGATTTCAGAACGTTTAATGAATTGCAAACTCTGATTCTAATATCTGGAAATTCTAACGACTGAATGTTGTAATTTGTGAGCGTCGACTGTACAAGTTTATTTATTATGTTTAATAAATCTGTGTATAAAAGCACAACATTTTCATACAGTTCTTTCTAAAGAATTTTTTATGCAACGAAAATTTTTTTCCCCCTTGAGTTTCGCTAGAACAATCTAAAAACGGACTCTCATACACGAATAATTAACCAAAACATCCTTTCTGTCACAAATATCTTACCTTATCTGATTTTATCTTAAAATATTATAGCAATTAAGATACATTGAATCATTAGATTATAGCATTATCTAAACTCTTGCTCGGCAAAATACTATAATTATAGCTACCAATGTGGTATAACTGCATGTACAGCGCCACCTAGTGTAACATACTCAAAAATTATTGAATATTTCATTAGCTAAAACAACCACCGAACGGTTTGAAAATTTGGTGACGACATTTTTTTGTATTTGACAACCTGACAAGATACAATTAAAATCTATCTGTCAGCACAAACCACTGGCAAAAAAAATTATTTTATCACACAAATTTTTTTAAAAGATGTATTAAATAATAAAAAATACTGAATATATAACACTAACCTTACTCGGTTATAATCTTACTTGCTACTAAAAGGTTGCGATTTTCTGCTCCAAATTAACTTTGGTAGGCGCTTTAGCTTTGCTGCGCTTTCTGAGACCTCTTTTGTACTAATTTCAATGAAAACACATTAAATACACAGCCGGAGAATTTTTGAAAAAATTATTCACTAATAAAACACCCACATTCTATGATTTTTCACAATTTTCAATATTTAACACATTTTATTAATCTAAATTCACAATTTATCTTCATTGCCGTAGAGACCGATAATTTTATGTTTTGTGCGAAGAAGTAAACTGTCAAAAATACTCAACATGGCGCCGGAACGCTTTCAAAGCGCAGTGTTGCTAAATGTGCCTGAAATGGTGTCCACAAGGAATTAAATTTTCCATATTTTAAACTTCGGAAATGTGAGTGCGCTTGAACTGAATTAAGTTTAATTAAAATAATAAATTTTAAAAATAACTTAGAGTTGCACATATTTTTGAGAAGAGTATTAACCTGTTCAAAATTCAAAATTCACACTAAATAATATCGACAGGCCTGCATGCAACCCTTTGAGTGACAGCGAAGAACAAGCTTTGCCGCCATAACGGCAATTGTTTGGCAGTTTCTGTTTGTGAGTGTGAAAAACTAGTTGTCTTGCTGTGGCTCTAGTAAAATTATTAATTTCTAGGTAAAATATTGTGAAAACAGAAAGGAATTGTTTAAATAAGGGTTGTGGAAGTGATGTTATGTCGATGATAAATAAAAAAGTGTCAAAAGTATGTATGTTTTTGTATATGTTTATGCGTGTATAGTTCGATTGCGTGCCACAGCGAGTAAAACTGTTTAGCAATATTGCAAATTGCTTGGAATTAGTGCGCGCTTTGCGGTTTAATGTGATGTATGCAATTGGTAAGTGCTTATTTAAAGAATTCTTATAATAGGAAACATTTTCGACGGAAGCGGCTCTTACTTGATTTCCTTTCTCCGATACTTATCGAAGCCTTCCGCAGCCCTGAATACATGTTTATGGGGAAGAGTTTTATAGTACACAGCTTTCGTTGTGTTATGTGGAAATTCTCATATATGCGACCTCTATTGGCAAAAGAGCTGCATGCGGGAAACTGGAAAACATAATGTTCAATTAGCCAAGACACACACCGTATGGAAAGTGGATTGTCAATATTAATATTGGAAATAGCTTATCCAAAAACAATAGTGTAGTTTTCCTAATTATCTGAAATAGCTGCGTTTATCTGCTTGTTAATTGACCTTGACTTCAATTAAGGGATTAGGGGTAGTTAGAATTTTCAAAAAATTATTTTTTTTGCATTTTCGTTAAGTGTAATATCTAAAAAATATTCCCTGAAATTTCACTTTGATCCGATAATTAGTTTTTGAGTTATTCGACAAATAACAAAGAGAGCTCGGGCACTTCAAAGCGCTAGTGTGAAACTTTAAACGCGTTTTTCTCAAAACTATGTTTTTTGAATCGGTGACAACTGTAACTCGAAAACCGTTCAGTAGATTTTAATGAAATTTATACAGCTTTTAGATTACATAATAAATTCGGGCCTGATCGAAGGATTTTTATTTTTTCGAAAATTTCGATTTTTTAAGACCAATTAACTGTTGATTTTTTAGCAAAAATTTAGAAAAGAAGTTCCTGAGGCCGCCATTTTGTTACTTTTGAAAACAAAATAAAATCCTTCGATCAGGCCCGGGATTATCTATTTATAAAACTATTTTTTTTTGTCTGATTGTTTTAAGATGAATCTCCAAGGACTTATGCTTGTCACCGCAAGTACCTTTTTTTTGGAACAGGGTCAACACAAACAACTATAACTTTGGAAATTAATTTTTTTTTTTTTGAAATTTTCGTGACTTCAAGTCAATACATTCTATAATAATGCCATATTACTACTTTTGTAAAATAACATGATTTAGTGGCAAAAAAAAAAATACTGAAGACTCATTTTTTCGTGCCTCTGACTACCCCTAACCTCTTAAAAGAAATCCTTGAGATTTACCTTTAGCTTTATAAAGTACAAGTTAATATTTACATTGATAAATTTGATCAAAACTAACAGTCATTAACTGCTCCACCCTAAGTGATATAAATAAAAGTAATGGAAGATTTGATTTATAAATAAACGACCATAAATATTTTTTTTAAGGTACAAAATCTTTATTTATATATAAAAAAAGTTTTGATTTCACCCGCTCCGTGGCTCCTTCTTAGTTTGGAGAAGTATGTATCGCTACAGTTAAATCACTTTGTACCGTCTTTTTTGATTGATTTTTTTTTATTTCATGGTAGTCCGAAAGTTTTTCAGTTTTGTTCGCACAGTCAATAGGGACATTTTGCGTATTTACTTAGCCTTAAAAATAGGAATCTGGCGCGTCGCTCACAACGTAAATACAGGGTGTATTCAAAAAATAACAAGCATTTTCGTTTCTTTGAAGAAAAAATTCATTCGTCTGCATTAATGTTGCGCCTTCAAAATAGGCCCCATTCCATATTATATACTCGATTTTTGGGATCAGCGATTTTAAGCTAACATGCAAAACAATGTGCCCCTTTAAAGTCTCTGCAAAATTGCTGTCAAGATGGTCGAATATTAATTCTTTTCTATACCTCCGACAAAAGGCCTTCCAAGGCACGTGGTTAGCATCAGGCCCATAAACACTATTAAATTTTTTTTCTTTATTAAAAAAATTCTTTATTGGTGATTATCTTTGCCGCAGGATCAAACAAGACTGAGTCAACCAATCGCAAAACTACCTTTGATCCGAATTTGCAACAGCGCGTCAGTCATTCTTCCTTGGAATTCTTCCTTTTCGTCTGCTTCTCCCGGCGGATTCTGCAAAGCAGAACTAACAGCGCGATTGTTGAGGCCAATGATTTCAATATAATCGGCATATTCTCTATTACAAACATACATTCTCTATTAAGCTCTGCAACTCGAATTATTTTCTCTAGGAGTAGACTGAAGAAGTCCACGATAGGGAATCACCTTGTCTGAAACCTCTTTTGGTATCGAAAGGCTCGGAGAGGTTCTTCCCGATCCTGACAGAGCTTTTGGTAGCTTTAGCCGTATTATTCAGACATAGTGGCATGATGTCAGCTATTTTTCGTGTTGTCAAAAGCAGCTTGGAAAACGACGAAGAGGTGGTGTGTGTCGGTCCTTTTTTCACGGATATTTTCCCAGATTTGGTGAATATCTGGGCAGTTGTTGATTTTCTAGGCCCAAAGCCCAACTGATAAGGTCCAATCAGTTTGTTGACGGTGGGTTTTAATCTTTCATACAATACGCTCGATGGAACCTTATATGCGATGTTGAGGAGGCTTATACCACGGTAGTTGGCATAAATTGTGGGATCTCCCTTTTTGTGGATTGGGAAGAGCACACTTAAATTACATTCAACTGGTTGAAAAAGTGTTCCCTTCATACTTCGTACTTACAATATATTGTTACTACTGCTCATTTTTGTACGAGGCCTTGTGTTAAATCGAATAATAAATACGGTTTTTCAAAATAATGCAACTTTGATGCCATCTAGCAGGAAAATAATTATTTCGGAAGTACAATCGCCCGGTTTCCACATAGTATAACACTTCCTTTGCTGCCACTACCGCAGCTTGGATTTGAGGTTATACTGCCGCATGATATGGGAATAAGAGAAACCGTTGTTAAAAAAAATATATTTTTCGTTGTTTGTGAATATGTTTTCACATTTACTCAACATACATATTGTATGTAGTTCAAACCACCAATCAAGGTTAATTGCTATGATATCTTATATTTGGAACATATTAATTCAATTAAATTAAAAGGAAAAATCACAATTGTGCTTACATAACTAACTAATAATTTTGAAATCGAATACATTTGCATGTGTGTCTAGAGTCCTATTTCTTAACTCATTAAGCACTTCCTTACATAATCTACGGTTTCGCGAGGGCGTAGCCTAATGACCTACATTCTTATTTCGCTGCAATTTCGGTTTGGCAATTGTCATAGTAACTGTAGCTTCATGCATGAGAATGCGTGGCAACATATACGCAGATTTTCATATAAATATATATCATTATTTGCTAATACCACATTTTGACATAACTTCACATATCATATACAAACATATCTACATATATGTGCGTCTACTTAAATAACATTTACAAATTGGGCTAATACAAATTAGACGCCGGCCTGCTCCGCTCCGACTAATTGGCGTTGAATGTGCAGGGCGTGCGCTCAGCGTGTACGCCGCCGCCGTGTGCGTTACCATTGCCAACAGCTCTGCCGCAGATCGTAACGACATCTCCGGACGCAGACGCAGCCGCAGACGTGGCGTCGGCCTGGGCGCGGCTGGTATAGTACATGAGTGTCATCATCTTCAGCATTTTCAGCTCCTTCTTATCCTCGGCTGCTGTGGAGCTGCTGCAGCCTTGGTTGGTAAGCGTTTGCGTCGCCGATTGTGTGTGTGTTGGCTGGTGTGCCTTCACTTTCGCCGCCGCTGCCTGGGCTGCTACGCCTGTTGTCGCTGTTGGCAACTGCAACGGGTACAGCGGTGGCTCCGCAGCCATATTACCCCCGTTGCTGTTGTTGTTGTGTTTGTGCGGGTAACTGTGTCGCTGCTGTTGTGTTGGAGACTGGGACTGTAGGCATGATAAGGGTGATATGGGCAGCATGTGGTGGGCCGCCGCCGCCAAATTGCGTTGATTGTTGAGTGTGGCCATTAGGTGTTGCTGATGCTGCTGCAAGCGTTGGCGGCATGCTGCCTGATATTGTTGGCTGCTGATGTCTGCTGACTGGTCGGGTCTTTAAAATACTTAAGTCATTAACATTTTCTAAAAAACTTTTATGTCCTGACAATTGTTTCACACTTTCAACGTCCTTCTTCAGCTCCTCCATGTCACGCTTCAATTTGGCACGTCGGTTCTGGAACCAAGTGATTACCTAATGCAAGCATCAAAACCCACAGTAAAATTAGTGTTTGGGTACTTAGTGGCATGTTAA
The DNA here is from genome assembly GCA_027475135.1 of Bactrocera correcta. NCBI lineage: Eukaryota > Metazoa > Arthropoda > Insecta > Diptera > Tephritidae > Bactrocera > Bactrocera correcta. The sequence goes on along the minus strand of CM050326.1, from coordinate 34,256,571 downwards.
TTGATACGTTTTCTTACCTGTGCATTGGAGAGGCCCAAAGAAGCAGCGATCTCATCACGATCAGCTGGTGATAAGTACTTTTGATAGAGGAACCGTTTCTCCAGCTCAAAGATTTGATGATTGGTGAAGGCAGTGCGCGATTTACGTTTCTTCTTTGGATTCGGTCGTGTCGAAAAGATATTGAGCGTGGCAGGATCTGGAAATGAGTACAAGCAGAATTAGTGATTACAAGAATGTCGGCTAAAGTTATCTCTTTTAATTTTATATCATAAAAAATGGGGCTTAAGATGACTTTCTTTTTCTTTCTTTCACTTATTTGATTTGAATTTCATGCTCCCACCGAGTTTACCAATATCTTCTTTAAGTAAGATCGCTAAACAGAACTATGAAATCAATCGTACAACTCCGCCCAGACAATATCGATTGCAGCGAAGTGAGGGGAAAGCATGGCATGTCCAGAAAGCACACATAAGAGTTAAAAGAAGGTTTCATCACTAATCTCCCAAACGAAGATGACCGTAAAATGCAGGGATAAAGGCTGAAGGGATAAAGGCGTATTGGGTTGCCTCAATATGGATATGGAAATGGTATCTTCATTTTTTTCGTCCAAAAAGATCATATTGACCTTGTAACGTTGCGAATAATTGGGTATATAAGGTGGGGTCTTCTTGGCCGGCTAATATCCACTGTATAGCTTCCTAAAAGCTGGTCTTGACAGAACAAATCTTATGTGTTTAAATACAGATAACAAAAATCAATTGTATATATTTGGAGAATATGGAGAAGATTATGAGTCTTTGGATTGACTTGGCTGAACAATAAAAGGTTCAGAAGATTTCTCTGAGCACATATGTAAGTAATCGGATCGGAAAAGTAAAATAAGTATTTGCATAATCAGGACTGTGTTAGACTTGTAGCCATCCAAGTTCTTTCAGGTCAAGAACATTACTCAATAAGTTTTGAACAATAGTATATAGTGATAGCTTTACTCCTCAAGAAAATAATTCGAGCTGCAGAGCGGAATGGAGAAGGTACAATCTTCTATAAAAGTGTACAGCTGCTGGCGTACGCCGATGACATTGATATCATTGGTCTTAAAAACTGCGCTGTTAGTTCTGTTTTCTCTATACTGGATTAGAGCAGCGAAGCAAAAGGGGTTGGTAGTGAACGAGGGCAAGACAAAACATTTCCTGTCATTAAGCAAACTGTCGTCGCACTCTCGACTTGGCTCTCACGTCAATGTTCAGAGTCATAACTTCGAAGTCGCAGATAATTTCGTCTAATCTTGGAACCAGTATTAATGCCAACAACAGCTCGAAATCCTTCGCAGAATAACTCTTGCCAACAGTTGCTACTTCGGACTGAGTAGGCAATTGAGAAGTAAAATCTTCTCTCGACTAAGAAAGACCAAACTCTACAAGTCACTCATCATTCCCGTCCTGCTATATGGTGCAGAGACATGGACGATGACAATATCTGATGAGTCGTCATTACGAGTTTTCGAGAAAAAGGTTCTTCGAAAGATTTATGGTATTTTGCGCATTGGCAACGGCGAATACCGCAGTCAATGGAACAATGAGCTGTATTGGGTATACGACGACATTGACAAAAGTTCAGCGCTGGCTAGGTCATGTCGTCCGATCGACGCAGTACTCATGGGGGAAGTAGAGGAAAACCTCCACTCTGCTGGAAAGACCAGTTAGAGAAGAACGTGGCTATACATGGATTTTTCAATTGGCGCAAAACGGATATGAGCGCTGTTGTTAACCGGCTAAGCGATGTTTACGTCAATAAAGAAGAAGATAGCACAAAAATATTATATATATTTCGTCATTTAAGTGTACGAGTATACGTTCGTACATTTTCCGCTTTCATAGACTTCATTGATCTTAACTCTTATATTCGATGTTTCGCGGCTTTAGGCGGTTTAATTATGTTTTTACAACTTGATTGCGTGAAAGATCAAAAAGATCATTCGCACTTTGTCGATTCATTAATGAATATGTAAATATATTCGTCTGCAACTTGATTAAAGCTCATACACGAATAATATACATATGTATGTACACAGACACCTTACCTCACTTCTTACCCAGCTTCCATGCGTCACAGCGAGTGATTCACAAAAACAAAGCGAGAGCGCTGCTAATTCACAGATGAAAGCATTTAATTGTTTCCAGAGAGATTTAGTGCCATCATTTAACAGCAAAGGCTAAACATTTCTATGAAAATCAATTAAATGCAGCTACCATAATTTGATCAGGCAATGCCAATGAGAACAACTATAGCAGCAACAACTAAGCGATCAATAATAAAATCAAGATGAATGAGTTTTATTGCTTTTAAGTGTGATTATAATTATTGCACGGTTCCAGGTTACGCCTCACGCTACTTTAAGGTCTTTCAGACCTAACCATATGCGTTTACACACACATGCATATATAATATTATTAATATAGTTTTTTTTTTTTTGAGGGTGGTAGGGGCTGTATCCATGTACATAGATGTATGTTTATAGACACGTATCGGCGTTAGTTTATAACAGCTCTTCTAGTTTTTAATGCGATTTTTATTGCCATCTTGTTGTTTTTAGTGTTTACGATTCGATCTTTCGATTTCGAATTTGTTTCGCTACTTTTGTTGTGTAATTTTATTTGTTTATGGCGTGTTTGCCGGTGATTTTCACTGTTGATTGATGTTTGGCGGCGGAAATTGACTCAATCGTCTTTATTTCGCTGCTTATTCATCTTTTTATGAAATACTCTACTCTTGTTTAAGTAAAGGAGTATCTTAAATATATTAGTGGGAATTGTGAGCTTTGTTGAAATGAAACGTTTTTTGAAGTGCTGGCTAAGAGTGGTGAAAATTTCATATAAATATATGTATATATGCGTGTATAAATATTGAAAGAGAAAGATCAAAGAATGCTAAAGGAAAATCAAGAATTTCAAAATTTTTTGAATTCTTCATGCATAATTTTTTTAAGAAAAGTAAGTGATGTTAGAGTACATATTTTTTTAAATTTTTGATGATCTTAGTCTACTTTTAAATTTATCATAGCATTGCTTTGCGTTGATGGATTAGATCCAGAAGAACTTAAATAAAATATTCGTTTGTCCAGTGTCATGCATTTTTTTTTTTTCATCTTGGAATAACTTAATTTTTTTCGGTCGGTTTCTATGGCAGCTATGTGCTATAGTGATCCGATTTGAACAACTTCTTTGGAAATTGTAAAGTTGCTTCAAAAAATAATCCGTATCAAATTTCGTGAAGGTATCCCATAAATTAAAATAAAATACAACAACTTGATTTTGATCATTTAACGGGTGATCCAAGTGGTACTTTTTCAATACCCCTTTTTGACAGAGCGCACATGAGTCGTGGAAAGCTGTCATGTTATTTTTGTTCACTATTGTTTGGCATTTTATCATGGAAAAATTACGCCTGAACAACATTTTTAAATCGTTCAACTTTATTACGAAAACTCACGTTCTGTAAAGAATGTGTTTCGTGAACATAATCGGCCTACTAGAGTACCGTTCACAACACCATCACCCATCTTGAGAGGCTGTATTAATTATTGGATAATATTCGACCGAATAGACCACGTCCAGCACGCAGTGAAGAAACATAGCAGCCATAGCTGAGAGTATACACGAAGACCGAGGAGTCGATTTGGCGCCGTTCGCAGCAACTCGAATTAACATATAGGAACTGCGCATTTTACGTCAAGATCTTAAACTGGAAATGTACAAATTATGGTTTGTGCAAGAACACTTCTAAGAGAAAAATGGCTTTATGGGCTTTAGAAAAACTTCAAGAAGATCTGACGTTTCAGAGCCAAATTTTGTTCAGTGATGAGGCCCATTTCTGCCTCAATGAGTATGTAAATAAGAAAAATTACTGCATTAGGGGCGAAGAACAACCTGAAGAGATTCAGAGCTGCTTTTTCATAAATAAAAAACAAAGGTTTGTGTGGTTAGTGTGCCGGTGGAGTCATCGTCGATCTTTGGTTTCTACAAGACGACACTTCGGGGAGAAGATAATTCCTACAAAGAACGTGTGATATCACACCGTTAGACTTTTTCCTGTGGGGATATGTAAAGTCTGAAGCCTATGCGGACAATCCCGCTTCAATTCAGCCTTGAGCAAAACAACACGAGTGATCGAAAATAGGACTCAACGGATGGACCATTTGAGACGTAACCGCGTCCAACATTTGAAAGACTATAATGCCAAAGAATGTTTTGTCGAATGATAATAAACATTCCTCATTCAATTTCAAAATTTTCTATGTTATTTCTTTTAAAAAGTAGGGAAACTCGAAATGGATCACCCTTTTTAATAAATTATAAATAAATAAATTTTTAATAAATTGAGTTTTTATGGCAGCAAAATGTGCAAAGTTCCAGGACGATGGCTCAAAACCTGTAGGATTAGTTCGCGTATACTCAGTCAGGTAGAGTGACTTCGATGTAGCCAAAGTTTTTGTGTTTTAAACTAAAATTTTTTTATGGAATGCAATTTTTTTTAATTTTTTATACTATATATATTCCAAAAAATGCATTAAATTAGGAATGAAAATATGTATACATAGACATTTTTCTGTGCATTTGCATATATTCACTAAATTTTCTCCGTTTTATTTGCAATAAATTATTTAATAAAAACATACATCCGGTGTCTATTAAGATTTTTTGCTGTCAAATAAATTTTATGGAATTTTCTTTTTAATTTACCAGGCGGTATACTTCAAACGATGTCCTTTTAAGTTCAAATGAATTGGAGCAAAGCCATTTACTCACATCATAATTACGCTCTTTGTAAGCACTCAAAAAACTCACATGTGCATATACTTGCCTATATGTATGATTGTTGGTTTTTATTATGTGTGTGCATAGGCCGCTGTAGACAGCTGCTCGCTTTCCTTGGCGGCCGATATTTCATAAAGTCAAAACAGTGGGAAAAGGGGCGTTGCTTACCATTTTGACTTACATAAATGCGGCTATTTGCTCAATTACTGTTTATATGCCGCAAAAAAACGAACATCACTTACACTAACACACATGCTAACGCGCATACATAGCGAGTGCATACATATGTATATGTTTGTTAAACAAATTGACGCCCCTTTCTTATTTGTTTTTCGGTTTTGCACTACTTAGGTGTTGAAACCAACGCGAAAGGACGACCTTTCCGTCCACAAACGACGAAATGGCGACACGCGGTATGAGCAGCTGCCAACAATTTTTCGTGTGTACCTTTTTTGCTTTCGTTTTTGCTAGCATTTGCTGTGGTTTCTGGTGTTGTCATTTTAACTATTGAGTTAGCAGACAAAACGCTCACTTTAGCAGCGAATTGATATTAGGAAGACATCAAGAATGGCGCAATATGTCCTCCCCTAAAGCCACTGGCGACAAATGCAATAAAAATAGAGAATTTAAAAAAATTGCGTGGTTATTCTCATGAGATTGCATTTTTTCTGCGGAGTATACATAAAAGGCAGTAAAATAATATATTTATAAATATGTATAACTGTGTGTATTGCGGTAACATATTGTACTTAATGTTTATAGTATCCATCTTATATGACAATTGCTAATTGAGCTAAACACATGTCACATAGTCGTGTGCATTTAGAAATATATTGGAAAATGCCAATTAGCAAGTTATTGCATCGTTTAAAATTAAACTAAAACCAATTAGCCAATTATAAAGTGATTTTATCGCCTGCTAGTTAATATTGATCGTTTAGTTAGCAACCAAATTAGTCACTTAGCACTCGTTAGGGACTGGTGTAAAGTAATGTGTTTACACCCTTTGCAATTATTCTGCCTCAAGGGGGTTAGAACTATCTAGGATATTAAAAATATCGAAATTGTTATTCTTTAGTTGTAAGCACGCCGTTTTTCATTTTGATTCAGATATCAGGAGTTACTAGAATTACTGTCGCCCATAGAGGCTCTCTCGAAAAATTTGAAAACTTGTTCAGCAGCTGCAATTTTCTGAAAGTAAAAAATTTAATTCTTTTTCCTTATTCCCAGGAAAAATTATCGAGGTTAGGTCTTTTCGTAGCCATGTAGACTGATCTAACCCATCAGTTTTGACTATATTGCCTTAGACTTTTTCTTTTCCTTCGTCAATACTTAGTTTCTAGAGATGTCTAGATAAAACACGTATTTTTTTGCTTCATACGATCCTGAAAGAAGTTCAAAGCGGGGCACTTTTTCCCAGGGGGTGCCGAAAATGACGTCGTATTAGCCGAGCTTTATAAATTTTCATTTGAAAAATTAATTATAAAATAAATTCTTGCAAAATATGAAGGTTAGATGGCTGCTTAAAGATCGCACGTGGACTACTATATTTAGTCCATTGTAAACTCTTGGAAAAGAAGAACTGCTGCGGTCGAATTTATATATTCTAATATATATATTTATGGGCCCTTTTAGGATGATTAATTTTTTAAAGATTAAAAACTCGATTATCTCGATTTCATGCCCAACAAGGATTTTTGGGTTGCTAAAACCTAAAATGATAGTAAAAATTCTCTAACACGTTGAAACTGTTTATGTTGTAATTAATCCGAGAGACGTTTCAACTAACCATTTGTTGGGTATTGCTATCGTCCTTGGTCTCTAATGTATCTATGTATGTTGCACGTATGCATATGTGTGTGTGTAGGTGTATACAAAGTGAAATTTGTTAATTAATTTGAGTACCGCTTGCATTACTCATTAACTATAGACGCTTGTTAATTAAGTTATTTCATGCTATAATAACTAATTACATATAATAATTAAACGAAGCAAAAATTAAATATAACTATATTTGTACTTGTATTTGTATATTATATTCTTCATTGAAGTAGTTTGCATGTCAAGAAAATTACTAGTCTGACACTTTTGCACATTAGGGTGCGTCAATAAAAAATTTGTAACTTTTTACTTAAATACCGCCAAAAAGTTGAGGAAATTACGAAAAATTTTTGATTAAGCCATTAAAACTATAATTTTGTTGTCTTTTGGGACGTTATTTTTCGCTATCTAAAAAAAATATATTTTTTGATACACCCTAATGCACTTACCCATCTAGGTCTAATAAAAACTCGACAGTTATGCACAACAGTTAATTTTTTCTAACACAAGCGGCGACAGACACACTTCATAGCCAAGAAGCCACGCCAACCAGCAAGCGGAAATTAAGGTCACTCGAAATGACAGCCAAAAAGTGTTTTGCACCAAAGACTTGCCCCTTCTTCTATGTTTTTAATATATTTCATGTTTTATTTAGTGTCCAGCAAGCTATTTCCAACCAGCTGACTGGCTAATCGACTGACTACGTGCCAACATAATAAACAATGAGCAATCATATTTAGGCGGAAAAACGCGAACGCAACTAAAATAGGTACAATATTAACAAATAATGTCATCAGCATAACTAATCATTATGACAGGGACACAGTGACATTTACTTGTAGTACTTAACCGTCAAACATACACACGCCTGCTTATAGGCGCAAAAAGCCAAGGTGCATCGGGAGGTGTTGCCACTGAGCTGGCTCCGGTGGCAGCAACGGGGCGGCGAGCTAAGCAGCACGCGTTGCACGAAACGCGTAGCAAAAACACGCTCAACACGAATGGTGGACGCGTCAAGCACGCTGACTATGAGCTGCTTACAGTTGGGTACATTAGTATGTGTATGTGTGTGGTCATGTGCGGGTAGTCGTATTATTAAAATTAGGCGTAACAATATACGCAACGCGTCTCATTGTTTGGCTAAGCAGAAGCTCAAGTAAAACCTATGAGAAGCGCACACAATGGCCAGGATAAAGCTAATAGCTGCTTGAATGACAGATGAATGGCTGGCGGTGGCGGCACTAACAATTGTTGCTATTATTGTAGTTTCTGTAACTGGCAATAGCGATGGCGTGCGCGCAGTTGTCACGGAATGTTGACGATGTCATTTGTTTGTATAAGGACAATGCCGCCCTTGCTCGCCGCGCAGGTGAGAAGAAGAAGAAGCAGCAGCAATAGCGGAGGGCGCAGAAGTAGGGCGCGGTCGCGGCTACGGCACAAGCACATAAAACAAGCATATAGCACCAATATAGCGTTGGCTGCGATTCGACTATTGTGCGGCATTGCTGGCCCTAGGGAGCGCATTGCCGGGGTGGACATTGAATGGACACTTTTTAGTGGAATTGAAAATGAGCGCGAGTTATGCGAACGGCAGCGTCACTAATTGAGACACGAATGTTGGAATGATGATGGATTACATCGTTAAGGATTACTTGAATTATGCTGTTTGTTTTCCTTGCAAGAGTTGTGAGCTTCATCGTCGCCGCCGCTTGCCACCAATGAAAGATTGCGCGTTTTTCCTTTTTTCGGTTCTTTATTTAATTTTCTTATTTCGCTATTTCGGTTCACAAAAGAATATAGATTAGATTTTACTGGACAGTAGAATTTAACGAGTTTCGCTTTGTAAAAATGGTGCTTACGAGAGTGTCTCGCATTATGGCGATAATGGTGGAAGATGCATCTATTTAACGAAATGTGAAGTAAGTGCACGTATTTTCCGAAACATTTCTATGTTTTTACAACAACTAAGAAGTATGCGCAATTTCATAAGACACCTCATTTGCATATTTCATAGTGCGTAAGCTTTATGTAGACAGCAAGTAGTCTCTCTTTGACTACCTCGGCCATTTTAGAGCGGTTTTAAATGGCTTACCATTAACTGCCATTTTTACGTTGAAACCCTTGAGGCAACGATCTCTGCAAAATGTAGTCCAAATGTATAAATGTACATGTAAAGTGAAGTCAGGTTTGTCTTTCATATTGTTTTCATATTATTTAATTATTTTTAAGTGAATTATGAAGATGATACGACCTGCAGAGCTAAATACAAAAGGTACACTCTTACAGAAGCTGCTTGGATAAGCCGATGTTATTGATATCATTGGCCTCAGCAATCGCGCCACTAGTTCTGCTTTTTCAAGACTGGAAAAGCGTCGATGCGTATGGGTCTGGTTGTGAACGAGGGCAAGATACATCAGACACATCACTGTTGACAGTCATAGGTTTAAAGTCGTAGATAATTTAGTATATTTTGGAACCAGCATTAACACCAACAATAATATAAGCCTTGGACTCTAATGTACACCAACAGATGTTGAAAAGTAAAATTTTCTCTCGACGAACAAAGACCAAACTTTACAAATCTTTCACCCTTTTCGTCCTTCTACTCGGTGTAGAGGCCCGGAACGATGAGGTGCACGAGATATACGTTGACATTGATATTGTTCAGAAAATAAAGAGACAGCTGTTTCGCTGGCGAGGACATGTTGTTCGGATGGATACCAATACTCTAGATTTGAGAATATTCTATTCAGTATCCACCGATGGATGCAGAGGAAACGGAAGACATCTACTCAGTTGGAAAAATCTCTTGGTATCTCCGATTGATTCGCAATTTTGCCAGTTAATCTACTATTTCGCCTGCTACTTGGTCTTTGGTGTGTGACAGCCTATCCATGCTTCGTCAATGGTAACGAATCCAGATAGAAACTCCTTCGAATTTTGCTTAAACAGCTTCACACACTGCTGTAGGGCAATCTCGGAGAATGATCTTGTCCGGAGAGAGTAAATGTGACATAAATCCCTACTCTCTCGTACCCAATATTTATGCAGAATATGATCATTTAAGATAACTACTAAACTATATTGTGAATTGCCAATTAGCGTTTTTTTCAAATAAGAGACTGTAAACTTTAGCCATGGGAGTCTCCGAAATAGCCGTTTTCGGTACATAAAATAATCTAACCGTGACCACATTCACATACAAGAGAAGAATCAGCGTATTCAACATCAAATCATTTTTTGATTTTAATCGAATCACCAAACGTATTGCTTATTTTTCATATTTAAAAAATGCGCGTAAACGACCTATTGGATCCGAGAATGTACTACATGATTCTCTTACGATATTAGCACTATTGGTCATGAGGTTAAATCACTATCAGAGGATTTACGTAAAGTACTCGTACTCATAGATTTTCATCATAATTTGGTATGTTTAAATCACATCCTTATTTTTAATGAAAATGCAACTGGTCTTTTGAAATTGGCACCCACATTCAAAAGCAAGTTGTCTCTGTCGAAACTCTAAAACATACTTGTAGAAAGAATTGCATGCGACTTTTAAGGCAAATGCCTAAGAAAAGATGTACATAAGAGTTTCGGTTAGTAATGTCATTGAGCTTTAAGAGACTCTTAGAACTTTTTAACAGAAATCTCTGGTTCTGCTGTTGCGTAATTAACTGGTTATTTACCGATTGATGACTTCCAGTGTCATATTTCGTATTATATTTATTTTACCTTATCTTCTTCCCTATTTGAATTGATCATCGGATCGGATCGGATCGAATAGTGCCCAATTTTCAACTAGTCGGAAAATAAAGGCGATATTGTCAAAATTACTCTCTAAAATTCAACTAAAATTAACTTCTAAATTGAGGCTAATTCTACGTATGATAGCCAAAAAGTGGTCAAAATCTCGGTTTCTATCTCCCTTAAGTATATTCATTAGTATTTTTCTATACTCAATACAAATACAATTAATTATAAATTGATTATTTCCACACTTGTAAAAGTTAATTGCTATAAATTTATTGCAACTTTATGCAGATTATGCTCGACATTATTTATATATGTATATCAAATAGGGTATGTACTTAATACTGGTTCTCAAGAACGCTACCTACTCGATTTGTATATTTGGTTTCCTATCACATTCTATTACAAATTTGCTTCATTTATTATTTCATATTTTATTTATTTCGTTTTGTTACCGTGGCCAATTGTACTTGTAAGGTTCACACCCGTTAGTGTACACGAAGGTCCGATTTGTGCGCTTAAATACTGGACTCGTAGAGTTCATGTCCAGCGCCAATTTGTTTGTAATTAATTAAATACCCTGAGTTATGCTCAAACGGTGCATAAATTAATTAAAATCAGAACGAAAACGTCAAGTGTCGTGTTGAAAACCCATTTAAGTCACATCGCAAAACAAGTCGGATTAGCAATAATTTGTGTATTTTATTATAATTTACAACTTACAAATGTAAAAAATGTAAGAACACACACATCTAAATGCGAATATTTGCATAAACTTATGGCGTTGTGCTGAGAATTAAAGTGAGAGGCGTTCAACGGAATTGAATTGAGAAAAGAATTAATTATTTGCATTTACATTGAGATATGTAAATGAACAGATTTGCTAACCGATTTGTAAACGGACATTATTAATATTTATTATTAACGCTTAGAAAATGGCTGATATTGGATTTGGAATTCCAAAGAATTATTTTTTTGTATTAATGAATTTTTTGAAAAATAAATTAAAAACTTGAATATTAAATGGATCAAATGCTTCAGAATCGTTGAATATACTACTATGAACAAAAAATCGAAATACTTGGTTCTTAATTTGTTCTTCAAAATCGATGTGTTCTTCCTCAAAGTAATTCCCTATGGCCCAAATACACTAATGCCGATGTTTTTTTCTAATCACGATGGTCGAAGAAAACTATCAACATAATCTATCTTGATTTATGACCTGCTTTGACGTGGTTTTTTCGACTTCGATTCACCTTTGCCACGAGATTCGGCCGATTGATCGTCTGTTTCCGGGTCGCAAGCACAGATCCAAGACTCATCACCACGTTTCATCCTGATAGTGGGAAAGCATTGTTTCACAGACGTTAACGCGGCACTGTTTTTCGTAAGAATTTAGTGAATTTGGAACCAATCATACTTCACTTTTTTAGGCCTAAATTATCTTTCAAAATAGTGTTCTCTGATCCTTCCAATATTCCAACGATGATAGTAAGATCTCTGACAATTAATCATCGAGTCTTAATTCCAATTCCTTTATTTTATTAATCTGTTAATCATCAGTTGATCCGTCCTGGACGAGGTTCGTTGACAACGCGTTTTCGACGCTCTTCGAATGGTTTAATCCGATCAAAAATATTTGCTCGCGACAAACAATTATCACCGAAAGCCTTTTCTAACAATCTGAACATTTCATCACCAAAAATTTGATTCAGCACACAAAATTTAATAGAACTTCCTTGTTGAATAATTTCTCTCACTGTGAAAATCGCAGACGCACTTTATGTCCTTTAGAAAGACAAGGGTATACTAATTACTAAAACATTAATGATTATTTTGATGTGACATTTGGCGGAGATGTCACTGACAGTCATCCAAACCAAAAAAAAAATTTCGGCGAATGGGTTTTCGCGCGAAATTTAAACCAAAAGTTGTTACTATTTTTTCTCGAAAGTCTCGAAAAACAAAGAAATCATTCATCTTTCTATCAAGTTTTTATAAAGATTTAATATTTCGAATCCGTAGTAATCATTTAGTGCCAGGTCCATACTATAACATGGATGCATAACAACTTCCAAACTGAGCTGTCGGTATTTCTGGCGAGTCACTATTGAGGAATGTATTTTGCGTTGACTTGTAGGAACTCAAATCATATTCATTGGCTGGCTACTTTTGTCCAATTGCTTACTACAGACGTTCTAATTGTTGACAGGAAATGTCTGAATTAAGAGATTGGTGGTAGGGGAGCAGCTCATAATAAATTATTGTCTGACAATCCCTTCAAAGGCATAGCTAAGCCTGAGTCACTGCTGCCTTGGTCGGCTCACCACCACAGTTTTCGTTTGACATTGTCGAGTGATTTGCTTTTAATACTGTACTAAACAACCGCTTCACAAATGGATAGATTTTGTTGTGATTAAGAAGCGATTCGCAGAAGAAAATTTGTTCCATGGGATTTTTTTGCGTTACCTCGTTTGGAAAGCCATACCACAAGTTTCTTTTTATCTTAATGGTTCCAAACGATTTTTTATACAAAGTTTTGCTTATTTTTAGATTTTCGAGGATGCTTAAAATCCAATTTTCTTAAATAGTTAGCAAAATTTTTTCAACATAATTCCGCTGATTTGTTAATCGTTGAACAAAACTTGGTGCTCTCTAAAATTGACATATGTTTGGTATGGACATAGTTATGCAGGTCATATGTGTAAGTTTGTACACTTAGCCTAAATAACCTAATCTCTGCTTGGTTTTTTGATTACAAAGTAATTCGTTCACTACCTTTAGCATTGCGGTTAATTCATATGGTTAGATGGCTTTCCAGAAAACCAGCCAATTAACCACAATTAATTAAAAGATGCTTATCAGCGCTTATTTCATTCCTCATCGCAATTGTTTGGAGCAACGCTTGCTGTTGCAGCAACTCCGCTGGATACTTAGTATTATCCCATCTAAGTCGCTTCGGGCGACAGCACTCTCACAGCTTAGCTACTGCCCTGGAAAACTCAATCAAAAGCCATTAAACCGTCAGCTTAACTGAGAAAGCTTCAACTGCCTTTGTGAATGCGTATGTGCTGTGTCTGGAAGAAATCCGAGTGAGACTCTTTATAATTTTGGCTTCCTATTAGATAAGCATTAATCGCCAGTTTGACGGAACGATACGCTAAGGTGCCGCCACCACGGCACACATATGTATACCTTTATATGGCTAACATCTACATATGTATGTATCTATTATGCGCATGTGTATGTATGAGTAGTTAAGCTGCTTCACAAGAATGGTGGAAATCAATTATGTTAATTAAGTGAAATGCTGAGTGCTGTCATTCCGAGACAATAGAGACACACTCAATTAAAAGTGCCACCGGTCAACGTCTTTGAAGCCTTTGCTTTACAATTGTTGTTGAGAAACAAGATTTTGGATTTTACAAAACTGTTTTTATTCACCAATTTGGAGAGCTGTGAAGAAGGTTAACTTGATTTGAAGTGACTTTAATGGGTAAAACTGTTGAAGGTGGGAAAATAAGTAGCAAATTGCTTAAGTGGGGTTTATCTCTTCAGATTGATGAAGTCGTGATTTGGTTCAAATTGGTTTTATTTGAAAAGATGTTAATATCATGAGTGTATGGGTGGATATATGTATGTACTTAGTGAGTTTAGAATATTTCTGGTAAACTACATTACACTGGCTAATAAAATCTGAAAAAATTTCGTCAATAGTATTGTATTATTTGTATTATTTTTTGGCAATTATGCTCATTTGCAGTTTTTTGATCAAATTTCAAAACACCAGATTTTCACGTATTTGAAAACAAATATTTATTATCGCCTTAAAAATAGGTTCCTTTTCAGCCAATACAAATCTGCTTACTTTACTCAGTAAATTTTCCATACACTTATTATTAGGCCTGGATGGGATGTCCTTCAGTGTCTTCAGTAAATTACGAGTTGGCAGAAGGTGGGGTCTCTCACCGAAAGTATTCCTGTGACTCTACGATAAAAAAAGTGAAGGTCCTGAAAAAGCTGCAAGTATTTTTTGGCTCCAATTGGTTGGGTGGGAGGGACACCTTTTCCATCTTGGTCGGGTTCGAGACCGATCTGAAACCTCTGTCGTGCTGTAGGTTCGGCACCCGGCCGCAGTGCAACTCCACACAGAATTGAATTTTTCAATCATAATTAAGATTTAAACCACAGACACCACGAATCTCCCAAAAGGACCAAGCCCAATGAGCATGAGCTTAAGTCTCCGGTCAGTCCTTGTAGCTTTTGCTACTACAACTGAGTATTATATCTCTTTTTCTGACAAAGACTATGCTGAAATTTCTAGGCAAGCCAAATATACAGAGATAGTGCATATGGATTTTAGCCGCATCTTACGACAGGCATACCTTACAGCGGGCAAATTTTACCCCCTGCCCGCTGGGAAGCGTGTCTGAACATTCGGAAATTCCCACACGCTTTAGCTTTATACCTTTATACGGGATCTTTTGAATCACGGAGTCGCCAAACCCACCTCCAAAGGAGTTTGGGTGGGTTGAAGTGATTGGAGGAGAAGTCAGCGTCTTTACGAATGAGTTAAAGCTTGGGAGAAGATTGCTGGAAGAATGTATATACGAGTATTGCTAGGAACACTCTATCAATTTCAGGTTCAGACTTTCTGATTATTGCAGTATTTTTCAAGCCGATTTCTGCCATTAAAGTAACAACACATTTAGGGCTCCTGAATGCAGCCTTCTTTATAGAGATGACTATTACTCGGACTACTAGCCTTGAGCGTGCGTTCAAAGCTGGTTAAGGAATTCTTAACCTCGTTATCAATGGCAGCAAGTCATTTTCTGATAAGACTAGTGTGGCTGCCAGGCAAGGAAAGACACCCTAACCCTGCTATCAATAGAATGAGAATGGGCCGTTGCTCCCTTCTCCTCGGGTATTCTACTACTGGATATCTGGCCTTCGCGGGTACGTCTCCTGCGCCGGTTTACCATCAGTGTATGGGCTGTCGCAAGATCCTTTTGGCTCAAGATTGACCATAATAGATCCAATGATAACTTTATTCTCAGTAAGGCTAGCCTCTTTCTAGTTGTGGGGGTTTAACGGCCCATAGCCTTATCGGCTATCCATGCTGTAAGGTTGAGGACGCCAGCAGTTGAAGCTAGCTGTTGGTGGGAATGGAAATTAAACACCGGAGCAAATTTGTTTTGGGTGCAAGACGCCTCTGTGACTTATAAGTTCGAAGTACCGGTGTTCTGCTTTTATGGCAACATGAAGGACTGCATATATAGTAGTGCAAGTACGATCTTTCGATAATCATCAAACCTAACCTTGGCCAATTTGGGACAATTTTGATCAAACGGTATGTAAATTGAAATATTTCAGATAGAATTTAGATAATATCTCAGAGTTATCTGTATGTGAATCATAGAACATCACAATAAAACAAATTAAGGACTTTCTTTCAACCAACTCTCCAACTATGATAGATATTCAATGCCAACTCTTCATCTTCTTGTAATAAAATTTGTACGCTATTCGAGTGAAGTTAATAAGAAATATGATATACATACAAATATTTTATTATACAAGAACTTCTGTATGTAACCATGCGCCGTTAGAATATCAAGATTTCCATAGCATTTTTTAATTTTCCCAGCAGCGACACTAAAACACACTAAGAAGTACAGAAGAACTAAACAAAATACCGCAACTCTTCTATCACGTGACAATACTTGCAACAGCCTGGCAACCAGTCGGCAAACACATATGACAAAGGCATTAATTTGTAAACTGTGTAATTTCATTAAAATCAAATTATTTACCGTTGAACGAAGAAATTGCAAGGTTATTAAAAACTCTTCTTGCGAATTCGAATTCAAACATTCAAAAGTGCATGTGAAATGTCGAAATTTGTGAAAGCACAGCGCATGTTCAACTTATACCGTTATATGGATGAGTGTGTATGTGAATGCATATTGATATATGAACATATATACGTGTGGATACCTCCCAAAAGCGATCATAAATGTAAGCAAAGTTGTGACAAGCGTTTTCTTTCATACTTAACCGATCGTTTGCCGTCACTGCGATCTCTTAATGAACGGCCTTCATCAATGCAAATTAGGGAGGAAGCCAAGGCGACATGAGCGGCACCTCACAACAAGCAGCGATAAAAAGGTACAACAATAAAAATTTGCTAAAAGCGTTAATTACATTCACGAAAAAAAGGATTGAAACGGACCGCCGACTTTACGCGTATTATTCATAAACACGCCGCCGCAGCAGACAAACTCCGAAGCGGCCACTTTTAAGCTTTGCCAGCGCTTTTGGCACTCATCGATGAGCAGGGTAAACCGCAAAAGCCTCTTCCAGCCAATATTCATAAAGGCATGTAGAAATTCATAAATGTGAAGACGCAGACATACAAACAAACATATGAACACATATAAGAATGTTAAATCATGAAAGAAATTGCGGGTATACTCAAGTGAGGACTCGGTTAAAGTGTATCAGATGCTGCTTAACCACAGAAAAGTATTAAAACAAGAAAAAATATTATTTCAGTTGCACCGAAGCTAAAATACCCTTCACTATGAAAGCATTTTTCTTACAAAAACTTGATTTTGAACGATTAGTTTGTATGGCAGCTATGTACATAATATGTATGCTATAGCACCACGACCCCAATAAATAATTTGTCTTAAAAAATAATTCCTGCCAAATTTTGTAAAGATATCTAGCCAAACAAAAAAGTTTTTCATACAAAAACTTGATTTTGAACGATCAGTTTGGGTAGCTTCTCTGGGCGTAAGGGATGTGTGGGTTGAGGGCTAGTTCAATTACATGCAGACAATTATTCAGCTTGTCACGCTGATCATTTATAAAGGGTGATCCATTTCGATATTCCCAATTTTCGATGACTCGTTTGCAAATTTTGACTGGTAACTGGACAACACGTGTGATTTTTGCTCCAAGGCCTGAATAGAAACGAGATTGTCCGAAAAGACTTTTGACTTTACATATCCCCACAGAAAAACGTATAACGATGTGATATCACACGATATTGGTTTCTAATCGACCGGCCCAAATATCAGCTTTTGAATCTCTTCAGGTTGCTCTTCGTCCCAAGTACGGCAATTTTGCTTGTTTACATACCCATTGAGCCAGAAACGTGCCTCATCGCTGAACAAAATTTGGCTCGAAAGCGTTGGATCTTCTTGGGTCCAAGAGAAGGTCGAGCGGCTTCAGTTCTTGCACAAGCTGTATTTTCCACGCTTTCAAATTAAGATCTCGTCACGAAGTCGTTCCATACGTTAGCTCGAGTTGCTGTGAACGGCGGCGAATTGACCCTCCACGGTCTTCGTGTACACTCTGTTCAGGGTATAGAAATATCAACAACAAAAACGACAAGCAACAAAGCGAGCAAGTGCCTGAAGTACATCGCATGTGTCGACGGATTGTGTGTGTGTTTGTGCTTATGTACCTGAGCAGCTTATTGCCAAATGGAGCGCAGTACCGTGGACCACAGATTGCGTTGTCCAGAAGCTCGAAAGCATAATCAAAAACTAATTTTAATCCTGTTGTGGCCGTTGATGAGGGATCAAATAAATGCGCTTGACTGGATCTGTCGTGCGTGTTCGGGGATTGCGGCAATGCCGTGTGAGATACAGCCAAGTAAAACAAGGTAACATTAATAGTAGCAACCAGAACAACAACATCAACAACAAAGCGATTAGCAATACAAATTATTATATGACCACATACTTGTATACAAATTGTGAGAAAAACCAAAGTTCATAAATACTGAAAAGCAACAACAAACGGAACGAAACAACAAGAAACAGTACCAAAAATTACTTCCACAAGCAACTAATAAAGCGCTGTGGCTACTTCGGTTGCTTGATTTGTTTGAGCTGGAGCTGGCCTGTTGTTGGCTACTTAACGGTAGGCCCCACAAACACGTCAACTCCGGCTGAGATCCTCTCAATTTAAGTAGCCTTTTAATATTTGAAATACCGCAGTGGCGGTTGATGTCGGCAAGCTCCAACGCGGATGAGTCACAAAATGCCATTAGATGATTGAAATATTGGATATACGTAATTTTGAAGTTCAAGTGAAGATGCTTTGTGTGGGTTCAGGTTTTCATGAGGTGCTTAGCAACAATATCAGTTTTAAAAGCTGTATTCTTAAAGCCTGTATGGATATTTCAACTAAACTTAATAGACATCGAACGATTTAGGTGAAGACTATCGAGCAACTTGTTGATCCGACCCCACATCAAACTACTTTTTTGAGTAAAGTTTCGTGATATTGTATCGGGACTCACCCATCATAGATTTTATAGACTTAAAAAATAGCATAGAAAAAATAGTAGCTTGAAATCGTGTGATTGAAGCCGCTGACCACGTCTGAATTTATTCAATTAAGACTAAAATCTTTGATGTATATGAATAACTAATTTACTGAAAGTTTCTTATAATCGACTAAGCGTATCTAGTACTAAGCGCTTCAATACCAAACTCGTACCAAAAAATATCACTTTAAGCACTTTTTGTGATGGCTCAGCTCCTTCAGCGAATTTTGTTTTTCCTCATCGATCAATTGGAAACGGGTTGATCGGTGGTATTCATTGCTTTTTTGGCATTAAATTCGGTAACAATCGTGCCTCGATTCGATGGTGCATTATCATCGTGTAAAATCTATGAATTGTTCTTCCACAACTCCGATCGTTTTCGACGGATGTTCCTACATAAACGGCTCAATACGGCCAAATAGAACTCCTTACTGACCGTCTGTCCCTCTAGAACAAATTCATGATGTACCAAACCATGACTATCGAAAAAAATTGAGTGTCACCCTGATTTTTGGCCAGCTTGGCGTCTTCTTTTTGGTTTCTGCTCGTTTTTTGCCTTCCATTCCGAACCTCTTAAACCCATGTAGCATCTGCAGTTATAATGCTCTCTATGAATTTGGGACCGGAATTCACACGATCAAGCTTGTCCAAAGAGACCTCTTTACGGTACACTTTTTGAAAATAAATCGGCTTTATCGGGGCGAATCGAGTTAGAACGCGTTTCATACCCAAAACATCCACCAAAATCATTCGAACGGACTCGCGAAAGGTGTCATCTCTAACACTTGCCTGACGATTTACCAACACTGTATGCTTAAATTTTTTAATATTGCATCACTTGAACAAGGCATGTCTTCAACGACTCTTGACTCGTCTTGTAGACTTGTGCTTTTGAAAAACTGACTCAGGAATGTACAGAAGATTGCCTACTTCTAAACTGGATTTTAGATATCGGCACTGGTATAGAAAACGTTTCGGATCCCTTGGTTCTTGGGTGATCGTAGACCTGCTCTGACACCTAAGTATGTTTGGGGTGACACTCAGCAGAAATGGTTAGAATATTTTCCTGTCTCAGATTGTTTTCATTTCCCAAAAAGTTGAAACAAGAAACGAAGTTCAAAGAACACTTTGTTTGTAAATCGAAAAAATAATAAGAAAAAAAAAAATGCTTTACATTAATCAAATCTTAGCCTTAAATATTTTTAAAAGCTTAGGTTGACGAAGAAATCGTAAGAGACCTTTTTAAAGAAAATTTAATTTCCTACAAAATCTGTGAAACCAGATATTCTTTCAAAGAGTTGAGAAAGCGAAAATTTAATTTTTCTATCTGATAATAAGAAAAAAAGGAAACTTTAAAGCGAAGGACCTTCGTGTTACAATTAAAAGCTCATACTTAGAGAGAATTTTTAAAGGCGTCTAAGAACCTATTTTTTAGAGTACCAAGCTAAAATTTTTTTTTATATCCACCCTAATGTATTATATAATCTTTTTCCTTGTGTACTCATCATATAGTGTCGTTTTGCCACTTATTTTGTCCACAATTTACAGCATTCGCATCGTTAATCAATCCATTCACAATTCACTTTCTTATCTTGAATGTGTTACAATTTGTAAACATGCGCATGCGCATGCGCAAGCGCAACAACGGTTAATTAGGGCCATGTTATTGGAGTGCGCTTGCTTGCTTGCCTTAACTGCCATTCACCGCGCGCAATAAACCATACATACATACACACGTGCGTATGGCTATGTTTGCATTTATAGAGCGCATGTCGTGTCCAACAACAAACAAAGAAAAGGTGTTATTTTAACAACGTCTCTTCATTTATCATTCATTCCATCAAACCATCAGCCATTGAACAGTTATACGTGCACCACCGCCACCACCAACACCAGCGTCACTGGAACCGCCATCGTCGCTGTCGCTTACTCACGCTCTTTCTTTGCATGGCAGCGGATAGTGTGGGCAGCGCAACGGTCACACGAGTAAATTTCTTCTTCTTCTTCGGTGATTGCAGTTATTCCGGGTGGCTATTAAGTGTGTTTGTTGCCACTTTTATAGCCATGCTCCTGACACTTGTCTACCAGCTTTAAGGTGTTTATGTATGTTTGTTTAGATACTTACTTATGTCCGTCGCTATGAAAATATACATATGTACATATATATGTGGTTTTTGTATATATTTGCATAACATCGATCCTCTGTTGCTGATAGAACAGCAATCCAACTCTTCATTTCTTGTTCTGCATTATTGCGAATATCCATATAACAGGGGTGCCAACTATTGTGAAAGGAAATTGGACATCGGTTCATTGCTGTTCTCTTCGGAGTTAGCGAATTTACTACAACTAAAGTCATCATTGCATGATTTGCGCTGGGAAAAAATTAATATTTGGTTTTTAGAAACCCAACTTGTCTAAGTTGGCAACCCTGTTTTGTATTCGCTCACAACTGTATGTATTTACGTATACAAATAGCTTCATCTAATCCAGTTGGAGGCTTGTCGGCGCATTTCAATGAAATTAATTTTATTGTATTGATTCTTTGCAGGGTGTAAGCTTTGTTGTCTGTCTAGTTATATTTACATATGATTGCCGTAGGCGAGAATAACTGAAAGTGGTGTCAACATTTGAAGTTGAATTTCAAGCGGACATGAATAGTGATGGATTAGAAAGGTCATTCAGTTCAGTTATAGAGAGTAGTAGGAATTACAGTAGGCCTGGAAAATAAGTGACTAAATGTGTAGATGACATCCACGGAGCTAGCTAAGCTTGGCTTAATATAATTATTATTATTTTGGATAATGCCATTGAGTATAATTTAGTAAGTAATACTGCGAAGAGAAATTGTTCATTGGTTGTTTCATATTTTTTCTGTTCCCGAAAAAAATCTCAGTTCTGATGTGACGAAAAATTCGGTATGTGTAATATAATTTAAATGAAGATCCTCATAAGCGATTTCTCAAGGCTCTTGACCTGGGAACACTGCGAGTATAAAAATAAACCGGGGGTTTGTATAAGTATATAGTCATATTTGTAGGCCCTACGCCTAACTGGAACTCAGAAGTCGAGTAGGAATTTAGGTGAATATTAGGAAGATATTGGCAAAGACATAGAATAACAAACCTGATGTACCATGGGCAGTAAAGCAGTAATGATACCCCGAAGCCAACCACGTACATATGAGTTTTTTCTAGTAGCTTTTGTAACAGTAGTTTTAATGAAGGGCCGACAGAGGTTAAGTACATTCTACTGCTGTATACCCAATTGAAGCAAGAATTCTGCGTGATTCATTTCGAAGTTCCATACTTAAAAAAAAACACAGAAACTTCAAATTTAATGGGGAATGTTTATTATCAATCGAAATAAATTTTTTTTAGCAATATTTTGTAGAAGATTATCTCTTTAAATTGTTGGCCCCGGCTATGTCTCTCATAGTCCATCCGTTGACATGCAAGAAGTTTTGATCTAAGGCCTAAATCGAAGCTGGATTGTTCGCATAGACTTTTGAGTTTTCATATCCCCACGAGAAAAAAGTCTAACAGTGCGATTTTAACACGATCTTGGTGGCCGATTGACCGGCCCAAAACTTGAAATTTTCTGCGTACCGAAGTTTTTTCTCTCTTGTTGAAACCTAATGTCGCGGAGATCACAGGCTTCAATTTCAGGTATCAAGTATTCGATAAATATCGCCAAGAAGCTATTCATTCGACGGAGCCATCAATATCGGACTACTACTGCATATAGCTGCCCTACAAACTGATCGATCAAAATCAAGTCTGTATGGACAACGTTACAACTGCTGAACAAATTATTCAGATCAGAGTACTATAGCATCTAGCTGCCATAAGAACTGGTCGTTCAAAATTAAGTCCTTGTTTTGACAACTTTTTCATTACAACAATCTTGGAAAAAACTTCTTATATCAGACAACTACATTATGTAGATGCTAGGTCTTTTGCACCGGGCCTAAATCTGAGTGATTAAGTGCTCTCGCCAGCTACAATGACCCATACCTATGGAATTCTTCGGCCATTAAAATATGAGCATTTAGAAATATCCACAATTATATTCCGTTATTGCACTTGTAAAACCAACCTCCCGTTGCACCCCGCCCTAAAGCTTTTGTTTGATGGTGGTCGTCAACATTTCGCTTTGAAATTCGCCGATGAAATATCTGCATGTGTGTGAGTATATGTGTAACTTCTCGCATTAAAATGATAAAGTGGCAGTCACTGGGACACTCAATACACCTCTTCGACGAGTGGAGCACACACTTTTTGCACTTATTCCACTCAGCGTTTGTTCGTTCACTCTCCTGTGCAACATCTTATTCCATTTCATTTTGTTGCCATTTATATTCACATTAGTTTCTTTTACATTTTTGCAAAGCCTAAATTGCATTGCTTGGTAATTTTTATTGCCAACACACACATACACATTCACATGCTGACACTCATACACAACAATAGTGCGCTGCGCATGCCCAAAAGCCACCGAAACACTCAGTTAAGACGAGTTGGGCAAAAGTTGCAGCAAAAGCATTGTTAAGACACGCTTCCACACATACATAAGCGTACACACGTATTTACGGTATTTAAGTTGAAGCCGAGCGATGATTACGCTGCTCAGTGGGCAGTGTTCAGTGAGGTTCGCCCAAGTGCATGTCCACGTGCATGATTTGGACGCATAAGCATATAATTGTATGTATGTATGGACCTTTAGGCGTCCGGCTGGCTGTAGCGCCAGCTCGTTTAATCTCTACTCTTGCGGTAGGCGTGGCTATAGTATTTTATACTTGCTGATCAAAGGGAGCCGCCGCTTTGTATTGAACCGACAAAGCGTCGCGTCGCGTCAACTCGAAGCAATAAATAAGAAAAAAGCATACACATTAAATAAAAACAGTGTGCCGAGAACAGAAATTTGAAAATTTCTCTCAAAGTACATAACGAATTGATATTTTAGGTCATTTGCATTAAATGTGGGCTCCTAGATAATTACTTTTTTAAATATGAAAAAAAAGTAAAAAAGGGAAAACCCTTTAAAAATATTAGAAAAAAATGCAATCAAACACAATTTAGAAATTTTTTATACACCAACATTTATTATGGCAGAATTAAGGGGTTTAATCTCGGGAACAATGCCTTTGAAGGACTGAGAACTTTTAGAAACTCTTTCATAGCAATATATACACGGAGAAATGCCTCTCTCAACCGGTGGTTGATGGAGTGATTCCAAATTTAAGAAAAAAAATCCTAATCTTTATCCAGAAAACTCAATGCTTTAGTCCAATTTATCGAAGAATTTTAGGTAATGTGTTGAGAATAATACACATTATAGAGAAGACGAACCCTTGATGAATATCTGAGACAACTAGTGTGACAGACTAAATTTGTACGAGTTTTTTTACAATGTAAAAAAAAAATTTATTAATAGTTTTAAAATTATAACGGTAAAAATTTTGGGAATACACTGAATATATTTTGAAGAACCAAAATTAAATATTTTTTGAGCTACCCCGGTGACGTCGTCTAATAACAAAACAAATATATGTTCGGAGGAGTTATGTTCGGGTGCAACGGAACATTTTATAATCAAAAAAATAAGCTTGTGGGGGGTAGTATTGACCCAAATTTATCTACCATATTTCATCCGGTGACTCATATTATTAACATCCTACTAAAAAAAAGCTCTCTGGGTTTCATGAAGTACCTCAAATATAATCACCAACATTTGGAGTAAAGTCAGCTGGATGTTCGAAAAGCCTGATATTAGTTATATTGGGGCTAGGTCAAGTTTTTGCACAGTTTCATCCATTTTAGACACCAAGATACACTGTTATGAAGAAAACACGTTTTCTCATTTTCTTTGAGATATTTTCGTATTGTCCGATATATGCGGTATAAAGAAGTTCGAAAATCCATATATTAGGTATACAGGGGCTCAGAGACGTATGACCCGATTCAACCCATTTTTGATACCAGAAGATACTATTTTTAGGAGAGGATTTTCTCTGAATTTTAATCCCCATACATTGACTGATATTTTAGGTCAAAAGCCAATTATCCAATATACTGGAGTCCACGTATTCGGTATTTGGGGTCTTGTACAGTTTTGGTTGGGTTTTAACATATTTTGGTCATAAAATGGCCTGCTTTGAAGGAATTATTATTAGTTTTAGATTAGTTTTATCCCATTACATCAATTTCTTCTTGATTTGTGTACTGGAAAGTGAATTAATCAAGTGGAATTTAAAATTATATTATATATGGCCACGCGTTGCTGTGGTAACATTTTATACCTTTATTCATATAATAAATTATTCAATACAGTAAAAATTTTATTTACGAATAAAGGCGAAAACGGTTTTGTCGGTCTTAAAATCCAAGGAATTGTACTCGAGGTTTAATTTTGAATATGTTCATACAAATAAATTTTATTGGAAAAAATAACGATTTTAAGGCTGCTTTCTCAATGTCCGGTTACCAGCCTTTCTGTCCAATTAATAGAGTTGTCCGCTCAATAGATTTCATTTAATAAACAGTGTGCTAAGTTTCCCTAAAATCGGTTCAGTAGCTTAGGAGTCCATGGCGGACAAACAACGTGTCACGTACTTTTTAAATATAAAGATATATAACCCCATGAATTATCTTTAAGTAATCACTCAAGCAAATTTGAGAAATGTGTTTTTGAGAAAATCGCGTGCACGTATAAATTCATGGAGTTGAGTGAATAGGTGGTTAGAGGTTTAACTGGTTTCAAGGCTATAGGCTCTAAGGATATAAATGCCAAGAGTAGGGATAAAAACATTAACTACATAATATAATGGTAGCCATTTGTATAGAAAATTGAAAGGACTGCTATAAATGACATAAATCACATGTATGTACATACATATGTATACCATTGCTCACAAATCCCAAAATTATATATAATAATTTAATTTAATTTAATCTTAGAAATGTCTACATATATATGTATGTGCGCCTTTGCAAGCCAAAATGGCAATTTGCACACACAAATCTAATCAAATTATCGTTACTTGAAAAATCAATAATCTATTTGCCAAGACTCCATCTATTGCTCCACTAACCGAAAAATGTCGATCGACGTGTTCTAACACAATCACAACCACCATCACAAGACAAATAAAGAATATTGACAAAATAACAATAACAAACTCAATAAATCTTATATGAAATAACGAAAAGAATGAATGGATGAACGAATGGCTTCAATGGATGAATGAAACTCAAGCAAACCACCGAGCATGCGACGGTATTCGTGCGTCGTGCTTTGTGCGATGATCATCGCTACTACAACTACCTGGCGCATTTGGAACTGGGCTAAAAAGTAAAACGTCACACACACACTTACTTGCACACAAGCACATTTATAGATGCTTATGCATTTTAGCGGGCATGACCGCAAGGTGAGGCGAAGCAGCAAACGTGGTAATCATCTTGCTTTTGTTGTTGCTATTTTTGTTGCAGTTATTGCTATTGCCATTGTTACTGGCAAAGTGGCAAGACCACGGAAGCAATTGTTGCCACCGCATTGACGTACCTTCTTTTACACCTTTCGTTGAGGGAAGATCAAAGCCAAAATGCCGACCTAATAATATAAATTAATCTCTTCTCTGCTCCATTTGTCCGGTCTATTGTTGTTGTTGAAAGCGAAATGCGTTGAGAAGAGGGGTATGCGCATACTTTGGATGACGGCCTGAGAAGAATCTTGTGTGTGCAGCAGCAGTGTATTGAGAACGAATAAAAATTGAATGAACAGAAGTGCTGGCGTTGTGTAAATATTATAACAACAACACATTATTTGGGGGTTTGACTTTAGTGTTTTTCTATGTGTGCGTTTGTGAGAATGCCCGCAATCATTAATACAAATATAGAAGGCGGAAATTTTTTTTATCGATGTCCATATTCTTATGCAATAATTCTCCTTCAATGGGGGTGAACATAAAGTCGCCCAGAGCCGCTAGTATGAAGATTTTGTGGAAAATTTATTGATTAAAAAAGAAGAGAAGAAAAGACGTTAACTTCAGTTGCATCGAAGATAGAATACTCTTCATAAATACAAAAGATTCGTTACAGGAACTTTATTCGATCAGTTTGTAAGGCAGCTATATTCTGTAATGATCCGATTTGAATAATTTCTTCGGAGACTGCACCGAATTTTGAGTTCAAATTAAAAAGCTTTTTATACCAGCATTTTTTCCGATCGTTCGGTTTGTATACAGCTATATTCTATACAGGACCGATATTGAAGGTTCTAACATACATATAGCTTGATGAGAAAAGAACATGTGTTAAATCTCAAATCGATATCTCTTAAGCGGAGGGACTCTCATATATTTGGACGGACAGACGGGCATGGATAAATCGACTCAGCTCGTCACTCTGATTATATTTATATTTTTTATAGAGTCTCTAAGGTTTTCTTCTGGGTGTTGTAAAGTTCATGGCAAACTTTATATGTATACCCTATTCAGAGTGTAAAAAATTTAGAAAGCGCGAAGCAGGTAATTCGAATACCCAATATATTGCTTTGTTGAATAGGTTTCAAGTTCTGCATCAAATTCCGGTCGAGGTAATTTTTTGAAACTCCTTTGAAAAAATGTATCTCAAACAGTAAGAAAGATATTCTAATAAAAAAGAAGTCACTCTGGTGCACTTTGTTTTCTTGGATGCAATGTACTTATGGTTCGTTACCTGAAGCAGTTGGATGAAGCCAAATCTGGCTAATATGAATTGACTCTCGTTTCGTGTTTGGCCAAAAGATATGTCATAATCATGTTGTTGTTGTAGCGGCAGAAAGAGACAGTCCTTGACCGATAAAAGTCTGGTCCGTTTCGGTTACGTAGACCCCACTGTCGAGGGATCGGTCGTCCAATAATGCTAGATGGTGGTTCTCCTGTTGAAAAATCAGTAAATTTTCTACGCCCAAATCCGATCTTTAAGACGAATTCCTTGACGATTGAAACCGTTTTTTTTTATTTTTGACCGACTTTGGCGCAGTTGTTCGGTTTTGGCTCATTTTTGGAGCGCCTAGCTAATGGTTTTGGCATAGTTTCGACATCATACTCTTAAAACCACGACTCGTCATCAGGCATCTGACGAAAGTAGAGTTCTCAGCTACATTGTTAAGCATCTCTTTTATGATCTCTACTTGAATTCTTTGCAAAAGATAGAGGTTCCCTCATGTAGTTGAGTTCGTAATGAAAGAGACTCCCTAAAATATTTCTGTAACAATTTTTCAGGTTCCATAGCCGTGATTTCATTGGAAACACACAACTTCAAGCATACTCGTTGTTAAATTTTTCATGGTAAAAAAACCTTAGCTTCGATCACTATTTATATACCTAACCAAAAAAAAGTTGTGTAATCTTTTAAACTTCATTACATCATTTTGTATTGTAATAGCTAGGCTTAAGTGCTGCCTTGCAGAATACTGTTTGCTTTTAATAAACAATGAGTGAATACAAAAGACAGTCAAATAGAATGGTGAACAAGATCAAAGTGGTGTAGTCGCAATTATAATAAATAATATTTGCAGTTAAATTATTGAGTTGAGAAACATCAGAGGATGATTGAGATGGTATTGGTGGTGCAACAGTAGCAATAATAATAAATACCGTCGGCAACTGTGAAAGGTGACAGTGGAACTGACGTAGGTTTTATGGTTTATGCCATGATGGGGTACGTTCTGAGTCAAAAATATGAACAATCGGTGTCATGTTTTCAGAGATTCTAGCTAACTGATCTCAAAATTGTCGGTGTAAATGGTGAGAACTTTTCGTAGAAGAAATTCTCTCACAATGTAGGGATTATATTAAGAAAATTAATATAATGTTAAAGAAATTTATATGCTATGAAATAAATTATTGTCTAGTAAAAGGTGTGTTTAAATATTTACACTAAAAAAAAGGTTTTCCAATATTTTTCCAATTGTTTTCAGAAATGGACTTGTAGACACCCAAAGCTCTTGCCTCTATAAAACGTCATACAAATAATATTTTTTAAAATATCTTACTTTTGACATAAATAAACACAATTATAGTTGTTAATGTGAACAAAAAAAATTTGAAACACCATCGGGTTAATCCACAAACTAAAATGGCGTAGCTAATAAGCGTCTAAGCCATGGCTGATATTTAACTGCAACCACTAATTTACTTACAAGCAATTGTACAAGCATTTGCGCACGAATATGACATTCGTATCGATAGTAAACAAACAAATTTATTTAAATTGCGGCACGACGGGTTGGCTCAAAGCGCCGTTGCCGAGGGAAAACTAGACAAATCAAGTGCCAAGTATACACACATAACCATACATACCAACATATATGTATATGTTAGTTTTTATGTTAGCTTACACTAAAACAACTATTTTATATGAAAGCAGCTGTGACTACTCATGCAACTAAATTTTGAATCGGCTTTGTGGGTATTTCACGGCGAAGGGTATTTGAAGCTTGGGTGGGTATGTTTTTGGTATTTTACTTGCTGATAAAAATGATCAGTTGACGAGAAAAGGTTGAAATTTCCGTGGCATTCTTTTTACATTTCTAAGTCTCATGGTAAAAATGAGTGAAATTGGACTACAACCACACCTACTTCTCATATTGCTAATTTTTAAATTCCATTTGCTTTTTCACTTTAGAGTTTGTCTCCTGATGGATAAGATTATCTAGATTGTAGATGGAGTTCCTTCCCGTATTCCTAGAGAAGTAGTCAAACTTTAGGATGCACTTGACGCGAATTACAGCAGAATCAGCGGCCTCACTGACGATCCCTGTTGTAGTGTCTCATAATGTGGGCCCAGATGCTTAAAGCGTAGTCTTGACATTGCGGGACAAGTGCACAAGAGATTGTTTTTTCGGTATCTTGCTCTTGACATTTCTTGCAGTCATCTCGGTCTGTCAGCCCCACTTTGTAGGTGTGTGCCGCCACCAGACTGTGACTAATGCCTACTCCAATCATGTCCTTATATCGAAAACTAGTAGAGGAACTTCGTATATTTCGTTGACAGTTCGTTGTATAGACAATGTATGGGTTTTCCAATATTAATTACGTTGTCGAATGATAGCCGTAAGGCAATCTTGGATATCCCGTCCGCTATCTCATTGCTCTCGATGTCTCTGTGACCAAACACCCAGTAGAGGTGAAGTCGCTTGGTTTCGGCCTGGTTTTCTAAGACGCTTCTGGCCGATACGCAAAACATTCGATTGCTGCTTGGCTGTCCAGGTATATGTTGACTCCAAGCTGTTTGCGGATGCATTACAGGCTAGCTGATTGTCTTTACTAATAGTAAAGACCTCTGCCAGAAAAATTATGTCTTATATCTAACTTTGAACAGTATATCCTTGCACCAACTCTATCTTCCATTTTCGAGATCTCCGTATAGATGTTTAATTGCTCACAACTAACATGACTTTACGCCAAATATCATTTTCTATGTTTACTCTGAATCTTCTTTCTCAATGCTAAAGTGGGATCAAAAATTCTCCTGCAGCCAATAGTCTCCTGCCGATTTTGCTTCGCTGGTTTCAACGAAGAAGTTTATAGGTGTAAAGTATAGCAGAGATTGTGCCCCAGCATTTGCTTACACACATATAAATCAACGCTGACCTTTTCTACTCTTTCATCTACATTATGCTTTCATAGCACTTTACTGTCCAAGACTCCCTCAAGGTATTTAGTGCGGTCTTTGAAAAGGGGGTTTGGGCCATGTTACTAATTAACTAATTTATTGTTCTATTCTGAGGCACCAATGCGCTTTTATATAGTAACTTGGTGATATTTAGAAACTCAATTTTTGCACAAAAATGGAATTTATTTTTCGAGAATTTAGGTCAGTTCGCTGCAGGCGAGTATATTGTTTTAAGATTAATAAAGCTATTGGAAAAATAATACATTTTTTACTATACTTTATAAAATAAGACTTCTAATAAAGATTTTAGCGATTAGGTACGCATTTGTATGAGACTTAAACCCCTTACTATCGACCCAATAGAACATGGTTAGAAATATGGAACAGTGGCATAGTCTAACCATGCGATTCTGTACTGTGATACTGTCTCAAGTCTCTAAATTTGAGATTTTAAGTTAGAGACAATTTTGAGTCTTGATACGATTTTGCTGTTCTGTAAGTTACAGTCACAAAATCTATTACATTTCATTATTCAGAGATGTTTTTACCCTTGAATGAAAATAATTATTACGATAACAAATATTAAATTTTCTATAACATGGTCAAAAAATATAATTATCAATAAAAATAAAAATATATGTTGACTTTGTTTTATAATATTTACGAAATTTATGTAAAATTAATTTATTTTTAATCTTTTCGTATTAGAGTTGCCTACAGAATATAAGAAACCACAATCGATTAATATCTTTGATGATCTCTATTTAGTATATTCAAAATGGTAGACATGAATTCTTTTTAGTTTTGCGACTTGCTAACCATCAGGTCCCAAATTTGAGGCAATATTTTGAGACTAACCTAGAGACTGTTTAGTGAATAGTAACTAGTCACAAATTGAGACTTTACCTCAAAATGTCTCAAATAGAGACTAGAGACTGTTTACAGAATCCCGCTATTAATCTGACAATATCTTGGTAGACTTCAACAAATCTCACAAAATTTAACTTTGGTGTATTCATACAAATTTTTTGTTAATATATATAGATATAGCGGACCAATACATACAAATACACATCAACACACAAAAAGGTCCAACCGTGCAGAGCCAGTTGGATTTGACTTCCCGCTACGCAGCACTTCGCCATTTCGGCATTTCCCTCTCTGATGTGAGTCAATTTGTGCGATTCGCAATTCGAACTGTGGCAGCGCCCATTTAAATACATACAGATTTATTTAATTATGAATGCAGCCATATAAAGCAACAATTTAGTTTGAAAAATATGAGCAAATGAGAATGCGACGACAAGCGTTTTTTGCTGAATTTATTTAATTAAATCGACGCGGTTGCGGCCAACAGTTTCACCGACACACACACACACAAACCCACATTAAGATAGGTATGTATGTATGTACGCCTCTGCGTGTTTTGAGCATAAACTATAACGCGCTAAATACTCATAAATAATGAAATTTATGCGAAATTAGCACATTCAAAGCGAACAAGGCGGCTTATGCGCCGCATGCGCCACGCCAAGCCAAGACAAGATGTTAAGCTCCACCGCAACAGGCGGCAACAAGCAACAAACTAGATGCACACATACACACAAACATAAATATGTATAAATGCACATATTTATGGATATGTTCATATGTTTGTAGATTTCTATAGGACATAAGCTGTGAATTAGCTGAAACATGGAAATGGGCTATTTGGCGCTCTGCAGCCTACGCGATTCGCCACCTCACCGCGCCACACACTTATCACCTTTGCGCTTATTACACTCACATACATACGGACACGCTGCGCACCGTTGACATTTTTCGTAATCACCGCTGTTGCTGTTAGCTTCGTAGCTTCGTTGTTGTTGTTGCTAGTGCTGCCGCTGAGCTAGTCACATCAATTGCATATGTTAAGTGGCGCAGCATGGAAGCTGGAGTACGGCGCGCCGGGTCATATGTGAGCAACGGAACAGTGTGAGGAAAAAATAATAATTATTATAAATTAAAAAAAATGCTTTTAATTATACTCAATAAAAGAAGTTCCATACATGTATATATGTATATAAATATATTATATATATATATATTTTATTTAAAATATTCTTTGTGTACAGAAAGGTCCACCATTGCTGGTCGTGGATGAAACCCAAAAAAATTGTCTTCCAGAAAATATTGTCCGTAGATTCGGTCGAAAAAAACTAAAATGGCGACGTTTTTAATAAAAAACAATCCAATTTTGGGAATAATTAACATCTCCTAACTCGATTTTTGAACGGATCTGGCTCAGGTTGGGTAAATAGAAAAACAATATACTTGCATTTTCACAAGGTATCGAAGATACCGTTGTAAGCTATACCTATTTATAAGGAGGCAAAGACTGCTTATAAGGCCACCCCGTACCGCAGCGTGGAACTTGAGATGCTTGAGAACAAGAAGCGAACCAGATTTTCTGGAACAAGGAAAAGACGGAGGGTCCCACCGATTGGGATTTCACGCCATTGTTGATATTTCAAGGTAGTAAAAGTCTTCGTCTTTCTAAGGTTTGACATTTCAAGGTAGTCAAGGTCTTCGTCCATCTAAGATCCAACAAAGATACCAACCTTGCTCTCAGGTGCTATCATGTGCTCTGCAGGCAAGTGAAAACGAGGCCTCTCCCCAAAATTTAAATTAAAAACCGTCCTGCTGTATGGTGTGGAGACTTTGCCCGATGACCAAAAAATGTCGCCGGGGGAAAACAGGTCTTCGAAGGATTTTTGGCCTTCTACGCGTAGGCCCGAAAGGTGGGGGGTGGCGGATTCGATGAAAGTGTTTAAGCTCTTCGGTAATATATACACAGTGTAGCGCATAAAAATACAGCGGCTCCGCTGACTTGTCATGTTCCTCGAATTGAAGAAAACAGTCCAGCCCGCAAGATATTCGATTCGGTGCTATCAAGTGGTCAACGAAGAAAAGGGTGACCTAAACTCCGATGAAAGGATCAAGCAGACCTAACAAAGTTTGAAATCTGAAAATGGCGCCGTCGTACACAAAGCAAACACGCAACCAAGCGATGCAACCAAGATCAACACCCGAGTATGGTGCCGTTGAAGATTTTATATTTCATATTCATTACATATTGATAGGTTGTTGGTGCCTCGACTTAAAGTAAGCGTTTCAATATAAATTAAAGCGAAAACAGCAAGAGTTTCCAAAAAGTAAAGAGATTTCAAAGTTAGGTTAAAAAATATTTTAACAGGCACTTTTAAAAAACACAAAAGCAGAATATTTTCTCCGAAGGCTACACTCCATAACAACTGCAATATATGTACACAGTGCCAATCATATTGGTCTAAGCGATATTGAAAGAATGCACTTTAATCAGTTGTGGTAAATGTCCGGTGTGTTTAATGTAGGTACCTGCTGACAAACAGCCTTACCTCAAAGCGCTCAAAATTAGGGCCCTAAAAATTCCAGGAATTTTCAGTACCAATCGACAGTGTGGAATAAATACACTAACCACCTTGGTAGGGTTCGAGGCCTATCTAGAACCACTGCCGAACTTTGGGTCCGGCACCCGGTTTCAATACAACTCCATATATTACTGTCAGTTCTTTCCGCATACTGGTTTAATTTATGCTAAAGTAAAGTTTTTCTCATTTAGACTGATATAACACATCAAAATATATATTTTCCCACCAAACTTTATATCAACTGTCTTATCGAATAACTGCCCACTGTAATCTGTCCGCTGTCAACTCAATGCTCACGAAATCATCAAAGTCAGTAGTGATCTTCGCAAGTTTATTTTTCTGCGCCTTCAGTTCGACATATATTTTATTTTGTTTCAGTTTGTATTTTGTGTTTGTGTGAGCGTGTCTTAAGGTTCATGGTAGCTCGGATTTTATGGCGCTTTTATGCGCCAATATTCAATGGGTTAGGCAGATAGCGTCGGATAGCGAACTAATCGGTGTTTATTTAGTTGCGTAAATTTCAATAAAAATGTCAAAAATCATTGCTTACACGTACAAAGCTAACTGGTTAAATGACTTGTAAGAGCAAGACAATTCCAATGAGAACGACATCATTTAACCGATTGTTATGTGCGCTTTATTCATGCTTCTTTATGGGCTTGTACTACATTTATACATAAGTTACGGCGCTCAATGTGAACTTATTTTTTGAGTTTTCGCATTCATTTTTGATGCCAAGTATTTCTTGTCGGTGCGACGTTGATTGGTTATTGCAGAAATTTAGATTATCTAGTGATTGCGAAATGGGTTAGAAAGGGTTAGTGGGTTTTAATAATAATGAAGTGATTTTTGCTGGATTGTGACTACTTTGTATAAAGTGGGGAATTTTCCAAAAAATAATTGAATATTCGCAGAAACTTATGATACACAACTGCAATTTGGTAAAGTGAATAAAAATAAGGAGAGAAATCAGTGAACAAAAAAATTTTAAAAAGTGGGCATGGTTCAGTCTCATAATGCTATTCATGGTATTAAAATGGTCGATCGTAAGTTATTAAGTCTTAATACAAGCCGAATAACTGAATATATATCAATATGTGAGATGCCTTAAAGAAAGTGCGAAAACAACTTTTCCTGATGATGAAATCGGGTCAATATTGCCCGTAGTCTCTATATACTTAACTTGGACGTTCTTCACGTGTCGAAAAAGTCTTTTCGAGTTTAGTCAATAGATGACATTGCAGTCGTATATCTCCAGTGCTACCAATCACATTGTATCCAAAAAAAGTTAAATTCCCGGAGAAGTTGAAAAAAAGTCACAGCTGTTCAAAAATGAGTGAAAACAATGAAGAATTCGCTATATTTTTAAATTTTTGCATAAAATAGGAAGAATGCCCCGCAAGCCACCAATGAAATTTGTAAAGTGTACGGAGATGTTGCTGTATCAGTTCGAGTAGCAAAATAATTGTTCGCTCGCTTCCGTTCTGGAAATTTCATTGTGAAAGATACACCTCACTCTGGTCGACCTATCGTTGAAAAAGTCAATGAGATTATGCATTATTACATAAGCAGCAATGACATCGCTCATGGTAACAGGAGACGAAAAGTGGATCAAATACGACAATAATGTGTGAAAAAGATCATGATCCAAGCATGGTTAAACTCAACAAATGATCGCGAAGCCAGTATTGACGCCTCGAAAGGTTATGCTAAGCGTTTGATAAGATTGGAAAGGAATCATCCACTATGAGATGCACCAGCATGGTCAAACAATTGATTCTACATTTTGCTGTCAACAACTGATGAGATTGACGCAAGCAATCCAAAGAAAAATGGCCAGAACTCAAAGGGCTTCGTCTTCCAAGGGGATAGCGCTAGGCCACACACATCGTGATGACACAGCAAAAACTTGGAGAGCTTGGCTTGGAAGTTTTGATGCATCCACCATATAGCCCTGACCTTGTACCATCGACTACCATTTGTTTCGGTCAATGTTCAACTCCATTAATGGAGTAGAGTTGGCTTCAAGAGAAGCCTGGAAAAATTACTTGACGAATAGTGTCTCTAGCGTAAAAATGGCTAAAAGTGGTTGACCAAAATGGTAGATACATAAATATTTTGTTCATTAAAATTCATTATAAAATAAAAAAAAAATACCTTTTTCGACAACCTAGTATAAAGCTTTGACAACACCTGGAGGTATTTCCCCAGCTTTGGTCCTTGCAAATTGCGTGATTATAAAATGTTCTGTTACATCCGGTTGTGCAATAATAGTAGAGCTGTACCCTGTATTGTAATTGTGATTGTAACAACCAAAAAAAAGCTTCGGAGCCCCAATAAAATATATAAAATATAAATGGTCAAAATGACTAGCGGAGCCGTTTTAGACGTGCCGTTTTTCTGTTCTGTCTGCTCGTTTGTCTGAACCGCCAATGTCGGATTTTTATAGCATATAGCGGCCATATAAACTGAACGATCGGAATCAAGTTCTTGCATGAAAAGCTTTTGTATTTGAGAATGATATTGTAGCTTCGCTGCAACTTTGTTTTTTTATATTATATTTTATTGCTTGGTTTAGTATGCAGAACAGGCAATACTAAAGTTTAGCCTACAGTTTAGTTAACAGAGAGAGTATCTATATATGTCGATAATAGCTAGAAAATATTCTTTACCGATTTCAGTACTGCTTACGAGTCATTACTCGTAATAAAAAATATAATTTTTAAGCAATTATTTTTTGAAGCTCCGTTTCCAAGCATTTAAAAATAATGATTTCATATTACTAATGAAAAATAAAAAATTATACTGTTATAATTAAATTTATGAATTAGCCTCGACTCTTGAAAGAAAATGACGGACGATATGCTCAATGATCTTAGATATGTCTACATGTACACTTATGATTATGTGGAGAAACCTTCATATATTAATCGCTATATTGGCATGTCATTGCGTATCCGTCGTAGATAAACGCCATACAAATTATACTTTATAAGGATTAAAATATATAGTTTTTACATATGTACACATAAAGATGTAGCTGTTATAACGGTATACCAGCTGCAACACTTTAAAAATCCATTTATCTCAATTACATACGCATTTACCACAAGTATGCGCATATTTGCACTTGAAAACTTCATTGTAATTTTCATTACAAAAGTCGGGTGCCGGTCTTTGGTTGATATTTCACAAGATCACCACTAATTGGCGGGCCCGAGCTTGTAAAAAAATGCTCATTTCTCATGCGAGCGCTTATGAATTCTCATCATCTATTTTCGAAGCAGCCAAACACACATAAGCATACACACATACATACATTTGTAATAGGCAGCCACTCAAAGCCTTTGGCGTCTTGCGCATCGCTACAACCACTTGAATGCCCCGCCGTTACGAACAATAACAGTTCGGCAGCCGTCTTCTC
The DNA here is from genome assembly GCA_027475135.1 of Bactrocera correcta. Taxonomy (NCBI): domain Eukaryota; kingdom Metazoa; phylum Arthropoda; class Insecta; order Diptera; family Tephritidae; genus Bactrocera; species Bactrocera correcta. The sequence goes on along the minus strand of CM050326.1, from coordinate 34,219,300 downwards.
CTACTGTCAATTATTTTCTATCAGCTTCCCATGCACACACACATACATATACACACTCATACAAATTCTGTAATTAAATGTACGTTCGCTTATTGTAGGCATTCGCCACTAATTTCATTTTCATATCTCACTATCAGAAGTTCGTTCATTTTGTGGCTATTTAGTAAAATATAATTACGGCATAAGTGGGGAGGTGCGGCGCCGCGGCAAATGAACGAGAAGACACTTGAGCTTCGTTTGTCTTGTAATGGCGGCTGCTTAATCGTTTCTATTTATGTGTACATACGTACATTCATATGTCTGTAAACATGTGTATTTCTCTTTAATATTCGCTTATTATTATTATTGGCAGTCGCGGTGCCCCACAGTTTGGCAATTCGCCATTTCTTCAGCTTATTGACATTTTTTCTACATTGAACCTTTATTTCTTTAGAATAAATTTTGAAATTTTTAACATGTTTATATGATTATTTGATAGTATGTACTTATTTTAATTTTCTGAATATGTTGGGTCGTCGAGAAAGTCTTTTCGCATTTCTAATCAAACTTCAATATTTTTTTATATTTATAATGAACCAAATACGTAACATTTTGGTCGACCACTTTTTTGCCAAATTTCCGCTAGAGACATTAATCCATCAGTGTCAAACTTTCGCCAATGTAAATCGAAATTTCGATATTTCCAGAACAGAAGTAAGCAAACCATTGTCGTAAACTTCACAAATTTCATTGTATAATGGTACTGTTAAAAATCATAAAAGTGCAATATACTCGTACTTGTACATATGAATTAATAAATACTCCAGAGGCATACAATTTCAGTCCCGAGATGGTATGAGAGCCCTTTATGGAGCTGGTTTTAATATTGGACGATGAGTTTGGCACTGACCACGTTTAGGTGAAATCTCATTTTCCGAGATATTGGTTCCTCTGACTACTGCCTCACCGCCTTTCCATATAATACTATTTTAAATTCCACTTTCCAGTATATAAATAAATTAAGAATGAATTATTATACCAAGATAAAACACTTTCTACTTTTAAATCGAACGCAGATTCACTTTTGGCAACAGAGGCTATTTTGGACTGAGAAGGCAATGGAAAACAAAAGTCCTTACTCGACGAACAAAAACCACACTCTACAAGTCCCTCATCCTTCCCGTCCTGATATACGGTGCGGAGGCATGGACAATGACATCATCTGATGAATCAGCCTTACGAGTATTCGTGAGAAAGGTTTTGGGAAAAATTTATGGTTCTTTGCGCCTTTCCAACGGCAAGTACCGCAGTCGACGAAAAGGTTAGCTCTACGAGATATACGGCGACATTGACGTAGTTCACGTTGTCCGGATGGAAAGAATACTCCAACTTCGAAGGTTTTCGATTCAGTACCCGCCGGCGGATATAGAGGAAGAGTAAGAGCTCTATTTCCATGGAGAGATCAGGTGAAAAAGGACCTGGCTGCACTTGGTATCTCGAATTGACGCCAAATTGCGAAAAAGAAGAAACGGCTGGCGCGAGGTTGTTGACTCGGCTATAACCGCTTGAGCGGTGACTACGCTAGTGAAGAAGAAAAAAACTTTGCACGAATAGTGTATTTTATGTGTGTCACCTTCTGACTAAAAAGTGCCTAGATCGAATATTGAATATTGAACCCAGTATTTACAGTTAACGTTTTACCAAAAATATCGGTCATTGTGTTGGATTTATAATTTTAATTCAGAGAGAATCCTTCCCTGATAGTAGTATGTCTGGTACCCCATTCAGGGTATAAAAATTATCCTCACTTATACTACGTAATACGAACATATATATGTACAATTTATATGCATATACGAGTATGTATTTTTGCATCTTTACTGTGTTCTCCTTTTACAAAGATTTACGACTAATTACTTTTGATATTCATGGTAACGGCAGTAAAGTCAAATCGAATTATGTTAACCGCTAAATAGATCATCAACATTTCAATTACTCCTAAATTGTTGTCCGGCTTCCAGTGGGCAAGCGTTATTGTTCAAACAGTTAAGCGATTCTTAATAGATCCGCGCCCTGCCACTAAACGATTTGCGAATCACCGTTAATTGAGTTTAATGACTTTATGCACTGCATGGATGAGTATGTATATATATATAATATGTGTTTATGTTTGTATGTATGTATGCACATTGGTAGTATGGAAAATCGTTGCTTCGATAAAGTGGCCACGGTCGTTCAAATCTCGACTCTCGGCGATATGGAAGTCCATAAAATTGAGTCATAAATGGATATATGGTACTTACATACATACATATGTTTGTAAAGATGTATGTACGTATGTATGCATATGAATTATTGTACAATAAACGATAATGTGGCTTTTGTTGTTATCGTAATCGTTAATCGGTCGTGGTTTGACTGCCCAGGTTTTGCACTTGAGTGCAACAAAATATTAACGAGTTAACTGTCTCGGCTATTATGGAATACAGATATGCATGCATTTATAACGGTGTAAGCATATGAACATATATGCATACATACAAGGAAGCACATTTACATATACATACATACGAGCTTGTATAAAAATGATGCTTCTTCTTATCACTTCAATTGAAACTGATCAATCAATTGACTTACGTATTCATACGTACATACATATACTTAAATACATATGTACATGTCTACGTATACAAATAGTATTAACAAAAGATTTAAATTTGTCCATAAACATAAAAACTATACTCGTAAAGTAACATATGTACTTACGTGGTATTAAAATTATTGCCCAAAATCTAGATCTAAAGGTGAACGAAATTCTTCTTCTTTACTGTCGTAGATAGTCGTTTCTTCTTTTCGCTACGTGGCGCCAATTGGATATTCCAAGCGAAGCCTGGTTTCTTGCAACGGAGTGCTTCACCCGGCGGGTACGGCGTCGAATACTTTCAGAGCTGGAGTGTTTTCGTGCATTCGGACAACATGAACTAGCCAGCGTAGCCGCTGTCTTTTAATTCGCTGAACTATGTCACTAACGTGAACGAAATATAGGCATATAAAGAAAGAGGATCGCCATAAAATCTTTTTCCTTTCATTTACTTTTCAGGTTTGATGAAAGCCTGTTGATGTACGTATAATTCAGGACTAAACGGAATTGCCGAATATCAAATTTAGAATTGACAGATTTGCTTTTAATCCGTTTCGATTCAGGCCTTAGAGTAAAAGATCGCGCGTGCCAATTACCAGTCGAAATTCTTGAACAAGTCATCAAAAATTGGACTCAACGGATGGATCATCTGAGACATAGCCACGGCTAACATTTAAAAGAGATAATCTTAAAAAAAGAGCCGAAGAATGTTCTTTCGCAACATTCCCCATTAATTTGAGTTTTCTGTGTGTTTCTTTATTTGGACAGAAAGTTTTTCCGACTTGCAAAGTAATACATTTTTTGATCATTTCACAATCTGCTGATTCATACGACCAAAAGTTCATACAGAAGGTCTTCCAGGAGACTTTTACTGACAATTTTTACACATCGCCAATATAAAATGTATTTGTAAACATCCGCGATTAACTGATCCTCAATAAGAACGTACTGAAAACACTTTACTCTAGAACTATAAATTACTTAAACGGATCAGTCAATTTATTGATTGCTATGAAATTTAAAGAGTAAAGATAATAATACTAGTAATATTTAAAAAAAATGTACTTTCCCTATCGCGTAATTCAAAGGGGATTGAATTTTATAATATCTAGACTTCAAGATACTGTTTTTCAAATATTTATTATTAATATTGTTTTTCAAATTGAGGGGAGAATCATATGTATGTGCATATAGTATACATATACATACATACATACTGCTGTGTGCAAAAAATAGTAAGACTTTTTAATTTCAAAAAATCAAAATATTTTTTTGCTTGGTTGGTATGACCATCAGTGATATCTATGCCAAATGTTACATCAAAATAACCTTAGTATTTAGTATACGCTTGTCTTTGTGAACATAAAATGCATTCGACGATTTTTACGATGAGTGAAATTATTCAAGAAAGAAGTTCCATCAAATTTTGTGTGCGGAATCAAATTTCTGGTACAAAAACCGTTCAGAATGTTGGAAAAGACCTTCGGTGATAATTGTTTGTCTCGAGGAAGTGTTTTTTATTGATACAAATTATTCAAAGAGGATCGGAAACATTACTGGCATCGTTGGAATATCGGAAGGATCACTGCAAACCATTTTGAAAGATCACTTGGGTCTAAGAAAAGTAAAAGCACTATTGGTTCCAATGTCACTAAATTTTTTCGAAAAACAGCGTTGCGTTAACGTCTGTGAAACAATTCTCTCCGACCACCATGATACCGCGAAACTGGCGATGAATCTATACTACGGTACTATTTGAGTGTTGTCCGGCATTTGCTATTCATAAATAAAGTAGGAGTTTTAAAATTATGAACAAAGACTTGAAATTTTTTGCTCATTTATATGAATGATCTAAAAGCTTTCTCATAAATTATTGACATTTTTTGTAAAACTATTTTGGATTGAGTTTAGTTTTTCTAGTGAAGGCAAAGTTCTAAAAAATTACTTTCATCCAAGAACATTCAAAATTTCAATTTTCTGTGAAACTTTTAACCGATTAATTCATTCTTCAGAAAATTTTCAATGTCAAAACTTTTCGTCTTAATGATGGTGAAGGAGCAGTCTTTATGAAAGAATTGGAGATTTTTGCAGCTGGTTAGCTTATTTGAACGACCTTACTAGTAGCCGTCTCCTTTAGACCAACTAAAGGGTGCTATAAATATGTATGTAGGAGTATAAGTGAGGCCAGAAGCGAGATAAATTTTTTTTGCATGATGATAAATTTTCAACCAAAGTAAGCACAAAATGTTTTCCTATCGATATTGTGGTACAAATTGAAAATGTTCCTCTACTTTTCTTATACTGAATATAAGGGACATCTTTCCTCCGATTGACTTTATACTTCGATATATACGAAAATGTGAGATATCTCAATTAAACTATATGAGACAAGAAAAAACGTTAACTTCGGTTGCACCGAAGCTATAATACCCTTCATAATTGTAAAAGTTTTCCATGCTAGAACTGGATTCCGGTAGTTCCGTTTGTGTGGCTGTATGCTATGGTGGTGCAAAATCGGCGGATCCGACAAATGTTCAGCTTTTTGAAGAGAAAAGGACAGGTGCAAAATTTCAGATTTATATATACCTCAAAAAGTGAGGGACTTGTTCCTATATATCATCGTCCTGATCATTTATTGTACATATTTTATAGGGTCTCCGATGTTTCCTTCTGGGTGTTACAAAGTGGCAATTTTTATATACCCTATTTGAGGTATAAATATACAAATTGTATTTTTCTTGCAGTTGCGTGTAATTCCCTTTCTCCTAATCTATATACATATTTGAGTATGGATTAACTTTGTCGAGTAACCGTTTTTTTTTTGGTGGATGCCGCAGTCTTGCCCTTGACGCACTCAGAAATCGCCCCTTTTGTAAGACCTTATTTTCCAAGTGTTCACCACGCCACCTAATGAAAGCGTTGCAAATGTGATAATAAATTGAAATGAAATTCACTGATTTGGAAAAATTCACAAGTTGTTCGGTGTCGGCGTTCTGTCAACACAAACAACAAATATAGACGACGAACGACGAACGACTACAAGAACAATAACAATATACGTAGCAATAACCACATAATACAGAGGCAGCCATTACTACAGCAGCGGACGCAAGGAAGCTGTAAGTTGCTTAAATGTTCACTCCTCCCCCGCGCTTCCCCTCTCCCCTATTAACTGAAGTTGTATTTTGGCGCTGCAGCTGGTGGGTTGCTGGTTCACTTTTAACGCTTTGCTGCTTCATAGCCACAGCGCATTGTGTTGGCGTGAATCAATTGTTGCTTGTTGTTGCTTTTTATTGTTGTTGCTACTACGATTTAGCTTGTGTGGTTTTGTTGGCAGGGGCAACATATTGTCAGCAAGTCATTTCACACTTTTGTCAAATTTAAAGCAAGAAGAAGAAGTCAACCAACAACAACAATGACGATATGATAACAACAAAGCCGTAATGTAAACAAATTAATTCGTACATTGTAAATACAAATGTACAACAACATTCATTAAAGTGTGAAAAACGAAGCAAAAGCACACACACACACATGCAACCATGCGCCTTCGCTGCGTTGGGGTGGTGTTTAATGATGGTGGTCTGGGGGGCGCCCAAAAAGAAATTGGGAGCGAAGTGATTGCTGTGCGTGTTCTGCTGACAAGATTAATTTCTTTTTGTGTTGTCGTTGTGATTTTTATTAAGTTGGCGTGTAAAGTCAATGGACTGCCGGTAGCCTGACAGTGCGGCTGTGGCGTTGCCGCTTACGCTGCCATAACGGTAGTGCAAGTGTTAATGGATGTGTGTCTGTGTGTGTTTGTGAGTGGCATGGAACGAATTAATGCTTGTGCATAAAATTTAAATTAAAGTTATCCCTTTCGAAAAGGTAATATGCCGCCACACACACACACATACACCTACATACATAAATATGAATATATTGTATGTGTGCGCTTGTTTGAATGTGGCAGCAAATTACGATTCACTAAATATGTTTTGATTTGGCGTGTTGGCATTGCATGCGCCACGTCATGTTTCTCTTGGCAATACACCTGCATTGCTTAGCGATTTTCCCTATTTAGCGTTGCAACGCTGCTGTTTTGACAGTCTTGTTATGCTAAGCAAAGCATGTGGCAAGGAAAATATATTCAATTTTTTTTTTTTTTTGCAAATATGAACATACATATTTATGTTTGTAAACGTGTACTTATGTGTTTTTTATGTACATATGTACATATGAATATTTACTTGAAACACGCTAGCTTTGCACGCCCATTGACTGACCGCCACTTGAAGCTTGAAGTGTTGGCAAATTTAACTAGAAGACAATACATAGCATTGCCAGATTATTTAAAATTGCATTTTTGAATTGAAAATTAAATTTTTTATAATGAAAACTGGTCAAAAACGTAAAATTATCAAAATAAATTTATTTAAAAACTCAAGTATTTTATTTAGTTCTACAAAAATAAATTGTTAATAAAAAAAAATTTTTAAATAAAAATAAGTTTGTTTTAGTATTCTATAACTTCTAATACTTCTTCCCCTACATATATTTTTTTATTGTACAATTTCTTAAACTTCTTAATGTTTATTTAAAATAACTTAATTTTTAAATAAGGTTACGCAGAAAATTAAATTTTTACAAAAACTACAGAAGTTCATTATACAAAACGACAAAACGACGAAAATTATATTAAAAAAATGACAACATTTTCGAAAATTCTTAGGAACCAAGTGGAGGCAAAATTTCAGGCAAATTGCTGATAAGCGATAATAAATAATGAAGAAGTATTGAATTTCAATAAAATATGCCATTTTTTTATATTTCTAATCAAACTTCAACTTATTTTTTTATATTTATAATACTAAGTAAATAAAGCAATACATATATACCATTTTGATCGACCACTTTTTGCCATTTTTCTGCGAGAAATTATTCCATCAGTATAAAACTTTCATCAGTGTAAATCGAAATTTCAAAATTTCCAGAACGGAAAGAGCGAACCATTGTTGTGCTACACGAACTCATACAGCATCCTCTCCGTAAACTTCACAAATTTCATTGATGGCTGAATATATAAACCCATAAATTTTGTTCTAAATCAGCAGTACGGCAACGCTCTTAAGTTCAGTTATGTATGGGTGGTTATGTATGTAGATAAATATGTACATAAATTTTCATAAAATGCATATCACTCTTCATATAACCAACACTGCTCACTCTCCTGCACCTCGCCTTGCTTACTTCACTCCACCAATTCATTCAACATTTTGGCTTTGCTGCTGGTTTTTCTCTGCAATGTAATTTAATAATGCGCTTGCTGGTGCTGGCGTTTCAATAACATGAAAAACAAAAGCCGCTGCTGCCACCTTCGAAGTTGCAAGTTGCCACTTGCAACATGGCATGCAATGCTAAACGCAAACTTGCCGAACAAGTTGATTTTTTTGGCATCGCTTGCAAGTTTGTAGCTATGTATGTATGTAAAAATATATATTTATTTACATATGCGCATATTTAGCCTGTTAGTGCCAGCCGCTATTGCTGTTGTTAGTTGCAATCTCAATTAAAGTGTTAAAGAGAAATGCCAAGGGGCAAATGACATACTAACTCAAGCAACTCATGTACTTATGTACATATGCAACGGTTTGCTGCAAAGGCTATTATATTATAGTACATACATAATGGAAATACACTTGTAATAATGTGCTTAGGCGAAGAATGTGAGTTATGAAAAGAAAGTAAATATATTTCTAGATATGCCTAATTTTATCAACTTTAGTCAAAAATTAGAAAGAAGCTAAAAATATGGCAACTTCGAGTTCATGCGAAATTTTTGTCTACGAAATATGTTTGGTATTTTTCTTCGAAATTGGCCATAAGTTCGACGATTTACTTCCAACGACTATTACTTTACGTTGTGGAAACAGGAGAAATTGCTGTAGACAAGTTCTTGAGAATATGGTGAATGTCGCATCACTGGTGTTTTCAATAACATTTTTTCTCGAACAGAAAAAATGCCTAAATTCGTGTTTGTGCAGTTTTTCTCTAAAACTTAAAGTTCTTTATCTTAGCTACCAATTTTTGGAGAGGTGAATAATTTTTACTACTACTGCCACTGAAACTACTGCTACTGCTTTCAAAGATCAGCGCAGATCATGTCCGTTCGGAACTCACTTTTTAAGGTACCGGTCAGAAATTTTGCATATGATCTTATCCCTCCTAAACATTTGTCGGGAACGTCGATGTTAGACTAATATAGTATATAGTTGTCATACAAACTGATTGATCAAAATCAGGTTCATGTATAGAAAACTTTTGGATTTGAATAAATATTTTCACGAAATTTGACGCAGATTATTGTTCAAAGCAACGCAGATGTACTCGTATTGCTGCGAAGTGTGCTCTAAGGATCAGGAAAGCTGGAAATATGAAGGGGTCCGAACAAGAATACGCCGAAATTCTTTACCCTTTAAGTGCATTCGTGAAAACTTGCATCGCAGGGGCCACCCAGGTCGACTTTTTCTCTGCGCACATATCGACGAGGGATATGTGACTAGAGAAGGGTTGAAGTTAGTAGAGAAGGTTGCAGGGTGAGTTCTCCATAAGGAGGTCTCATTCAATCTTACAACAGTGTTTTTCAACCAGAAGTTGCTGCTACTAAGGTGGAGGGAGACGTACTACTATTAAATGCAGCATCTTTCAGGAAGCGAACATTCACTCCGACAGCATAGTGACAATACTCGCTAACTTTGTGCTTAAAGCTAGCCACGGGGGTATCCAACCTCAGTAGAAATAGCATCAAGCAACTTCATCATTAGAGTCGTTTGGGTGTCTGGTCGAAGTGGAACTGCTGGCAACTGCAAAGCCGGTGAGCTAGCCAGAAGGAGCAACCTTGTCGTACTCACTTCAAAATAGGATCGAGTTGAACTTCGTGTGCGCTAGCAGTCAGCAAAGTTCATCATGCCACAAAGAAGAGGTTCTTACTGGACACTGTCCGTTAGGCATTCATGTGGTAAGGCTGAAAATTCTATCAATCCTAGTTGTCAAAGTTGTATAAAAGAAAAAGAGGGGAAATTTCCAGGTAATTTTTTCAATGTCAAGCCTTTGCAAAAATTCTGGGCAGTATTGGTCGAAACTGACATTAGCCGTCTTATTAAATTTGTTATCGGTCCAAAGCGCTTTGAGAATATGTAAGATTCTTATGATCAATCATAAAGGAGTTTTTGGTATTCTTTAAAAAATTTACCTCTAAAAAGTAGCAGTTTCACTGCTGCCAAAGTTCATTTTTTTATTTTTAAATGTGCTTTTGTCAAAATTCAAATCATATGAATAATAATCTTATATTTTTCGGCCACATCCCAATAGTATTTAAATATTTTATAAGGAAGTTCGCCAACCTCTAAATACCAACATACAACGATGCAATATTACAAACTGAGGGACAGCAGTACAGTACTTCACATCTTTTTTTATAATTTTAAATTGTTGAATGTATCTACAACATATTTACATAAATATATATACATACATACATAAACTTATACATATTAGCTAGCACTTCTTTGATCCCTCATTTATTTATCCACTTAGCCATTTAATCGACGCGTCATTTATCATTCATAATGAGCGTTTGTTGTGCATATACACATACACACCTACGTACTCATGTACATAAGCAAATACTCAATAAATGCGCTTATGACTTTGACGCGCGCAAATCATCTGCATTCGATCATTTCGTCGCTCCGATGTTCCTGCTTTCACCTGCTCCGCAACTAATGCGCATTCGCCACCCTACACCGCCCTGCCCTTCGCAGCCGCGTCAACGCTTGTGTCATCAACGCTGCTGGTGCAAGGTGCGGTGCGTTGCATCCTCGGCGCTGACGATTCCTTCCGTTCGAAACGGTCATATAATAATGTGTAATAAAATATATCACAAAAAGTACACACAAATAACTATGAAAGAAGAAGAAGATATAAATGCAAACGCACTAGTAACTAAAATACGACAAAGCGTCGCGTTAATGGCTCATCAGCGTAACTGTGAATAATTTTCCCATCCGCCGATTGCATGTGTGTGAGTGTGTTCATTGGAGTGTTTTTCAAACCTTCCGTCTGTCCACTTGTCCATGTTTTTGTGGTAATTCTGAGTGCTTGTGTGTGTGTGTGCGTGCGTTTGATGCGTTGGCCACGGACCGGTTGGCTGATTGTCGCACGATCGCTCGTTTGTTAAGCATCGTTTATAAATTACTAGTTGGAATATGCCGCACTTCACTTTGCCTATTCCCTACGAACTTCACACCCAGTGCTGTTTGACTCAACATTGCTGCCGCTACATTAACATTCATAATCATTCATTTATTAAAGTGTTTCTTCTAGTGATGCGTTAGAAATTGACATTCGGAAACATAGATCCATTCTATGTTCATAATCAAAATTTGGGTTCATCGCACAGTATTCTGGACTTTATTTATTTATATAAAATAAAGTCGAAATCGCTCTAAAGAGTAAAGTTTAGTAAAATCTTTGAGGGTGTAAATGAAATAGGTCTAAGTGCTGCCTAAAAAACTTGGGGGTTCAAACGAGTAAGTCTCGGAGAAGATATCTTCAAGCCTTCTTTGGTCGGTAAATTTACCTTCTACTCTCATTTGCCGAAGTGTGGCGAAGATGGCTCTTAATACTGCCCAATCCACAAAAAAGGAGGCCTAACAATCTGTGCCAACTACCGTGGAATGAGCCTCCTCAACATCGCATATAAGGTTCTACCGAGGGTACTGCGTGAAAGATAAAAGCCCACCGTTAACAAATTGATGGGACCTTATCAGTGTGGCCTTAGGTATGGAAAATCAACTACTGACCAGATATTCACCAAGCTCAAGACCTTAGAAAACACCCCTGAAAAGAGGATCGGCACACCACCTGTTCGTCGATATCAAAGCTGCTTTTGACAGCGTGAAAAGGAGCTGCCTTTATGCCGCTAGGTCTGAATTTGCTATCCTAGCAAAATTAATACGGCTGTGTAAACTGATGTTGAGCAATACCAAAAGCTCCGTCAGGGTCGGAAGGGACATCTTCGAGCCGTTCGATACCAAGCAAGGTTACAGACAAGGTGACTCCCTTCTTCAGACAATTTCGTCTTGGAACCAGTATTAACAGCAACAATAGTGTCAACCTCGAAATCCAACGCAGAATAACTCTTGCCAATAGCTGCTCCTTCGGACTGAGTAGGTAATTGAGAAGTAAAGTCCTCTCTCAACGTACAAAGACCAAATTCTACAAGTCACTCATCATCCCCGTACTGCTATATGGACGATTACAACATCTGATAAGTCGACCGTATGAGTTTTCGAAGGAAAGTTTCTGCGAAAGATTTATGGTCCTTTGCGCGTTGGCCACGGCGAATATCGCATTCGATGGAACGATGAGCTGTACGAGATATACGACGGCATTGACATAGTTCAGCGAATTAAATGACAGCGGCTTCGTCAGGTTGTCCGAATGTACGAAAACACTCCAGCTCTGAGAGTATGCGATGCAGTACCCGCCAGGGTAAGCAGAGGAAGAGGAAGACCCCCACTCCGTTGGAGAGATCAAATTGCAGCTATAGCTTCGGTGCTGCCGAAATCAACTTTATTTTTCTTATTTTAAGATTTATAAGTGCTAATAGTTAAAAGCTTTCAGTGTATTACAAAAGTAATATAGATAAATCTTAACCGAAGTTGCGTTGGATCTTATATTTTCCTTGTCGGGCATTATTATTGTGTCACTGACTGTATATATGCATGCCAATTCAGTTGCCTTATATGCTAGGTATTGTCTATTATTACACCTGAGACTTTTGACGTGCCTAATGTGCCTCCTTGTTGTTGTTATTGCATTTGAATGCGTAATTATATTATATTGAATTTAAAGACTTTTAGTGTGCCGAATTTAATAGTTCTGACGCACGAGACGCAGGGTTGCCTAGTATAACATAGTACGTTTTCTTATACTTTAAACAATCTCTAAAGTGTAAACAAAGCAGCCTCAGTTGAAGTACGTCAGTTTAAAGGTATTCCGTTTACCGTAAATTTTTTTTTGGCAAGTGCGTAAATCACTCACCGACTTGTAGGCCACTTCGGGTCTGACCGCTACTTTGCCGTGTCCGTTAGTGTAATATTTGACCGGAGCTATGTATGCCAGCGGTAGCTTTCCGTTGCGTTGGGCTGTCCATTTACACATCAATCTTTTTATGTGGCACTGCCCTCATTTGGTGGGTCTTCCCTTCTGCGTTGCTGTTGATTTTTATATCTTCACTTTTCATTTTTTCTTCGTTTTTTTTTTTTTGAAATTTTATTTTACTACCATTCAGTGCGTTCGCAAGTGCTAATTTTCGACTACTAAATGCGTTTTTAAATGCGCCTCTTTATGCCGTCTTTATGACCCCACGTTCGCCACTCGTCTGCCACCAGTGTCCAGCGCGGCACGTTTTGAAGTGATGCGAAATGTGTGAGGCGCGTGATTAATGCGTCACATAAACGCAACCTCGCACCGACTTTGCGACTATGCGACTTTGCCGACCGCCGCCGAATAGGCGAACACAAATTCGCAAATCGATGCAAATATGCGAGAGTGGAGGTGAGGTTAGTTTGGGTGTGTTTTTGGTTGGTGATGTGTCGTAGGCAGGCAACTGAGTATGCAATTCCATTATAAAGTTAGTATTTGCATATATGCAAGCGTAGGTATGTATATTCTTATACTAAACATATATGCTTAAGTTATATTACGGAGCTGTTGTGTTCTTTGAGAGCAAATTTGCTCAATTGAAGCCCAGAAAATCGTATTGAACTTAGCTAAACCAATACTCTATTCTTTATTTCTAATATTTAACGATTCCGGCGAAATAACAACAACACTATAATTCGCGAAAAATTTCTGAAGAATGGCCATGATCATGAATCTTCAAGTTTATTATATACAATTCTGCCAAATTAACCCAACACCTGAGGGACTTAAGTTAGTGCAATAAATTATTTTTTATTTGCTGATATCTCTTCATATACACATACCGAAATATATGTAGGTGTGTATTTCGTATTGCCGTCTGATTATATTTAGCACTGCTGATAAAGTCATTACCATTATAAAGGCTTTGTTGAAGCAAAGTAATCAGAATTTTCAATATAACACAAATCTGCATATTATGCATATATAGAGCTGCAAAAAATCTAGTGTTCTGTAAAATAAAATCTAACTTTTTTTAAGTGTTGAAAATGTACGTAGCTCTTAACACATCAATAGGTTCTTTGACAATTGGCTTGTGGAACAAATAAGGTAACTGCCCTTATAAACCACCGAAAATTCCAAAAGTTAATCACAATTACTTCCTTGGTTGTTTGTTGCAAGATCGAAGCTGTTGAACGAAATTTTAGTGGTCCAGCGATTAACTGGCGGGCTTTAGGAAATTATATTTTCTATTGGTTACTTGTTATATTTAGATGAGGTTTTTGTGACAAAAGCCAATAAGGATCCCACTTATACAACTAAGAAGGTCGGTCTATTGTGATACTCCTAAGTATTGATTGCAAAGATCATCATAAATTGAGAAGTGGCTATTGTCGATATCGGCTAATTCTTCAGCCACTTTCTTGCGCATTGTGAATATTTTGCAAAAGTTTTACTTTCTTGCCGAAGCTTTAGTTTCAAAGATGTTAACACAATTTGCTAAAAGCTAAATCTTCTTCTTTTTATTGGCGTAGACACTGCTTACGAGGTTAGGGCGAAGTGTTACAACAATGCGCCTATCGTTATTCCTGTTCGCTATTTGATGCCAATTGGAGATTCGAAGTGTAGCGAAGCTGTTCTCCACCTGGTCTTTTCAATAGAGTGGAGGTCTTCCTCTTTCTCTGCTTTCCCTGGTGTATACTGCGTCGAACACTCTCAGAGCCGGAGTGTTTTCAACTAGATAATCTAGATAGCGTAGTCGCTATTCTATGTCAATGTGGTCATATATCTGGTACAGCTTATCGTTCCATCGACTGCGGTATTTGACGTTACCAATGCGCAAAGGACCATACATCTTCCGCTGAACCTTTCTCTCGAAAATTCGTAACTTCGACTCATCAGATACTATCATCGCCCATGCCTCTGCATCATATGACAGGACGAGGGATGATAATTGACTTGTAAAATTTGCTCTTTGTTCGTCGAGAGAGGACTTAACTTCTCAATAACTACTCAGTCTGAAGAAGCACCTGTTGGCAAAAATTATTTTGCGTTGGATTTGAAGGCTGGCGCCGTTGTTTGTGTTAATGCTGGTTCCAAGATAGACGAAATTATCTACGACTTCGAAGTTATGATTGTCAAGAGTGATGTGGAAGCGAAGTTCGAGTGCGACGACTGTTGGTTTTTGGATATATGCAACTTTTATTTCTCCAGCAGTAGATTGATGAAGTCGCATGATATGGACCTTGTCTGAAACCTCGTTTGGTATTGAACGATATGGAATAAATTACTTCTTTACTGCCCATCGAAATTCTTGGAATATTTTTTTTTATTGTTATGTTTATACAATTCGGAAGAATTAGGATTTCTATCAATTTTTGTAATATTTTTACACTCTATTGTATCTAAATTTCAGATCGGTTGAGTAGTTAGTTAGTAGTAGTAGTTAGAAGAGCCAGCTTTGAGCATGCAAGTTCTCGAGGGTGCATTTCCGAAACTATTTCTCGGATGTACTTGAAAATTTAGGACGATATTCTTGAGGTATTTTATTAAATTCTACAATACCTCAAGAAAATTGTCCTAAATTTTCAATTTAAATTAAATTTAAAATTAAGACAATAAAAGTTCGATTTTTTGAAACGCGTAAACCCCTGTAACCCCTTAACATTCTTTACCGTTTCTAAGCATATTGCATTTATAAATAAGCACTAGTACACATATATTCATATAGCTACAAGCAAATTAAATGTGCATTAAAGCCAATTGTAAACAAAAGTTGCATGTACTAAAATATAAATTGTATTTGTTCTATCAACTAGCTTGATTAGTGCTAAATGACATAAAATTTGCAAAAAATGTCGGCAAAAAAACAACAACAAAATTAAGTATTTGCATTTTTTTGTCTAATAATTCATATATGTACGTCGCATTTATAATACGTATATATGGATTCACGAGCAGTAACTATTAATAGATTAAATGAATAATTACCAAATTTGCTATTTTCAAACGTAAAAAAACCTTTTTAATAAATGTTGTCTTGATTATCGACCACATTCCTTAAAAAAAAGAGTAACAGTAAATTTAACCTCAGTACTGGCCCCAGTTGCGTAGCTAGGGGGGGCGAACTTCTTGAGACGGCAAAACGATCTTCGCTGTTTTTTAGTATTCAGAAAAATACTTAAAAAAAATTTTTTTACAAAATTTATTTTGCATTATTGTGTCAAAAGTATACAAGATATAGGACGAAAATGGGTTTTTTCTATGGCTTTTAATAAGATGTCTAGTAAATTTACTATTAATTTCCTCAAAAACCGTATTGTGAGAATTTTGGAACTTCAGAATTTACGTGGTTTCTAGTTCCTAAATTTTATACACTTAATATCGAAGGTATTTTCGAAAAATTCACTTTTGTTTGAACCACCTCATGAAACTTGTAGGTTGGTAGATTAAGGGGGGCGGCAGAACATCCTTGGCTCCGGGCGCCCGAAGTTGTAGCTACGCCACTGCGGGGCCCCCATCTAACTCTCTGCAGGTCACCCTTTAATTTTTCCCACACACGACCACACAACAACTTACTATTTGCACTCGTTACAATGAACGCTTCGCAGATTGAGCTGAGCGTCCATTTAATTTATGAGTCTAGCTTTGTGCTTTGCAACGACAAACAATGTATGCGTCCCTAATTACGATTTAATTACAACGTCTATTCACTTAATGGCCTCCTCCACACTTTTGCTGATAGTTGAACTGTTTGTGGCAAAAGACGAGAGTTGGAGCAATGTTTCCGCTGAGATTTACATGCTTGGCGTCACACCAACACCACCGCCATCCATCAACCAGGTGAACGCGTACAGGGTGGCAAGTAAATATTTATGTATATATGTAGTTGTATTTATTACTAGTATCTATGTATATGGCGGCTTCTACTAAAAACAGTTGCGATTATACGCACTGATAAAGAGAGAGTGTGTGCACGAGCATATTATTTAAGAGCTTTGCGATAATTACCACATAGCAAGAGAATAGTAATAGTAATAATAATGCACAAACAAGCGCGGTTTAATAAATTGCTCAAAAAGTATGCAAACAGTTGTAGAAACGCGTATTAAATTGAAACGGCAACTCATTAAATAGAAAACGAGCACATTTATGGAAATTCACAATGTAATTAACAGCGACACCATTTGGATTTTTTTTTTTTTTAATATTATTTTTTTGTGAAAAAATGTATCCCTTGAAAGTTTTATATGTGAGTGTGCGCTTATTCATAGATAATTACATATACTTTCACATACATATTTGCTTATCACAGTATATACAACTGTAGACCTCAAATATTTAGCTCCACAAATTAGTCGTAGGTAAACTAACATTTAACCGTTAATTTAGTGTCTATTGCGTTACTTGTAAATTAAATATTTATTTTTGTATAACAGAGTGCGTGGCTTAGGCACACACATGTACTTACATATATAAATTTTTATAATATATTTATATATGTACATTTGCCAGTTCAAATATGAATATGCATGTGTGTTAGGAAAATATGCGTTTACATTTTGTTGCATTTGCGTTGTGGTCGGCAGTAAAAGTTTTGCAATTGCATCCAGGCTTATGCCATGGTATGACATTAAAGATGGCGTGACTAATTCATTTGCATAAATTACCTACAACGAATGGCGCGTTATTAACAAGGTTCTAGCATTAATAGGCGCGCTAAGGTACATAAATACATACATATGTATGTACATATGTACGTACTTGTAGGAATGTGGTTTATATCCGTATGCATTTGAGCAATTACATTTATTCATACACATTTATATTCTTTTAATATAGGTACATTCTATTTTGGATGATAGTGTTGTAAATATTCGATTAGAGGGAAACTGCATTAAAGTCCGTTTCTAAAACTATGGAACAAAATAAAGTAAATTTCGGCCACGTTGAAACTTTAAAATTCTTCAGAGTTGCATTTTTTATAGCATAAAAGGGTATAAAAAACCTTTATTTTAATTTTAAGCGGTAAGTTTGTACGGCAACTACTTATATGCTTGACTGATCTGATCTGTACGATTTCCTAAAAATTGCATCATTGCCTTATACAATAACTAATGCCGAATTTCTTGAAAATATCTCGTCAAATGATAAAACTCTTCCTACAAGCTCTTGATTCTCATCGTTCAATTATATGATTATTGACAGCTATAAGCTGCAGTGGTCCGATCTGAGCAATGTGTTAGAGATTATCCATTTTCTGAAGTTATTTTTTCAAACAAACAATTTTTTCATACAGCAAAATTAAGGAGTTTTTTTTTTGTTACATGTTACTTTTGTAGAATTTGTTTGGTATTGCGTTTATGTTCGTATAAGGCGCATTCATATCAGGCAAAAGCAAACTTTAAAAGCTATAAATAAAAATTCCAGTGTTTTTCAAACTAGAATCAGAATTTGAGTATGAAAACAGAAATTCAAAGAAAATATTTTGTTGTCGAGTCTTACAACGGGTGATTTTTTGAAAAGCCTTTTTTTGACAGATCACTCGTGAGTCGTGTCAATCATGTAATTTTTGTTCAGTATTATTCGGTCATTCATCATGGTAAGACTTTCGGCTGAAAAATGTTTAAAAATCGTTCAACATTAAACGTATTACGAAAATTCACGATTTGTAAATAATGTGTTTCACGCGCTTTGCTAAATTTACATATGTTCAACATAAACGGCTTACTGAGCATCCTATTCGCAACACCATATTGAGACCCAGCATTCATTATTGGATAATATTCGACCGAATAGACCACGTTCAGCACGTAGACAAGAAAATATAGCAGCCGTAGCTGAGAGTGTACACGAAGACCGTGGAAAGTGGATTCGGCGCCGTTCGCAGCAACTCGGACTGACGTATGGAACGGGGTATAACTAGGCTAATTTTACGTCGAGATCTTAAATTGAAAGCGTACAAAATGCAGCTTGTGCAAGAACTAATGCCGCTCGACCTTCCGAAATTAAATCCCTTTGCGAGCTTTTGAAAAGTTCAAAAAAGATCCGGCATTTTCGACCCAAATTTTGTTCAGCGATGAGGCCCATTTCTGGCTCAATGGGTATGCAGCAAGCGAAATTGCCTTATTTAGGACCAAGAGCTATAAGTTCATTCAGAAAGAACAAGGGTTTGGTGTGGTTCCACCGGTCCAAATGATGCCGGTGAAAACGTGACTGTCAATGCCGACCGTCATCATGATTTAATACTTGAAGCTTGTGATTTCAGCGACATTTAGTTTCAACAAGACGGTGACACTTCCCACACATCACATTAATCAATGTATTTATTGAGAAAAAACTACTGTTAGCAAATAATTTTATGTTTTGGGCCGGTCTTGGAACTAAACATCATACTTGTCCAGTCAAAATTGAACTCAACATATGGACCATCTGAGATGGAGCCGCTGCCAATATATGAAAAATATAATCCTCAAAAAATAAATGCCAAAGAATGTTCTTTCGAATGATAATAAACATTTCCAATTAAATTTGAAGTTTATGTGTTTTTTTTTTAAAAAGTATAGAACCTCGAAATGGATCACGCTTTATATTGTTATTTTATGTAAAAAAGTAAAACATACTAGCTATACCGACAGAAATTTATATTCTATATTTGATTTTTTTTTCAGAATTTTGCAATGTATTCATATCAGATAGCTAGCTGTAGTATTGTGTGGTGAGTAAAAAACTACTTATTCTTTCGTACATTCATATATATTATATTCATATTCATATGTGTATGTGCATATTAAACAAGTTCTTAATTTTCACGCCATATATGTGCCTACTTAAGATGCTTGCCTCAGGGCAAATGCAATATATTGTATTTTAACGCTTCAAAGCTTTTTATTATGAGAGATTTCGTTAGGCCTTTGCCAATTATGCAACAGCAAAAACAAGCTATAAGTAACTGCATAATTGAAAGAATATACACATTTGGATATGTACACTTGTACATATACTATATATACATATACAGGTACTTATGTATATTTATATATGCACATAAGCATCTCTGCTTTTTTAGTTAATATTAAAAAAAGGTTATAAAAGCGCTTGCGTGCTACTTTATGATGCATGTTTAAATAAATTAGCATCATTTTAAATAGATGCACTCACAATTCACTTTACATAGAGCTTTTTATGACTGCAACACAGTAAAATAATATATAATTGCAAATATGTTTAAATATACATATGTGCAAATATTAATTTCTCAATACTTGTCATAAATTTTTATTTAATACTTATATAAACTCAATATTAACAAATATGATTATTTTTCTTGTTGGAAAATGTCTCCATCGTCAGATTACTTAAATGTGTTGACAGCAGTTGAGAACGCTTACAACTCGGTTGTAGACATTAGTTTTAAGTGCAGTATTTTACAATGAACAAAACTCTGAATAACTGCTTATTACATTGCAATATTATTACGCGCATACTTCTAATTACTAGTAACATAGTTCTCAAGAGGAGCGTCGCTACTTACTTCCTAACGGAAATCTAATTATAATTATATTAGTCATGGATTAGCTGAGCTACTTCATAGCCATAAGTATGTATGTAATTTGCAGTGAAGTCGACTAGTTTCAGCTTTAGAAATTACTTTGCAACTAATATGAAATATGAGTCCAACGAGTCAGTCGACTGAATTTACCACACACATACAAGTACATTTACTGTAATGAGAAGCTGGAACTGAAATTAAGTAGTTCAAAAAAGAATCATTTTATACTATGTGATCAAATTTGACCCGGACAAATGAATTTAAATTACGTGAGTAAACCGAATTGGAAAAAGCTTTCATTGGTAGAATACTACTGTATGTCAGCCAGTGTGTTGTTTAGCGATTTTTACTATGAAAAAAATTAGCAAGTAGTGGGTTTATCAATATGCCGCTCTATAAACTAGCCGAAACCGAAAAATCCGAAATTCGCTGAATGGAAACTTGGATTGATCATTGGCTTTCTTGTAAAAGGAAAGGAGTCTCCATATTTCATCAAAGGTATTAACTGAAAAGGAGGCGATAATAAATATTGGTACTAAATAAGTGAAAATGTATTTTTTTTACAGTCCGGGTCATATTTGATCATATAGTACTTAGACATTATAATACGATTATATTGCAATTACCGCATTGCTTATTAGTTGATAGTTAAGCTTTTGTACTTCACTGTCATCAGCGAAATTCATGCGATTGTTGCAACTACACTAATGCAACAATGTTCCTTTTTCACCACAACATTGTTCTGCTGTCAGCTTTGTGTTGAAACATTCATCATATGAGCCAGAAAGGTTTGTAATGCAAGTATTGCAGGTATAATATAAATAAATATATATATATACATATATATTGTCATACATCAACAGCCAATATATATATATATATGTACATACATACAAAAATGTACATATATCTCAACAAATGTCTAATGATGCGGATTTGCAATAAAGAATTTTCTGCTTGGCTAATCGTGTGCTTTAGCAGTTTTCTTTACCTGCAACTTCCCGTCGAAGCAAATTATAACTGAATTATATAACTCTACAAGTATGTCTATATTTAAGTATATATATACATATGTATGTAAGCTTATGTGTTCCTCTCTTTGCTGATGACTTCCTTTTGTTAAACGGATGGACTTTGCCACATGGAAGCAAGTACTTATAAAATTAGTCCATATAAAGAGCTGATTTATAACTGTAACTCTCCTTTTATTTAGCGTCTATATTGTAATTTTATATGTGGATAGGCTTATATGTATGTATGTATATAATTATTATTGTATAATATAGACAACAAATTGGCTTCATTTGCAACAGTTAGTTGATAATTCCCAACAGGACAGTTTAATTATTTATTGGACATTATAAAGTTTAGCCACAGTGGGAACTAGATGGTAATAACATACATATGTATGTATACGAGGGCAGTCCAATAAGTACTTAGCCATGTTCGATGACTCAACTATTGCAAAAGACGGTTACTACCGTGTAGTACATATTCATCGACGATTGTCAAACTCTTTTCCAATCTTACATTCAGTTTCTGTCGGACCTCTTGTGGAAGTGGGTGTGTTCGAAAAATAGAAAAATTAGTATATCAATCGGTGATGCGATATCACGCAGTGAAATTAAATAATGTTGGATCTCATATTGGTAGAACATCGATTGAAGATAGGCGAGATCGTTAAGGCTGCAAACATCTCAAAAGTCTACGTGGATTATACCCGCATAAAGCATTTATTTTTTAGATAGTGGATGTTGGTTCCATGGGACAACTTTATTGAGGTAAAGAAGCGCCACTTTTTCGTAAGTTTAATTTTTCATTTGAAGGATAAAACCTTATCGGGCCGCCCTTATTCCATCAAATGCTCCATAGTGTTTGTTGCTGTCCACTGTTGTTGGAAGAAATTATTTTTTTCTACAAACATACACTGTTGGACAACAATAATAAACACCACACCACTTATGTACTTAAAACCAAATAGTTAGTTATGAATGAAAATGATATACATAAAACAGATATAATAGAGCACTGATAACGATACTTTACTGTGCTCTGCTTTTCTAGTCGACTTCGTTTTTCATATTTATTTTGCGATCTTATGTGACCACCTGTCTAAGCAGGAGAAAAACTAATAGAAAAAAGACACAATTCCGTGAATATCTCTCCATTAAGACTTTCAAAAAATTTAGCGACAAATTATCAATTTTTGGAAAATGAGTTATTCAATTCTACTTTTATATCCGAAATGCGTCTACATCTGTAAATGAAAAAATAAGGAAACTTCTGAATTGATGCACTGTACTGTTAAAAAAGTGTTTTCTGCCGTTCACTTTAAAGACACAATAGAGAAACGGTGCAGGAAGCGAGCCACATCTTAAAAAATGGATTATCCTTGATTTGTACATAAAAAAATCATAGTTTTTTCATCAAAGGACCTCAAGAATACCTAGCAGGTATCAATGTTCAGTCAGACAATCAAAATAATCTTTTTAAAAAAGATTTAAAGGAACGTTAGCTAGAAAAGTTCCATTCCTAAGCAAAATCGGTATCCTAAAAAGTTCGTCTTACAACAAGCGACACATAATCCATCACAATTTTAATAACTGCTATGGTCTAAATAAACTAAAACTACCATAATTTGTCGGATCTGATGGGAAAATATATGTAAGACGCCTAGAACCTATCGCCTTCGATTTTAAATGGGGTTGCTTTCTGCCTCACGAGTTGGTTTCAGATATTTTGGATAACAGAAAAAATATGCGTTCCAGACAACGTCAGTATACTGGATATGCTCCATATATCGAGGAAGAAATGGCCTAAAAATGGGAGTTCATGAAGGATAATGATCCAAAACATTCCTCAAAACTTGTTAAGGAATGTTTTCAGGATCAAAAAATTAATATAAAAAGAAGCCTGCCCAATCATCTGATCTAAATTCGATAGAATACCTGTGGGGGATATTAAAAAAAGGGCTAGAAAGCTCTAAAAATTAAGAAGAACTTTGGTAAAAAGTAAAATCAGAGTTGTGTGCCTTTAATCTTTTAACTTCCTTGCCTCGTGGGTAGGTAGGTGCTCTGTACTTTTATAAAATGAAGCCTGCACCAGTAAATGTTAATTAAATTAATATATTTATATATAGCTGTCATATAAACTGATCGATCAAAACCAAGTCCTTGTATGGAAAATCTTTTTACTTGACGATATATACATCTTCCCGAAATTTCGTAGAGATTACTGTCCATAGTAATGCAAAAATCTTCTAACATATTGATCAGATTATAGCTATCATTCAAACTGGCCTATCAAAATCAAGATAAAATTTGTTTGCCCTCTTTTGCTATGACTTCGGCGCAGCTGGTATAAACATATTTTCATGTTTTTGGTCTATTTGACTGTTCTAGAATTTATGAAAAAAATTGGTGAAAAATATCAGCACTTTTAAGTTTAAAATCCATTTGATTTCGATTTATCAAATCTAGGACATACGTTATATATCTACATATATTTATGCTCTTCACTCTCCTTATTTACATATGAGTTTGTTTCTACCGATCAACAGCGTTATGCCTACATACAAATCTATAACAATGCCCCACATTAATCCATTACTCATATAAAACCACAAAAAGGAAATGCAACTGTTTCAATAACAAAACAAGAAACACAACAAGCACGAACCAACACCGGCGTACAAGTAATATGGAAGAAAGATGCCGCGGCACCATGATCGATGATCAATTGTTGTCATTATGCCTTGATGAGATTCTGTTTAAAGCGTAAACACAGTAGTGAGGTCACTCGCCTGTGGTGGATTAATCAATTTCTACGATGGATCTCCACATCAATGCGACGCTGCTGCTCATAACAACCACAACAACATCAATAAAAACAACAACAAAGCAGCATACACAATAAATTCAGTGGCAACCGCAAAAAGGAAAACAATAAACGGCGGATAAAAATAAACATGAAGGTGAAATAAAGCGCTAATAACAGCAAAATCAATCCAATTCGTCGGCAAATGTCTATTTCAGGCATGCCACATTTCACTGTGGATCTCTCTACACACATTTGGTACATATGTATGTGTGTGTTTGCAGATTTGCATTCCATTTGACGTCAGATGAGCGGCATTTTGATTGCAAATTTGATCGTTTTGGCGCATGCGTATCATTTTCACTCATCACTCGTCGGCCAGATGTAACGAGCAAAGTGAAAACGGGCAGATGAGCGCACACACGCACACAGACATGCATAAATGCATATGCACACACACAGAGTCAAAAATGATGTGGACCCAATTTCGTTATATATGCGCTTGATTTCTTGATTGACTTGGCGTTGTTGTTTTTATTGCGGCAGCTAACTGTTAGCCATGTAGCATGGCTTTTCCAACACGTCGCGGTCGATGTTTTCTCGTTAAGCCCCGGAGACCTTGCCGTGATCGTGTGATCATTCAGTGAAATCAGCTACTGTATTGCGCAGCGCTTACCGTAGTCGGCGCTGGCTGTCGCCGCAGCTTTGCTTTGTGATAATGCAAAATTCAGTTAAATTGGATTTACGCGGGGCACGTACGCACAAATCGGTGCTTCGTAATCAGGCGGCAGTGCCTCGCCAAGCCACTATCGGCGTTAAAGTAGACTGGGCCACAGCAGAACAGATCAATTCAAATTACGCCGCGAGCAAGGAAAGCAAAATGCCTTTTTTGCTGTGTTTGTGCCTCCATTTGTTTTTGGTGGTTTTGCTAGATTCTTTCACTTGATTTTCAACACTTCAGCAGCGCGCTTCCCGCCACCCTGATAGCGGCCAACGAGCCATCTTCAATTGTACAGATTATTATTATTACAGTGTTTAATCACGTGATTTGTAATGGCAACGCCGTTGGTTTGAGTGAAGTTCGCGTCGTCATCAGCGGTCGTCGTCAGCTTCCTGGCGTCATTTGCGTTACGCATGTACGAAAATCAATTTGAAATTGCGCTTCATCTCAAGGCTTCTTCTACCGCGGCCGCCAGCCAACTCATATTGGCAACGGTCTCATTCAGCTAGGCAACAAGCCTAATGACTGGCGCCTCAAATCCGGTAACGAAGCGTTTTTCTGCGCGTTTTAATCTACTTTCGGCTACTGGGATTGAATTTAGTGCTACCGACTTTGCGGTCAGTCCACTGCGCAGTTGTGGTGAAGCACGTTTTGTGAATTTTTTCATGGTTTCATATTTTGGCTAACCGATTGATTAATAAGTTGAGGAAATAATTGTGTCGAGTGAAGATTATAATCGAACAAAAGCAAATGGCATTTGGTGAAACCCAGACGGTTTTCACAGTATCCAAAACTACAATAACTACGTTGAACATCATAAATGACCCACAGCTAGTCCGGTCTATACTGGAGAGATAGAGGTCTAAAACTTGATTCTAGAGAAACGTAAATGATTCCCAGCTAGTCCAGTCCACATTCTGGAAATACTCAGTTCTAATTTCCTTACTCTGGAAGAACATTAATAACACTCAGCTGGTCAAGTCCACATAATAGAGAGACGAAAGCCTTATATCAGTGAGATTAATGACACTGGGTCCACGTGCTGGGATGACTCCATTTAATACCTTGATTCTAGAGAAACATAATTCACCCACAGATAGTCCAGTCCATACTGGATAGACTTTGGACTAATATCTTTACTTTGACTCAATGTATTAGAGAGACACGGGTCTAACACTTTTTTTCTAAAGGAACATTAACGACACTAAGCTTGTTGGGTCCATATAAGGGTCCACATGACTCCGTTTAATACGTTGCTTCTAGAGACACGTAATTGACCCACCGCTAGTTTAATCCGTACAGTAAAGACTCAGCTCAAATATCTTTATTCTAAAGAAACATTAATGACACTCAGCTAGCTACCTCTATTCTTGAGAAAATAATGGAATCTAAGAGGTTCGACTTAATGGAGAATATAATGATGTGAACAATATTCCTTTAATATCGAAGATAGACGGTACGGTGACTGAAAATGATCTCGTTAAGTTCAAATTGTCGTATTCCTAGTGACAGATCCCTACGACGAGATATCCTTGATTAATATTGAGATCTACGTTTGTCAACCCCGACACCGTTATTATGAAAGCTGATATAAAATTCAAACAAAGCTACAGAAAATATCGATGAACGCAGCCAAAACCATCCAGTACTTTTATTGCAAATTGAACAATAAAGAAAGTACATAATGAGTCCTTAAAATCACCATATAAGACTATCTACCGAAGTATACTTTCCTACCTTAAACCAAACTACATCCATTTTTAGGTTAGTCAAACACTTACCTGTACCGTCATCAAAATTTTTGGTTGATAGTTGAAATAGAGCATCGAGTGGCGTGTCACCAGCCGCTTTCTGCGTTTTTTCGGTACTGGCAGTAGTCTCGGCACTTTCCTTGTGCATTTTGCTCTCCCCTCTATCATCACCACCGTTCGACGACACACCGTCTGCGGTTGGCGCCGCGCTCAAGGTAGGCGAGCAGCACTCACTACCCGCAGAACTGGAATGCGAACGCTCCGAACCATCCTCAGAAGGTATTATCGAGGGATCCATACTCATTTGGCGTAAAAGTTGGGCCTGTGCTTGAAAGTGTTCCTGCAGCTGACGCTGATAGTCCCACGCCAGACGCTGTTCGTAGTGAAGCAGCGCAGGCGGCAGAAAGGGGCGCAAAGGCATTGCAATTGCCGCGCCAGCACGCATTGCTTGCCAAGCATGCGCCGATGACTTGGGAAATGCGTGTGCATCGAGTAGCAATTGTGATGGTGGCATGACTAGTGGTGCCGGTACAGTGGGCGCCAGACGCTCGCCTAGCACTTGAGCGGGTAGCAATGAAGAAGGTGGCACTGCTTGTGGCCGTGGTATCATTGGCAAAATGACAGGTTCCACAGCTTTAGGAGCCTTACTAAGTGGTGGCGGTGTTGGCGTGCGCGAAGCCCTGTTGTGTGGTGCTGGAGAACGTGGTGGTGCATCGCCTTTACCTAAAATATCAGCGATCGAAAAGCTTTTCACACGCTCAGCGCTCGATTTGCGGCGTTGTGGTGGCGCTGGCGCTTGATTTGCAGTTAATCCAACTCCGTCATTGACAGCCAGCAGTGACCTGTGGTGGTTGTGTAAGTCTGTTAGTCGCGCGCGTTTTATATCAATTGGCCGAAAAGCGGTTAAACCGTTATGTTGTATTAGATTATGCATGGCTTTAGCCAGGGGCGGGCTAGGTGAACCCACCGAAATCTCGGAAATCGCCGGACTGGCGGGGCGTGGTAGTGGACTGTCAGAACGCATCATGCTCAGCGGTAATTAGCACCAAACGAATGAGAACTCAATTTTGTAATCACTTTTTTTGCTCAACAAAGCAAAATGTCACATACACAGCACGCGACTTTGTCTTTTCTCATCATAATTTCTTGTTTTTTTTTTTTGCATTAATTAGTAAAATACTGAAACTACTCAGCGACCACTCATATGCAAAACAAATCGTATGTGGAAAGTGTGTGTGTAACAGTATTTAATTACACTGGTTTCAATAATGTGAACAACACTGTCATTTCGTTGACGACATTAACAGCGTGGCGGCGGGTGCGCCTCAGTGTGTCAGCGTTTGATTCGCGATATATCCGGCGCGTAAAAACGGTTTGCAGAAATGCGTCGGCAAAACGACAAACGCCAAAACGAACGAACACATCAGCGTTGTGAATATATACTTGCACCGTGACGCGGACTGAAACAGAAAAATGGCCTGTTGGGCAGCCTGTCCTGCAGCGGCGCTCAGCATAAGCTCACAGGCGCGACGCGCGGCAGTAACTCGTCAAACGAGCTGTCTTGCCGAATGGAAGGGTGCGCGAGAGAAAGAGAGAGAGAGAACGCGATGCGCTCCCAGTAAATTTCAAATAAAAAGTTTAAAATGCCGCAGAAAAACAAAAAAGAACAGCAAGTTGGCAGCTGGTTTGAACAGCTTTTGCCGTTGTTGCTGTTGTTATTCATGTTGCGGCAGCAAAAACCAGTCTAACTCATACTCTCGGCAAGAGACTTGATAATTTGCTGCTCTTCCACATTTTCTTTTTTCTTTTGCCTTTATTTCTTATCTTGACAACATTGTTCGTGACGTCACAACTCTGCCTCTAATTGGATTGAGAGTCAATGCACACTGCAGTGGAAACAAAAGCAAACGCAAAGAGAGTAAAAGTCAAACGCTCAACATTTTTTGTGTTTTCGAAAACACCCTGCGGAGCACAAAGTGGGGCGTGTTCACTGCCACACTACGTTTGACCAATCATAACGCTCTGCCGTTGCTCCTCGCCTTTATAGTCGTACAGATGTGTTTATGGCTGCATATATGTATGTTTGTATAAGCATTTGAGCGCATTCTTGGCATATGATATAAGACGCTTTTTTGTAGCTGTCAACAGAACGTCATTAATTTTTCCAATTTGACGCTGTTGGCCCGACTGTTATGCAGGCATGCATGCGTATGTGTGTGTGAACGGATTGTTGGCGCAACAATAACAGCGGCATATAGATATGCCCGTATTGTTGCGATATTGTAACGGCTTCTATGTGTGTGTGTGCGAACTCTCATTCATTTAACAATAAAATATGTATGTATGTATATATGTACATATTATATACATACATATACACTGAAAGCGTTCTAAATATATAACATACACTGCGATAACTCGCTTCGCCATCTGCATTTATGTACATATGTATGTATGTATGTATTTAGGTGTAGTTGTTGCTTTAACGTCTCTTTTGTTTCAATTGTTTGTCGCTTTGTTGCTGCGGTATTCATTTCCTTTGGCTTTTGGTGGCGACAATGGTGACGGCTCGTTCGCTCGTTCACTCTGTCATTTTGCTCGTTTAAATTTCTCGTTTTTTGTTGTTTTAGTTTTCGATTTTGAGCTGTAAACTTTCCACTTGGTTGCATGCGTTAATTATTATAATT
This sequence comes from Bactrocera correcta, assembly GCA_027475135.1. Taxonomy (NCBI): domain Eukaryota; kingdom Metazoa; phylum Arthropoda; class Insecta; order Diptera; family Tephritidae; genus Bactrocera; species Bactrocera correcta. The sequence continues at coordinate 34,189,965 of CM050326.1, read as the reverse complement.
GCTTTGCTTGTGAATTGCCGAATTTCTTTTAATGCGAGTTTGTATTTGTTATATGTACATATCTTCTAAATACATGCATATATGTATGTACATACATATGTATGTATGTACGACCACTTTAACTGAGTATCGTTTGTATCGCTGAGATAGTTAACCCTTGTCGGTAAATATTCAATTGCATTCAGCTATAAAGGTATATATGTACATATGTACATAAATACATAGGGTGCATCCTTGTGACCTATCGATAAAGTTATACAAATGTAAATGTAAACGGATTTATGTATTCGAATGCGTGTACCTTAGGGTGGCGCATATTTTGAATTTTTCAAATATCTTGTTGGCTTAAATAAATATTTTAATGCTCATAAAGCAAAAGTATATATAAATATATAAAATACGATGGATTTACAGATTAGACCTTCTTAATTCATTTTATTAAACACATACGAAGTATTGTTTTTAATAGTTTAAACATTTTTTTCGATTTTTAAGTTTTCAATGTAAATTTTTTTTTTAATTTAAGAAAATTGATATTCATACTATAATTTATTAAATATTTTACATAATAATAAGTGAGTCATTTTGAAAAATTTGGATGCTTTGATATCACAGGAGAGAGTCACAGATTTCTGCCGCTACAACAATAACAACAGCAGAACCTCAGAGACAAAGTGAAAGACGAAAGATTACGCAAGTTAAAGACGATTCGACTAACAATCATCGTGTTTTGCAAACAGGAACAAAAAGGCGAAGCCCGTCCAGGGTAAAAAAAACTCAAAACACCAAAAATTTATGAGAATTTAAAAGAGGAGAACTATAAATTTAACACATTTTTCTTTTGTCAAATTTATGAAATCTTGTCATTTTATCAGAGATAATTTTAACGAATTATTACCAAAATAGTGTCCCAGTCCGGTCGTTGGAACGTGTTTATTACCAAAATAGTGTCCCTGTCCGGTCGTTGGAATGTGTTTATGTCCGGTTATTGCTTTTGTATGAAACTATTAATTAAAACGTTGTGTTCATGAAATTTGTCCAGTTATGGAAGATGTCGGGCTATGAGGACAGTCCGTAATGGGCAGTTTTACTGTATAAAAGTTTATCAAAAATCAAGTTATTCCTGAATACTTTTTTTTATTTGATATACAATCTACATACATAAGTACATTTCTTACTGCTTGAAATTAAAATCATATCACGAATCATTTCTATATAAATTGCTTCTGAAAATTTTTATTATATATGTAGATAATTTCAAAAAATGTTTTTACAATTTTTTATTGACCCGCATATCTTCTTGTTGAAAATCAACCGATGAACATACATACATATTTTTTTTAAACGGATTATATTAAGACACCACCTCTTCTTCATACACATATGCACAAGCTTAGCACCAACCAAACAGACATAAGCAGACGTACAAATACAAAATATAAACGTAGAACCCGCCGAATTATTACCCAGCATTATGTTAGCGTGTACTCAATTTCCTCCCCCACCTTCTTGACAATTTGGCAGTTATCGTTAAGCGTACACTCAATTGTCATCAATAATGATGTCTACTTGTCTCCACGATTGTGCCGAGCACCCCCCGTGTTCACACATGTGCTCGCTTCCTATTTGGCAACTTTATGAGCTTTGCGTTGCACATTGTCACTGCAAATCCACACATGCACTTATGCAAACGTAAGTTGTGTACATGTGTGTGTATGTGTAAACGTGCCTACAGCCAGACGACTTTCTATTAACCCGCTTATCCGTTCAATTGCCTATGTGGCGGCAGCGATTTTTACAGTCGTCCAACCAAGCGTTCGTCCGTCCGTCCGCCCGCCTATTTGCCCGCTGGCATGTCTGCTAGTTTGTCTTTCGTTTTCGCGGCAGCGTCTGTGCCGGTTATTCTTTGTCGGCTATTTTCGCCTTGATGTATTTGCTGACTGCAGTAATTTGCAAAAGTGTTTAACACTGAAGGTGTCGCCGCCAATAATATTGTTATTGCGGCTGTTTAGTGTTGTTGTTGTTAAGTGAAGTTTTTGACTTTTTTTAGTTTTGTGCGCCTTTTGATTGCTCTTGTTGTTGTTATCGGTGTTACCTATATACTAGATATGTTTGTTTGTATGTGACGCTAGAGCATTCTTTGTTTTGTGGTTGTTGCAGTTGCAAGCACACGATTGACGAGCGAATGCTTGTGAGTGTATTGGTTGAATGTTGCACGTTGATTGCGGCTTGCTGCATAGCAGATTGCTGTTTGTTGTGTGTATGTATGTGATTGGATAGATGCGTAGGTACAATATGTATGTATGTATGTATGTGTGTTCCTATGTACTTGTTTTATTATTGCACTCATACTTACAAGTATATAACTGAATTTGCTGTCGGTAAGCGAATGCCATACTCAAATTGAATGCGGTAAATCACATTTGCTTGCTGAAGAACTTTCAAAACCAAGAAGTCGGCGATTATTACTGCAGACATGGAAATAAATGCTTTCCGAGTTATGCCACATACATATCTACATATTTATATTCAGATGTGCGGTTATGGACAAAACAATGGAGTCACCCAATCAACTTTTGCAAAGTTTCATTTTCGAGATGGGAATTTTCGGTTGAAAATTGGGGTTTATTCAATATTAGAGAATAAAATTTGAAAAAGTAAATATTTTAAATAAAAAAAAAAAAATACAATAAAAATGTGGCATAGCAGTGTAAGTTTCCACCAAATTTCGTGAACACCAACTGTGAATTTCTTTCGTTTTTTACCATTTTCAAAGGCTTGTACCCCGGTCTATGTATGTACATATATGGAAATTAACTGCTTATTAGGAGGAAAAAACGAGCCGAAACCAAAAAACAAAACGTCAAAGCCACTCAAAGATCAGAGTAATGTTTATTGTTATTTTCAATATTCGTATTTTTGGTGGCAACATAGGGATTTTTCACGGAGAACTTGACGGCAATAAGGAGTTCTATTTAGTCGTATTAAGGCTGTAGGCTAAAGTGTATTACATCTGGTAGGCGTTACTTTGAAGGCAAATAAATAAATATTGATAAATAATTAAATATTTGCAGTTTTATTTATAATTTCCAGGAACTTGTGTACATACAATGTCGTTTTTTGTAAAAGAAAATATAAAATTTTACTTCATGACAACTTTTTGTACCGTTTATTTTTACCGTTTTTGAGTATTCCTAACTTAGTAATTTTAAGAACTGTGCTTCCTATTAATAGTTTCACCAAAGCACTCAATACTTCCCTTAAAAAGAAATGCATTTAATTTATACTTTAAAAATATGATCTTGTTATTTCGTCAATAACTGTATGTGTATTAGTATATACACTTACATACATACATATTACAATTGTTTTCGTCTGCGACGAAGATGGCTCCCATTTATTGTGGGTTATTAAAATAATAATACGAGCATTTTTATAGTAGTACAACTAAACTTTCGCCTATTAAAGTTTTTGTGCTAAAATTTGCATACATATCCACGAAAAATGGCATTCAGTGGCAAAAACTCAATTCCACTATGCATACATACGAGTATGTGAAATTCTGAATATGTATTTACCATTTATAAGGAGACAAATATGCATGGTAAACTTGCTATTGGGTTGGCAGCATAACTAACAGCACCCGTAACGGTTATCAGTTCACTCGTAAAACAGAAGCAATATTTTGTCGTTAAAGCTGTTTAAGACATTATTATGTAGATAGTTAGAGTAAGACTAATTTTATTGTTACAGTTTTAGAAGTATAGAAAAGATCTTCGTTCTCTTCAAAATAGTTGACAGTCTCGAAAAAAAGAAGTATTAATTTTAGTCAAATTTCATCTTTCTGAAGATTACCACTTCACCTCTTATATGGCACAGAGGATTACAGTTGCAAGGGGCACCTGTTGGCAAAAAAATTTTAAAAAAGTTGGGGCCTCCTCTTCTAATAAGTTTAATGTACATATGTATTTCTGAAACCACTTAAGATACAACAACCATATTCACTTAGCGCAAATATTATGAGAACTCCTATAAGCGGTGTAAAAATTGGGAAAATAGAGTAATAAACCCGCTCACTTTCCATGTAACGGTACGGTTAACAACTACTAAAAGCGCTACAATCACTAACTAAATACGTCAGATACATTAAATTTAACCCCCAAGATGGTATGAGAGAGCTTTAAAGGAGACGTGGTCAAAATTGGAAGACGGATGTGGCACCGCCCGTTTTAGGTGCAATCACAAATCTCGAGACCCGCTATACTGATTTCAACCAAATTCAGTGTGTGGCCTTCTTCTGACACTCTCATTTTGCATTGTGAAAATGGGCGAATCCTGACTACAGCAACGCCTACTTCCCATATAACACAATTATGCAAAAATTAAAGAAAAAATAATTTACCGTCGAGGTGTGGTCGTGAAGAGGAACGGTAGGGCCGTGGTTAAATTTTTAAGGGTTAAAAACGGTTTTCCTCGAAAAACGGCAAAACTGTTAGAAAAAGAGTTTTTTTTATTTTTATTTTATACAAAAGAATTTCTTTCACGAAGTATAGTGTAAACATACTTTGATAAAAAGGTCTTAAAATAATGTGACACATGCTTCAGTTTTAGTTGAACAATTTTTTTCAGCTTCAGTACTCATTTAATGAATTTTGCCTCAATTAGAAATTTCTATTTCAAAATATATCTATTCATTTTCCATTAATTATATGTTTGTGATTGCCATTCAACGCTATATTTAAAAACATATTCAAAAAAAATTCCCAAAAGCAATATCCTTTAATTGAACAGGTGAACGAATGCTATGCGTTAAGTCAAAATCGCTTTGCCACTGTCAATTTTCAAAATATTTAGACCATCATATCTGCAGATCATCTGCACTCTAAATTAAATGAACATACATATAATCCCGTTTGTGTGCGGACGATTTGGATCTATGTACATAAATGTACTTAATGCTCCGGGTTTGAACACGATTCGTCACACATACATGCAGCTGCAGCGAGCTAAACTCTAGCTCTATATACATATGTATGTATGTGTGCATAACCACTTTATTGTACATATTGCATACAGGCCTGTTTTTCTGACATTTCGTCACACTTCAGAAACACAATTGCCATCATAATTAAAGGACGAGCTACAGAAACGCAAAAAAAAAAAACACACATACATACATATACACATTTAGGAAACATTATACTTATGCACAGATACTTATATGTTGTTCGCTGAATGCCTATGTGGTTAGTGAGGTAAGCGGGATTATATAGTATATTATACTTACATACTTATATATAGTATATGTATGTATGTATTTGTATACAGAGATAAGGGCAGGCGATTCAATTAAAGGTGTTAAAGGTGTTAAAGTTGTATGATATTGAGTGATATTAAGTGTTTTTCGAGAAAATTGCAAGTAATGTGATAGAGCAAATATGTATAAAATACATGTATGTATTTCAGCAAACCCTTATTTATAATTGATTATAATTTCAAAGAAGCGTATGCAAACTTAACTTCTTTATACTTCGAACAAAGTATATGAAGTTTGCCACAAAGCTTGTAGCACCCAAAAAGAAATGTCCGAGACCCTATACATAAAATATATGTATGCATATTATTATATATCTATATATATATATGTATATAAACCATCAGCGTGACGAACTGAGTCGATTTAGCCATGTCTGTTTTTTTTGTATAGCTTTTGAGATGTCGCTGTGAAATTTCGCGCTGATGTCTGACCACTATAGCTGCAGCTGTCATACAAACTGGTCGATCAAAATCTATATAAGGATTTTTATAGCATTTTATGTTATAACACAAAAAATAAACCTTTAAAGGATATTATAGTTTCAGCACGGTTAAAGTTAAGTTTTTCTGTTTCACATCCAGTTCTAGGAATCTTAAGTTAGGTTAGGTTAACATTGTATGTTCGGGAGCCATGCAAATACCAGTTTTACCTTAGCGATGCCAGATAAAAAGCCGATACGAAGTTGAGGATGCGAGTGCTTGAATCGAATTTCAATAGCTTCTGCGGCCTCTCTATCGCTACCTCTTCTAGTGTCTCATACTGCGAGGCGCCCAAATGTTTGAAGCGTTTCCTTGCTGATATGACAAAAGCGCTATACTCCATTGACTCACTCGTGCCTCGCTCGATTTGTGTCTGTGATCAGTGAGTATTCCAATCATCAATTCAAGAGACTGCATACTCTTCTGTCAAGTGCTAATAGAGGAACTTTGTGTATTTTTGATTTACAACATTGCAAATGGCATTTGCTATTTTCATTTCATTTCAATTTCAGACATCCCTGTTATGCTCTTGTCCAGATCGTCCTAAAGATTATGCATGAGTTTACCAAAGTCGGTCCCGTTATCGAATGGCATTCTTACACCACTATATGTAATCTTGTACGCTATCTCATTATCCTCCATGCTTTTATAACCTGGCTCTCGAAAGAAGTGAAGTCGCTTATTCCTGGTAACAGTCTACACTGTTGTTCCGTTTCCGAAAGGAGATATGCGAACCGAGTTTACTGAGTCGATAACTGCTCGGCAGTTTACGTACTCTGGAGTTGTCAGCTGGTGCATTAGAGCCTAGCCCTGCAGCTTTCGCTATAGCAAAAGTCGCTATAGCAAAAGTTCGCTATAGCAAGTCTTAATTTTTTTTTTACATTTTTATCATTGAAGAAAATATTTTTTACAGAACAAATCTTAAGAAACCTGAAAACTTTTTTAGTAAAACGTCTTCCACTTCCCATAAACTCAAAGACGATTGAAATCCGTCTACTGCATTGGACAAAGTCAATGCAAAAAAAAAAAAAAAAAACTAAAAGATTTAAGATAATTTGTAAAAGTTGATTATATTACAATTTGGAATCTACAAGCATGTATTAAATTCTAAAAAATTTAATAGCAATTCTCTTTGAATATTTTTGTTTTTAAATAAATAAATATTTAATTAAAGATTCGTTTGTATTTTTTAGGCGAAAAAACTGCATTAGATATGGAAAGGTGTGCAATGTATGTATGGTCATCCATCCATCTGCATGTACTCGTATGTAAGTAGTTGTAAATAATGAAATTGTCGTCCATAAAACTGCAAATTGTTTTACACATTTTAATTGCTTGATGTTGACTTTTATGATTTTATTAGGGATGCGACAGCAGCAGTTTACAAATGCTCTGTACATATCTATGTGAATAGCTACAACACGAGAACTACGCACAGGCATTAGACCCTCAAACGTGCAGGGCGACAACAAATGACTTTATTGGAAATTTATTAAGTGCCACTCGATTTGAGCGTGACAGCAATGGATATGCATACTAAAACATCTAAGCTACAAATATACATGCTTACATATGTAAATGTATATATATGAATATATGTATATGTATTGTATGCGCGCATTTATTAGTACGCCTAATTGCCCAAAAACGATTGTTTTGGCTGCATTTGCGCCGGATATCGGCATATACACATACATACATACATATGCATGTATGCGTGTGCCAGTGAGTGAGAAGCCCTAATAAATATAAATGAAGGGCGGTGATACTTAAAGTATTTACGAGCTTCTAATGAACGCTGTCACTCAGCGGTTTGCATACATATGTATATACAGTAAATACATATAATATGTATGCGCTTATGTGGCGGTATATACATATGTATAGATATGCATAAGTGTTAGTGGGTAAGTAATATGCATCCGAATCAAATTATTTGTTGTATATTTTTCGGATGACATATTTTTCTTCATCATTACATTTTCCGGTTTTGTCAGCTCCTTCCGCATTGTTTCGAAATGGTTGTGAAAAGTCATTCAGCATTGTCATTTTGCCATGCATACTAACAAACAGACACACCTAAATAAATATGTACTAGGGTGGGTCAAAATTAGGAAAAAATATTTTTTTTTGTTGATTGATACTCTGAAAAATATGTTTTTAGACAGTTGTAAGAAAGTCTCTCCAAGTATGAATTTTTTATTGTAACGAGAGAGTCCTTCGATTTACAGTTTTCTTCTCTTTCTTTTTATTATCAGTTAGAAAAATTTAAATGTCTCTTCCAACTACTTGAAAAAATATCTCGTTTCATAGATTTTATATGAAATGAAATGCTGTGCAGAAAGAGCTCTAACGATTTTTTCATAAACCTGACCGATACAATATTCATCAAGAGAAAAAATTTTGGATTTTTTACCCACCCTAGTACTAATGCATGTATATTCATTTGTATGTTAATATGGAATAATAGAAGTGGTTTTCATATAATATTTAGCGGCGCAGAGCAATTAAGAACTCGCGGATACGTATTTATGTTGAAATATAAATGTATACAGTTTTGGACAAAAAAATAAGTACTATTCGATTGGAAATATTTTTGTTCAATGGCATTATGTTTTTTTAACTTTTCCATTTGAGGATAGGATAGCATGTCGTGCGCAAGAAAAAGACCAGAATGTTGTTGGAAATCATGCAGCTAATTAATTTGTTTTCAGAATTCGCGGACTCCTATCAATGTAAATGGCGGGAAAGTAGACACTAAAATGAGAAGAGAAGAATAACTTGATTACTTTGTGTAGAGTATTTACAAATTTATTGTTATATGTATCGGTGAGCATGAATAAAAATTTTTGTTCAAATGCAGGAAATTGAGTACAAGTAATATCACACTTTAAGAAAAAAATCGAGTTGAAGATCTTCCACTTTGTGTACTAAGTCCCTATTACCACAAAAACCCATTGCAAAGCGCGAAGATCTTGAAAAACTATCATCGCAGACGACAAATTCATAAGAAATACAATAAATCGAGGGGAGTCCCACTGAAGTCTGCTGATGCAATAGGAGACGTCTGGTCGAAAACAAACTTTATGGAAGAACAATCCGTTAAAAACCGATATTGGAACAGAGTTTTCTGTCAATGTCATTTTGTATGATGTGGCTCAATAGAAGTAAAGCCAAAATGATGTTATATACTTTGGACAGAAAGAAGCAATGAAAATTTAGTTGGAAGTGTCGATAAACCTTAGGTAAGTCGTCCGAAAGGTGTAGCATTTAACCTCAAATATGTGGTACTGCAAACATTATTTATAAGGGGATGAGATATCCTGGTAAGAGGAGGCGTCTTCTGATACGGTATGTTTCCTCTGTATTGGATAAGAGCACAGATAGGCAGTTTTATTTACATCCGGAAACTCATTGGAGTTATGCTCTCTATTTCAGTATAAGAAATGCGTCCATAGTGTATGTTTCCAAAAAAAAACCCGGACCCAAATCATATGTCAGCCCTGTTCGAAATTGTTTTTTTTTTTTATTAAAAACAGTTTTTTTGCTCACCTTTTCTATCTTTCCCGCGACCTAATTCCAAAATATTACTTTTGAAGAAAAAGTCAGGGAAAAGCGAAGCGTGAGATCGAAATATAAGAAAGATTTTGAAAGAAAATTCCAAGGAGTTTGGTATTACATAGTTCAGGCTAAATGTGCGGTCCTAGGCAGATAGAAAATTGAGGCTTTGCACTGCAACCTATGGTCCTCTTCTAAAGATACCATATATGGTCATAAAGGTCCAGCATTCTGAAAAAGTGTGTGATCCTAGTGCAATAATTGCCAAATAAAGAACTTTATTTTGATCGTTAAGTTTTATGGCAAAAAACTTATTTTATCTTAATCCTCTCTTTGAGCTCGATGTGCTAGGTTCCGACAGGGTTAACAGGGACTGTTCATATTTTTGTGTCCAACACTGTATATACATATAGATATACATACGTATAGTATGAAAGTATAATTATATACATTTGTATTCCAACAATTCGCCGTTGCATTTTATTACAAATAAATTTGATTCTGATTTGAAACCGAATCATCATTGTTGAACTGTGTCAAGAAGCAGGGAACTCATTTATTTTTTTCCACAAATTTCCACTCACTATTGAGTGCCAATATTAAGGGCGTAACCAATTGATTTTCATAAAAACAAATTTAAATATTTTCTCTCTTCGCAAAACGAGGCAACGAAGCGCTTATGCTTCAAACTTTACCATTTGTTGGGAGTGTCTAATGGAGGTTTATCGTTAGTGGTGTATTCGCGAGGCATTAGGGCAGCTAATTATGATTGACAATGCTTTAAGAATATTATAATTATAAAGAGAGAAAAAATTTTTAACTTAAAACAACAATATCGAAATGAGCGCGTTCTCTGTGCGAATGTAAAGTCACACAAACACACAAACAGAAATGTGTGGCTAATTGTCTTCGGAAACCCAACCAACATTGGGAACGAAGCGCGTACGAGCAAAGTGGTGGTTATGACGACCGTCAACACAGACCAATTGACAGTTGATTCAGTTCGTCCGCTTGATAATGGCGCGTAATTATGCGCGCACACAATACATACGCACATACGTGCACATATACAGCGGTGGACGTTAACGCTACAACAGTAAATGAGCTACTTTGTAGATACTTGTTTATTTTTGTTATGTTTGCAGCTAAAAATGTTAAGGGGATGTACTTTTGTTTTTTTGTTGTTCCGCCACAACGGCTTTTCTTAATGATGAGAAGCATTTGGTGTAATTAAGCAAAAGTTCACAAATATTATATTACTTTGCTTGTGTTTATATGTAAACGAGCATGTACTTATGTATGTATGTAACTTATGCAAAATGGCGTAGTTAAAACGCCGAAATATGCTTTCAGCACAGCACTTCTTTGAAAACTTACTTCAAAAAATAAAATACTCTTTCATAACTAGTAACAACTGGATGTTGAATAGCTCGTCGAATTTAGGCTTTTCTGACTTGCAAAATTCGTATAATTTGAATACTTTTTACTTGAATTAATACACGTATAATCATTTACGAATAAACTTATTTAGCGTAAGTGGTGAAGTCTCTAAAAATATATGCATATAAGCAGCTACATATACACATAACATATGTATGTATTTATGTACGTACATACATGGTACAGTATATATAAGGCATATAGAAATATGTTCTAAATAATTCTCTTTGAAGTAGGGTGAGAATATAATTTTCTCTATATTGTGAATTTAATTAAATTATAAATTCGTAATTAATTCAAAATCAATTATTATACTTCACCGAATCACCAATATCTGCTACTCTACAAAAAAGTCCATTAAGGATTTAGTTTACGTGAGTGTGTGTATCTATTATAAATAATTTTGCTAATTATTAAAAAAAAATAACCTTCGAAAATTGTTAGTTATTTGAGACAGAAATTTTTTTTCTAGCAGGAATCATTTAAATTTTATAATATGTGAATATTTAATGGCCAGAGGATCTAGAAATTGCCTGAAACTTCCTATAATATATCAATTTCATACTTCCTCACTATTGCAGTGTCTTTCCAGCCACTTTACTGTCATTAAGGTAGTAATAGATTTACTATAAGGAGGCAGCCTCTTTCAGGAAAGTGACTAATACTCATATAGCAGACGGTCGAGACCAGCTAGTGACTTCCGAGCTGTGTGCCCAAGACTGGTATGGGTGCTAGATCACAGCGGAATCGCAGGTAGGTGGCAAAGCACATTCGATTTCAAGAAGGACGCATATCGCAAGCTCTCCGTTTTCCAGCGAATTCTGGAGTTCAAGGTAACTGGTCGCAGGTAACTGGTTGCAGGTAAATGTAAAGCTGAGGAGCTGGCACGGAAAGGTACCCTAACTTCGCTTAGATCGTAAGAAATCCTTAGATCTCTTTGGTCTTAGCCGGCCTCCTCCTATTTATCAGTGTTGGAACAAGACCCGATAATATATTTAATAAGTATTAAATACTGCCCTGTCGAAGACAATGCTGTAAGATTGATAATCTTACCAGACGCCTACAATCATTTTTACAAACACTTTCATTCAATTATATCGAAATTTGTGATTCCACGGACAGTTCTACTTCATTACTTAGCCGGAAATCCTCGTATTTGAGTGGAAGTTTAAGAAGATCTCACAGAACCTTCGCGAGATGATAAGAGAGCACCATAAATTGTAAAATTAACAGCGCACCACTGGAATTTACCCAAAACCGCCCAAATTTTTATTACTTCAACACATTCATTTCTGAAGTGAGTGTCGTTCAAAAATGCCAAACAAATATTATTAAATTTAAGAAGCTGCAAACTCGCATTTAAATCACATTAATTTACTGATAATATTAATTAGGCTTAGCGATAAGTATGAAAATGGCTGGATTACCACACAAAGCGCTTGCGGGCTTGGCACCAAACAAAACTCTCAAAGTGGCTACCCAAATACCCGAAAATAACCAAATGGCAGAATAATAGCGTTTTTATTTGTTTTCATTCGAAATTAAAAATTCATTTCAAATTGATTGTCATTTAAGCCATCACATTTTGTGTGGCTTTTCATACATCCAGCAATTTGTAGAGATAAACCAAATATACAAGTGGTACCTGTAGCCTCTTCACAGCAATAACATCAATCTCATTGTGTTTGTGTTGTTGTTATTGAAATTGGCTTTGACCACAATCAAAGCACAGTTAATTTGGATTAATTTTTTTCCGATAACAGTCTCATTGTTGCATTCGTTTATGTGCATTTTGTCACATTTTCCAGCTCCTCCTTTGGCTTCCGTCACTTTTGTGACGCTCGCGCTGTGTGTGAGTGTATGTGTTAAGCGTTTCAAAAGAGTGTTTAGGAGATTGAAAAAATTATTTGTGGTCGGATTTATAAAAGTCTCTTTCATTATGCGCCATTAAACTTTTGTGGTCAATTATGTTAATAACGTCGAACTGAAATTATCGCAGTTGACACTGAAGAGTCGAATGCTGACTGAAAGTGGAGACTTTCTTTATCTTATTTATTGTTGGCTTATACGAGATTTTGCTCTTTAGCGATTAACTGTTATAACATTTTGATTACCATTATCCGTAATTACAATGAGAAATTGACAATATTCTTCCTCTTTTTTCTTGGCTGTGAATAAATTTGTATTAAGTCAATGTTGAGCAGTTTAGGAGTGGTGTATATTTTTACGAGCGCATTCGCTTCGTTCCCTTTTTTCGATGAAACTTTCTAACGAAAGCAAAATTTATAGTAGGCGTGTGACTAATGAGAATAAATTGTTTAATTACTGTTTTGGAATGTAGTAGATCAACAACTAGCTTGAACCAAATGTGAAGAAATATTAGTCCTTATTGAGCCGAATATGAAAAGTAATCTAAACAAAATGTAAAACACGTGACATCGACCCAATCACAGGCGGTTCAGGCCATCAAAAATTTATATTTTTTCTCATTTAAAGTTTAATAACAACCTCGCAACCAAGCTTCCGGAGATTCTGGCCAATATCGATATGCTGTCCTAATCCACTTATTGACAAGACTGGTCTGAATTAAGGGTTTTACGATACGAAAGCAAATCCTTCCTGAATTTGTGCTAACTCAGATAAATTTCACCTCGACCGGTCAACCATCCGTTTTGATAATTAATATACATACATATATAAAAGTTGATACACAATCCATCGACCAATTTTTAGACTGTTGGATCCATCAACTAAGCAACTATTTCAAGTTTAGTTTAGTTGGAATTTCGAGAGCAAATTGTAAGGTACCTGTTTATATGCTATGTTATGTGCCGATTTGATCTGACTTGAACTGAAACCTTCGTTTGGCGAATTTTACCATGAAAAAAAAAATTATTAATAAGGTTTGCTTGAAATACTATGTTGGTCCCAAGATCGTTGCCTCAAGCGAAAGTCGAAAAAGTTAAAGAAAAGTCTTGTTGCTATCGGAGAGATATCAGAGGATCTTAACATCTTTTTTGTCCTCCATTTTGAGTTTATTTATCTTAGAATCTCCACCCCTAGCGTTTTTTACCTGGTGCCCGGGACATAATTAGCAATGGCAGAAGGAGATGTATCCAGTGTTATATGCAAAGCATATTACCAAGAAAAGAAGAGAGTATATGTACCTCTGCCTTTAAATAACTCTCATCCATAGTAATTTGATCTCTTCTACAAAACTATTCTCACAGGTATCACGGTTTTTAACACTGACTGAAAATGATTTAGTTGACGAATATTCAAACACTTAAAATTATGTTTAAAATATATTTCGCCACTTCCTTTTATTTTTCTTACATTAATTCATAATCATTTGAATATGATCCATTAGGCAGTCAATGTGGATGACGTCAATTCTTAACTGCGATTAATTCACACCTGACAACTCGCCGACAGCAGAAGAACCAAATACCAAAAATATTTTTGTATTCAAATAATTTCGTATCTTTTAAGTTTGACTGATACGAATTTTATGATACGAAAGATAAATCAAACTCATGTCCATAAACACATACCGTTGCACGGGGCATTGTTTTAGCTACGAGAAGAGAGGTGAAGAATTTCTCACTTACAAGTCAATTTGGAAATCATTTTGTCGGTGATTCATCTACACTTCATAGAAATTCATTCAGTAATCGGAACAGATCGGAACATATTACTTTATTAAGTCATTTTCCGCACATCGATTTCTGTTCGGTTTCTTCTCCTAAAACTCTTTGCCATCGTTTTTGCACGTCATCACGATCACTTGCGGCGCATTCGTTGATTCTGTACGTGGCAAGCTATACAATGGACGGACGATATGTTGAAAAGTAGTGAAGATATTTTTCTGCATTGTCATTTCCACAGTCAGCGCCGGTCGTGGTGCCTTCGCTGGCTAGCTGTCTGATCGAAACACCTTTCCAATGCTGTGATCGTTGTGAGAGTTCGGCAATTGATCGATGCATAAGTTCCGCTCGTTGTTGGTGGTGTTGCTGCTGATAATGCTGTTGAAAGCCAGATATTTGTAGTGCTATAGTATATAGCTGAAATATGTGTTTGTCGTATGTGTGTTGTCTACATTAGCTTGTGATCGTAATCGGTGAAGAAATCAATATTAACAAACGCAACTTTTAATGAAGATCAACAACTTTAAAATTATCATATTGCTTGTTCTTGTATGCATATATGTATAATAATAAAGAATGCTCGTAAATTAACTATTAGAATGGATGTTAACATTAGGGTGTACTATATTTTTACACAACTTTTTCTATCGCAACTAATAAATAATGTTTATGTCCTGAACACACACGAATAAAAAATAAATATATTTTTATACATACATATATATGTATGATATATATATGGATGATGAACTTAATTCGATTGGGCCGTGCCCTTCTGTTTTTTTGCGAACTAGTCCTTCAGCTTTTGACATATGCAACTGAAACTCACAAGTTTTCCTCCTCAAAAAACTGTCTATTTGTCGGAATCGCTAATGTCGGACGACTATAGCAAATCGCTGCCATACAAACTGAACGATTGAAAACAAGTTCTTGTCTGGATAACTTTTCCTTTGACAATATATCTTCTTTAAAATATGCCTAGATTATAATACAAGATAATGTTACAAAGTCCGAATAGATTGTTCAGATCGAGCCATAACAGCATATATAGTATGTACATATGTAGCTGTCATACAACTGACCGTTCAAAATCGGGCAAAAAAAATGTATATCTTTTTTGCTAAAAGTGCTTCTAAAAGCTTTATAACCTCGGTGTAGACGCATTTAATATATTCCCTGGTCTTAGTTAGGCTTACATGAGAAACATTTTTATTAGATAGGGAATCATTTAGATTAAGAGTTACATGGGTAAAAAACAGCCCTTTTTAAACAATTTTTTCTCATATAAAAAACTAAATATTTTATTAAAGTTTTTTGGGAAAAAATGCGCCGCGTTTGCTGGATAACTCCTTACAGGATCATCTAAAGTTAAAAAATGCGTGTTTTAGTTAAAACCTTAGCTTAGAACTTATATGAAAATTGGATTTGTGGCAGACATTTTTATAACAAATTAAAATTTAAAGAATCGTATCTCGAAAGCCTGTGTAAAATTTCATAAAGATCGGTTGAATAGTTCTCAAGAAATCTTGCTAAACCGACTTCAAAAACACAATTTCGAGAAAAAACGCATTAAAGGACGGCGCACTTAGCCTAACTAGCCTCGAGCGCAGAAGTTCTTAAGGCTATATCTCCAAAAATTTTACTCGGATAAACTTGAAAAAAAAATTCAGAGATGTTGTAGAATTTAATAAGACACTAAAGAAAGTTCGATTTTTCGAAACCTGTAAACCCAGGTAACCCTTAAAAAAATGTGCCTCTGAAAGCTTTATAACTACGGTGCGGCCGCAGTAAATGTTTTCCCTGGTGGCTTAAATGAGAAACGTTTTTGTTTTTTGTTAAATAGAGCTATGTGATTCCCAAAGAAAAATTAATTTTCAGTCCCAAAATATATATATTCTCTTTTGGACCGTCAGGTTAGGCCGGTTCTTCTCCACCTGATCTCTCAACGTATTGGGAGTCTTCCTCACCTTCCCTTGGTGGGTACTGCGTCGAATACTTTCAGAGCTCGAGTATTTTCATCCATACGGAGGATGCAGACAAGTGTACAAGTTCACGCAAGTGAGGAAAGTTCTCTGAGTGCCATTCACTTGGGAGTAGGCGAACCATCCCAAACCAGGGTTGTGCGCTGGGTTTGGGATCCGCCCCGTAAAAACGCCCCCAATGAAAAGGAAACAACTGCCTCAGCGGAGAGACCCGTCTTTGACAACAATCCGCATCAAAGCGAAGTTCTTCAATACGAATATATGGCTAATTTCCACCCATGCATCGATGGAAGAGAAGAACGATGTGACCAAAGATACCTTCTTGCTTTCTGCCCTTTGCCGACTTCCCAGGGTTGGCAACGAAGGTAGCTTTGACACAAATGGTCGGTAAATTCGGTCTCCATCAGGAAACATCCCCAAATGGGTTGTGGTTGACCGACTTTGCCGGGGCCCGAAATATAGTTATCTATAGTACTCGATTCCACCATATCAAATTATATGTCTCAGTAAGAAAATATTTGATATATACCCGTCTTTAACCATTTTAGCTTTCGAAATATACGAATCTCCAAAGGAAATTGTTTTTAAACTATTTTTTCCAAAAAATTGCTTCACCCTAATATACATACATATGCATAATATACATACTCGTATAACGACTCTCTCAGCTATTGGCATGCATATGTCTCATAAAATATCTTCTTTAGCATATTTCATTTACCAAACGCTTTTTGAATGTTTATATGCACTTGTAAGCTTATATCAGCTTGGTTAAGCACATAAGTCCATATAAACATGTAAACTTACAAGCCACAACAACAAAACTGCACTTTATAGTATATGAGCATAAATACGTACATGTATGCTTGTATGTAGCCAGCTAACTTCCCAAAGGTAAACAGGTTACATAGTTCCTGTCTTCGTACGCTTAACTCTTGCTACAAAACCCAAGAGATATGCCTACGAGGAGTGAATATAACAATGTGCGGTCGATCGGCTACGCGAGACATGACGAGAGAGCGAATCAACGGCGATCAAAGTAATTACTTCGTGGTGGTCCAGAAATGCTCGCAAGTCATTTGCTTCCTCAATCATGTTGTTATTGTGCCGACTATTTTGTTGTTTTAATGTGCAAAAGATCTAAATAAAAGGCGAGAGAAAAGGCGCAACTAAAGGAATCCTACTAATAATGTATATATAACTTATATACATACTCCTATACATTACTGCAACGCTCAGCAAGTTAGAGTCAGGTACATATACATATATACATATGTACATATGTATGTATGTGTGTTTGTGCAAATCTGCGCATTCGCTCACTACGTTGCATTGATGGCACATTCTTGCAACATTTAACGATTGTGGCTGCATGATGAGCTTAGTTTATACAAATTTATATATGTATGTATGTATGTACCTGTACGTGTGTTATGTAGTCATATCCATACCTAACTAAAACGCGTGGTCGTATATGCCTCCATACATAACCATATACATACATACATATGTACATGTTTGTGTCGATTGTGTGTGTTTGTGAGCACGTTGCGACAGCGGTTATAATATAAGACTTAAGGTGTCGGCTGCAAGCTAATTGGAAGAATGTTCAAAGGTGCCGCCAACAAATTAAGAATGAGTTACCAATTTAACTTTTATATCTCTATCAGATACAGCATCAAAATAAAATATACACAAACATACATACATACATATGTATATGTAGATACATATATATTGTGCCGCACAACACAAAAGAGCCTACATTCATGAAGGCGACCAACGTCGAAGACTTTTTGCCACACTCTTATATGAAAAGTTGGCTGAGATTGTTGCTTAGACGGATGGCTGTGTGATCAATTGAAAGACAAACATACAGTACAAGCATACATTTTTATAATACATACAGACATGAGTAGTCGGTTTTGTAATAATGTGACGCGTAATTAGACGGAAGAACGCACAAGCACACAATGAAATATTGAATAAATCCAATTGGACATGGCCTACAGTTATATTAACAGGTACAAATACATACCACTAAAGTGTGTATGTGTATGTGTGTGGGTTAGCATGTAAACTTGATCGGTAATAGTTCTTGAATTGCCGACCATGAGTTAAGTGTTTGCACAAATATTTGCTGTCGTCTTTAAAATGCAATTAGCGGCGTACAAAGATGTGTACACTTGTTTGGTGAAGTAACATAAGGCTCGTGAGTTTTATTCTCCAATATATGTAGGTACATCATAGCGTCTGATATCTTAAATACAACATATGTATGAATCGTTTGGTTATAAATATAATTTATGTGCAGAAGAATTGAAAGGAACTTGATGAAGAAACCACGATCCCGCTAATATAACAGATCTTGCCTGCAATACTATTATTGGGGATATAGTTTTTCGTATTCCCATCTCCTCTGAGCTTCTGAAAACAACGGGAGGAATGTGAAATGGTCGGTTCCTACTGTTCGCATACCACATTTTGTTCCACTGGGGATATATGTTAGTAAAATGGCGGTTTTGATCCAGATAGTATGTTTCCAGAGGATATCCATAGTTCCTGAATTAAAGCCAGATCGTAGTCGATACTCACTAGACTCAGAAGGAGGTCGGCATAGGCTACCTTGCTTTTATGTAGGTTAAAGTTATGAAGAACTTCAGCTGCTAAGATCGGGTTTGTTCTGCAGGTCAGGTTGTATCATCTGATCACCCACTTGTGCTTTATGGAGTTTTAAGATTGGCTTCTAGGAGCTCACCTAGATTCTTCTCGACCTCTCGCTCCTCCATCGAGTTTAAGTTGTTATCGGCTGGTACACGCTACCTACGGTCCACGCAAATTTCCCGATTCACCGTACAAAATATGTATCTTCTACGATTTGTTTATTTGTATAATGTAGCTGGCTGCCATGGTGACCTTCAACACAATCCAATCTTCCATTTGAAGGAGTCGCAGTGTATCTCCCGGTTTAACCGTACGTAAATGCAGCTTCGCTTTTGAAATGGACCTTTCCGACAGATCTTGAAGCTTCACCACCATTTCCTTTACTCATCTCAAGGAGCAGTCCTCCTTACATCTTAAGGTTTTTTGTACTAGATTTAGCCAAAGACCAACGACATATTATTATATTGAAAAGTATAAGTGAAATATGCTTATCTAATTTAGGAAACGAAACCAGCTGCCTCAATTGAATGCGCCGATATGAAATTGCTGCTCAATGAATCTTAGGATCATCTATCAATTAACAATAAGCGGCATACGTAGATTGAGGGAGAAGCTCGGAAACATAAATCTTACAATACATAACTTATAAAAACGGTTAGAGTCTGTTTCCCCTGAGAGCACCATAACTCCTAATAAACCTTTCTTGAACCTTTTTCGGTGATAAAACCCCATCTTGCTACAAGAAAGGTAATACAACATTTATGTATACTCACATCAATTCTTCTTCCACTATGCATTTAAAATAGAAATTTTGTCATGCTAGAAATTTGGCGAAAGCAACTGTCGTCAAACAGAAGAATGTTCTTCGATTGAAGTGTGGTTTATGAAATTGGCGACGCTTAACGACATGTCAAGTTCGCCGTCATGAAAGTGTGATGCAACAGCTACCTGCATAAATACTACACAAACACATCTCTATTCCACAGTAGTTATTGCAAGTGTTTACGCTGTTCAATTAAGAGTGCTAGCTCAGTTTGCATAAAGAGAATCGTCAGGTGCATACCCAGCAGGAAATTTTCGTAAAAGTATTTTTTTAAATTAATGGTTAAAAAAATAATTTCTTTAAATAAGAATATAAGATAAGGGTAAATAAGAGAGGATATTCATTCCAAAAATTAAAGTAAAAATGATCTGTTTATAAAATAATAAAATATTAACTTCGGTGTGTGTAAATTTTCAGATTAATATTTTGAAAACTGAATTCAATTTGGAGGTGAGCTGGAATTATATAGACAGCAGAATGCCGCACAAAATATTCTAAAATATTTTATTTGGAAAGTAGCTCAATGGCTCACAAAAATTTTGTATTATGGATCTAACGTATTTCTCATGTACGAATTGACCGAAACTTGCAATTGTTCTATAGTTCAAGGCAATAAAGGGCTCTCTTTTCGGCTACTTTTTCGGCTATATTATCTACTTAAGGTAATCTATGGAACATAAAAGGGACTCATGTCTAAATAATCACAACTAAAATAAAATATTTTACCCAAACAAATTTTTCACCCAAAAATTTCTTTAATTTCCCACAGGGTATATGCCACATTATGACATATCCAACTACTCTTTGACTTTAACAACTTTGGGATAGCACTTTTAAATAAATATCCAAAATTGCATGCAGTATTTGTACACAACAAATATTATTACGACACAACAGTAAATGCAGCGTGAAATGTCTTCGAATTCTCTAAGCGCTTAGAGAGGGTTGCTGTTGATATTAAAATCAATTTGTTAAGACTTTTCTTCATTTTCCCACAGCGGAAAGACGGCAGATAAAAATGTTTGCAGAATTTTTAAAAACTACTCACAAACATACGCATACATACATGTAGTTAGACAAGTATGCTAAACATGCAAATAAGCAACAACAACTGAAAAGTTTAAGTTGAACAGTCGTCAACTTTTTTTGAAATCTGCTCAAAGTCAATGGTTTGTGTTGTATGTCTCCGCGTTGCACTGACTCTTGCTTCTTGTTGTTGTGGCTTTTTTGTTTGAACTTGTATGCATTTGTCTGCTATAGCAATAACTGCACTTGATCGCAACAACCTTGATGGCAGTGCCCCCCTAACAGCCAACTTCAACTGGCACTTTGATCGATGTCCATTCGGTGGCCGCTTAGCGAACTGAATTCAGCGCCACGAACCATCACTCAGCCCAACAATGAGCAAATGATGTATGCCTTTCGATTGCGTCACTGCACAAATAAGTCTGGGATGCCAAAAACAACAACCAACGACGATTGGCGACACATTCACGATTCGAATATGCAATCAAGATTGTGAAGGCAAAAGCACGAAGCAGCAAAGTGAGTGGGGTGATAGTGCACGACTGGTGGACACTCTGCCAGAATGTGGCAGACTCGAGAATAAAGAAATGTTGAAAGGCTTTCACAAATTATGCAGTAATTAATTATAAGTAATTGCGGCTTCTTTTAATATTTTTGTGTATTTTCACATTTTTTATTTTTTGCATTCAAATTCACGCTTGGCAACCCCGTTTGTGGCAATCGCGTCAGTTTTCAGTCATTAGTCATTTTTAGTGAATTAGTATTAATGAGCCTTGGCACCTAACTACTCGCATATGCAGTTAATGCAATTGCTGTATTTCGCGCTTAACGAGTGGGAATTCGCTCGGTCAGCCACAGTGTGACGGTGCCGCCATTTATAGTGACTGTGATTATGCGCGGAAGTGTCAATGAGTTTCCCATGAAACGGCGTGGTAGAAAGCTGTTGTGCGAATGTCGGTAATTGCCGACAACAGACCGATCAGCAGCAATGATTCCATCTGTAAGTTGTTGTTGCATGTATAAATAAATGTATACTGCAGACTGAAGCTCTTGCATAATAACGTCGACTCGGAATTACAAGTGCTGGGAAAGAATTGGTGAAACAATCAGTTGGTCAAAAATCAAAATAGTATTCTTGTAAATCAGAACTGGGAAAATAACGTACCTCGCGTTCTTCGTCTAAGATACGAGATTGCACTAATAATGGTATGTTTTCTTCTTATTTTACAAAAAAAAAACTGTTATGAAACAACTCTCTCAAAAAAAAAAAACAACTCTTATAAGGTTGTACTTGTTCGATCAAGTTCTGCAGTTCGAATTATTTTCTCCAGCATCAGATTGAAGAAGTCGCAAGATATAAAGTCGCCCTGTCTGAAATTTTTGGTATTGCTCAACGTCAGTTTACACTGCCGTATTAATTTCGCGGGATACCAAATTCATACATAGCAGCATAAAGTTAACTCCTTTTCGTGCTGTCAAAAACAGCTTTGAAATTGATTTGAATTTTTTCAAGATTTGGTGCATGGTGAAAATCTGGTCAGTTGTTGATTTTCCAGATCTGAAACCATACCGATCAGTACGTTCGATAGAACCCCAAATGTGATGTTGAGGGACTTATCCCACGGTAGTTGACGCAGATTGTGGAGTCTCTCGTTTTGTGCATTAGGCATGCTTTCGTCTGACCATATTCCACAAAGAAGACATTAATGCTCCTTATCAATTCTTCTCCGTCGTCTTTAGATAGCTCGACCGGCAATCCATCGGCAATCGCCGTTTTGTTGTTCTACAAGCGTCGAACATAGTCGTCGATTTAGCTGTATCCGTCAGTTTCTGAGATATTATTTATTTAACCGACAATCATGGAAGAGATATGTAATTTTATGAAATTTTATTGCCAGGACTATGTTGCAAACTCCGAAGAAATTATGGAGTTCGGATGGCTATAGCATATACATATGTAGCTACCATACAAACTTTTGTATTCTCAACCGGTACAACCGAAGTTTACATTTTTTCTAGTGTTGAAAATTTATATATATTTTCACATACAAATTTTTCTCATTTTCTTCTTTATCATATAAATACTACTAGAAAAAGTAAAAGTTGAGTAAAATATTGCAGTTATTGCT
Source organism: Bactrocera correcta (assembly GCA_027475135.1). Taxonomy (NCBI): domain Eukaryota; kingdom Metazoa; phylum Arthropoda; class Insecta; order Diptera; family Tephritidae; genus Bactrocera; species Bactrocera correcta. The sequence continues at coordinate 34,166,900 of CM050326.1, read as the reverse complement.
GTTAGTTACATCCTATAAAGTAAGTATATTTAAGCTTGCGCATAATCAGATTCCGAATGGTTTGTTAGAGTCTTGTTTGCCGAACGCCGAACGCCGACACCGGCGACCCTTTTAATCAAAGCATTTCACACCTAATTCGGGAATATCACGCAAAAAAGATCAAAGGCTTGCGCCACTATCTCACCAATAAATGATTTTCAACCGAAAAAAAGCTGATTAAAAGACGAAGCCACACAAACAACGACACACGCACGCACACGACCGCCTGCATGTACAACATTGTGTATACATGTGCGTATATGTATGAATGTATATTATAGCTGTTAATATAAGCTGCCGAAAATCGACAAAAAAGATAAATAGACCAATAAAAAATGGTAAAACCTATAATTAAGTATAACAAGTTCAATATGAGTTTGAGAAAATTTCAGCCCAATATGTTTTATGCACTCAAAGCAATACAAACATACATACACATAAATGTATTTAAAAAACATAACTGTGTATGAATGCGTTTTAGAATTTATAGCGCGGCGTTGTATAAAGAACCGAAGGTGGCCAGTGTTAGCATCAGCAGAGGCAGCCACAGCGGCAGCAATGACGATTTAAGCCGATTTTAATTGCTTGTAGCAACAAAAATAAAATCGTAAAATAAAAAGAAGACACACACGCACAAACGTGTAGCTCCAAGCGTGCGCAGCGTTTACCGGTAGCATTTAGGGGGCGACCACCATGCCTCGCAGTCGAACGATCAAAGCGCTTTGCGACTGCGCACAATGCCAACGGTGTTTATTGATTTTCTTTTCTTTGTCCCCCGCTCTCTCTCTCTCTCTTCCTCTCTGCATTATTATTAATTATATTGAAGATAGCTAATGCCATAGTCGCGGCTGATTATCTTCAACCTTTCTCCATTATCTGCAGCGTAAATTCAATTTCAAATTGCCTGATTGCATTTTGTCAATGAGCGCATTTAAATTAAAATTCCAAACTTTGGTATATAGAAGGGGTAAGAGGTGGAAGAAAAGGGCCGAGCAGATAAGCCATTAGAATAAGTACTAATAAAAATTCAATTGAATTATATTAGTGGCTAACAGCGCGCGCACACGCAGTTCGCTTAGAGTGGCTCTTTACAGAGCTCTTTATGGAGACTATTAAAATGCAAACAAACCGAACCGACAATAGCGTACAACAACTAACTAATAGCTGGTAGCTGATAGCTGATCACTGGTCGCTACTGACCAGCGCGGTGATAGCTGATCGTTGGCGATCAGTGGCGATCGCTACAAAATCAGCGCGTAGCGCACGCGTTTATTTCGGGCATCATTAGCCGCTGAATTGATGGCTTGATTATTTAAATGAGCACTGCTGCCGGTGTAGTGTAGCGGTTAAGAGGCTAATGCAATAGCAAGTGGCACAACGGCGCGCAACAACACACAGAAGCTACAGTTGAAGGCAACAAGAAATCTGGAACAAAAAAACAACAACAACTTGAAATAAATCGATTGCCGCTCAACGCCTGATAGTTAACGATCAACATGGCTATACATATGTAGTTGTGTACTAAATAAACGCTAAGTATGTGTGTGTGCATGAGCGTTTAGCTGCCCGAACTTAAACGTAACGTTCGTAATTGCCCGTACGCAGCGCCAAAACTACTTATGCACCTCGGGCGGCGGGCAGCGCTTTTGAAGTGAACCGCAACAAATGCTTGCGGGTCAAACGTTCATTATGCATACATACACACGCATGTGCATATGAGCCATATATACACTTGCAGATCTATCGCTTGGCACCATCGATCAGCCTCTGCACATACAGTAGCTGCTGGAAACCACACACTTTTGTTAGTTGCAGTGTTCGGTTTCGTTTTTCTGCCAAAGGCTTTGGCGCACAGGTATGAAGGCACCCTGTTGGGAAAATTTGTTTTAGAAAATAGATTTATTTTGACGGGTCTAAGGATATTAAAATATTTTTTTCATTGTGATATTTTTTATTGATATTTCCGTAACGTTAATTTTCATATCTTCTTCTACAATAACCTTTATTTCAGTCTTGGGTTTTCTTTTTACTATTTCATGATAATTAGTTGATTGAAACTAGTCTGGAATTGGAGTATGTGACTTACATATGTATGTATGTATGTAAATTGGTAGCTCACGGGTTAAGCAGCTAATATTTTTAATTTGGTTAAATAAATCTTCCAGAAAATGATCTTGAATTAGTACAAATCTAATCATTAACTAGTTCCAAAATAGTTCCCAACTAGTCCCAAAAATAATTTTCAACAAGCAATAAATTATCTTTAAACATGTTCTCAACTAGCTACAAAGCAGGTTGCTACTAATTCTAAACTAGTTCCCAAAAAGTTCTAAACAGGGTTGCAAATAATGTATAGAAAAATTAATTTACATAACATTTGAAATATTTTTCTGTTTTTTGAAGTCCCTAATACGGAGTAAAAAAATTTCAAATTTCAATGTTAAGCCCAACATCAGGATTCTGAAGTTCGGGATTAAAAAATAAATATTCAATTTTCGGTCCAACATTTTTGAGTTGCAGTTGCGAGCAACCTTGGTTCCATGCATTCGGGTACGCATTTTTTGGTATTGTATTTATGTACTTGAAACCCCTCGCATCACAAACTATTTTCAAACTGAACCCAAAATAGTTACCAACTAGTCCTATTCACAATTAAATATGCATATGTATGTATGAAGTACCAAACCTCTCTAACAATGGCTAAAATGAGCTCAAATGCGACGACTCAACTGGGCCTCAACTAGTCCACGACTAGTCTAAGACTTTTGATCAACAATTTCTATCGCTCATATTTTAGTCTTTGGTCATGTATTTGCAGATCATACACAAACTTAACTTTCCTATAGGGTACTTACACTTGTATATGTACATACGAGTATGTGTCCACTCGAAGAAACCCTCACGACGGTGGCTGTCATCTAATTGCTGCTTGATCTCTGCCTGCAGGGGAAAATTATCGATAAGATGATCAATGCAAAACGTTAATGGCATAAGCGAAGTGGCGCGGGGCGGTATGGTGCGCAGTTTGTAGAAGAGTTGATCGATTGAGCTACTTGTTCGATTCATTGCATTAAATTATTATATATAATTGGAGTTTTATCGAATTTAGTTATGCAAATCAGCGCATGCACATACACACATATCCATAAAGAAATATATGAATGAATTTATTTGTATACACATACATACAGCCACACATGCTCTTATACATACAAATGCAAACGACTAAATTGCGGATCAAAAGATTTCACCGGCTTAACGCTATAAAAATGGCCAAGCGTTTGGGTTAAGCGGGCCGCGCCGCTTGCTGGCGACGTGCGGAAACTGCGCAAGCGCAGTCCATTAAATCTTCAATCTAATTACGGGATTTTTGCTCAAATTTAAACACTTCGTTCGGCTAATAGATTGGACAAGGTGATTATAATTTAGTGACATTCCAGCAGATTTTTAATTTTTGCGGCCACTTTTTTGTTGTTGTTTTTGCGCAAAAATGCAAATTTCGATGTTTTCCGTTGTTTCTTGTTATTTTTGTTTGCATATTTTCGCCCTGTATTAGGCGAAATTTATATTTAGCCCGCGCTTTTTCAGCTTTTCAATTATGCGCCGTTGTGTTGTCGTGAATATTAGTGACCAAAATGTTTAAATTAATAATTAATTAACTCAAATTTATGAATAGCAGCTGTAAATAATCATTAATAAAAGCACAAGCGCAAAGCAACAATTGCGAGCGAGTGGTGGCATGCTTAACAACCAATATGTTAATATATACGTATAACCGAACAGAAGTGGCCAAATTATGCAAAATTATCGCATAATAAAAACAAAAACGCATTTTTATGTTTATTAAAAGCACGATTATCTTCGATGTTTCGTTCATCTCTACGGCTGCTAATTTCGTAAATTTATTAAATGCGGACATGTGGCGTCGCGACGCTAATCTAAGCATGCTTAAATTTATTGCTACCAGTTTTTAATACACCGATATAATCAGCGAGAGACAAATTAAAGTAAATTATAATATGTATCGCTGAAATGCTGAAACTCACGTATGCACATACAAACTCGCACATATATTTATACATATATTCCGAAAGTCATACAAATATGTATTTTTAAAACGTTATAGTACAGATATGTGCGCATACATTAAGGTGGGTAAAAAAAAGCGATTATTTCATTTTATACTTTTTCTATCAAAAATTGGTTGATATACCATTCAAAAAAGTATTTTGCAAGTTTGAGCTTTTAACATTAATAGGAAGATCCTTCAATTTTCAATTTCCCATTTCGTCCTCAGCATTGGAAAGAAAAATTTATATATTTGTTTATATAATTCAAAAAATATCATTTATATTTGTAGGAAATTGTGTTCTCTGCTCTCTCTCTCTTTCACTATGTGAATCTCACCGTTTAAAAGTTATTAATGTTTAATTATTTTAAGACATATTTCTGATTTTTCATGAATTTTATAACTCACATAAAAAAATTATAACAGAGTATAGTCTACAAAAAATAAAAGATTTTTTGACCCACCTTTACCATTACATACATGTACATAAAGAAACCAGATTCTTTATACGAGTATTTGTAACCAGAATTCAAATTCCTCTTCTACATACTTTAGATTGAGATGATGTTTTTGTTTGTAAATTTAGGAGCGGATCTACGTGGAAGGTGGAACTGCGGAGAGCTCCTCCAAAAAATCTAACGGAGTGATATTACACGATATTGGTGTCTAATCGACCCGCCTAAAACGTGAAATTAGCTGCTCACTGAACTGTTGTCTCAATAAATCCATTGATTGATGCGATGTGTGGTAACTGGCGCCTTCTGGTTGAACACAAGTGTTGCCTAGACAACGAGCTTCAATTTCAGGCATCAAATAGTCGATTATCGTGGCGCGATAGCGGTCGTCGTTCACGGTTACGTTCTCATTGGCTTCATTTTTGAAGAATTACGGACCGATGATTCCACCGGCCCACAAACCACAACAAACCGTTGTTTTTTCTGGATAAAATTGCAGCTCTTAAATCTTTTCAGCTTACTCTTCGTCTTAAATGTGTCAATTTTTTTGTTTACATACCTATTGAGTCAGAAATGGGCCTTATCGGGTTAAAAAAATTGGCTCGAAAACTGTGGATCTTCTTGGAACTTTTCAGAAGCCCATAGAGCGAAGAGATATCGCTTAGAAAGGTCGAGCGGCTTCAGTTCTTGTACAAGCTGTATTTTGCACGCTTTCAATTTTAGATCTCGACGTTAAATGCACTAAGTCGTTCCATAGGCCAGCCGGAGTTGCTGCGATCGTCGCCGAGTCGACTCTCCACGGTCTTCGTGTACACTGACGACGTGGTCTACTCGGTCGAATATTACCCAATAATGAATGCTGGGTGTCAAGATAAGTGATGGTGTTGCCGATTATGTTGACCAAAGTTTGAGTGAAGTGCGCGAAACACACTCTTTACAGAACGTGAATTTTCGTAATAAAGTTGAACGATTTGTAAACGTTGTTCAAGCGTAAAGCTTTCTATGATGAGATGCTAAATAATACTGAATAAGAATAACACGACAGCTTGACACGTCTAACGCGTGATCTGTCAAAAAAGGCTATTGAAAAAGTAACTATACTTGGATCACCCGTTTGTAGATATAGCTGAAAAATTTGCTGTCATTAACATGATGTTATTGTTGTAACATTATTTTTAATCCTCAACTATTTTCAAGTAGTGCTACTGTAGTTATAGGCTTTTCGCCCTGGTAACTAAGTCAGCATTGAAAATGTGGAGTTAGAAAATCCATTTGTTGTTTGCTCTGCCCAAGCTTTTATTAGCAAACGGTACTTACTAAAATTTATTGTTCTCTTCTTTTAAACATAATGTGAAATACTCCCAAAAACGAAAAAAATATGTGTAATTGTTTAATTCTTCAAACTGTCTTACTAGATTTTTATAATTTTTGAACTGTTTAGCATAGGAACAGGCCTTGAACCACTTGTTGATCAGTGTTAAAAAGGCCATAGTCGAAAATAAAGCATATCAGACTTGTTAAAATGTTCAAGAAAGAGTGCGTAAAGCCAACAAGGCGACAGTGAGATATTTTGGAGTACTTGTAGATAGTTTCCAAAGATATCAAATTTATATCTAACACATTTTTAGTTCACACTAAGGATTAATAAAATTACAGATTTCTACATGTTTTCCTAAAATTTATATTTGACTCTCGAAATGAAGGTAAAATTGTAACCTCCTTTTATATCATTTCAATTAAATTTAAAATAAATTGAAACGTTTTTGAATATATCATCGCAATATTAATTCTCCTGAATTCACTTCTACTTATTTCGTTCCGGTCGAGCTGAATTTAGCGGTTCAACAAAGCTTTTAATCTAGTTATAAGGTTTTCTTAAACCGGGTCCAAAGTTTTACCGCCTTGAACTATAAAAAGTATCTTTATAACAGAAAATGAGTTCCATGATTCCTTACTAGCGTCAAATTCTTCATAAATAAAATTCCAAATATACTGTATATTTTCTAACATATTTTAGAGATTACTATTGAACCGTTTATAAAACTTAACCTTAAAAATTGTATAATAAAATATGAGTTTCTTTGATAGTTCTTAGAGTTCTAATAATAAACGTGGAAAACATGAAGAATCGCCAGTTTGAAGAAACAATCATTATCAAAAAAAAAAATAAAAAATTAAAGCAAAAACTAAATAAGAAAAGTGTCAAATTTTCAGTGTTTTTAAAATCTCAATTTATTAAAAACTTTCTTTTCCTCAATACTTTATTTTTCGCCATACTTAATTTGCCATAAAATGTTTTGCTTTAAAGCTTTATCTATTTAAAATTGCGTTTGAGATTTTCCTTCAATAATTTCACTTTGGCTTGTTGCCAACATGCAAGCCAGGCTCCGCATAGAGCCCTTGACGGCTCTCGATGTATATTTCTATATGCTCATACATGCTCGTCCATATGTATGTAGGCGTTATGAGACGACGATCAAAGGGCACGATCGGCCCTGTGCGCTCGAGAACTTCGGTGCTTATAAGGCGCAATGTTGAACGTTTTGTATGTAGAATTCGTAAAGTTGGTGGATTAAACGCTGCCATGTGGTGATGTGGTGAACAAAAAGCAAGGAACGATTAAATGTTGAACGCTACGCAGTGCCTTCCTCAAAGGACGCAGCCAAACGGAGTTGCTGTTGGTGTGCCAGTGCTTGTAAATTCCCAACTGAGGCGCACACTGCCTGCCAGCGGTCTTTAAGTGGCTCCGTAGCGTCTTTTAGTAAGAAGAAATGGTTTCAATAATTTCACTATTTCTGCTGCTCATGCATCACCCCCGCCGCCACACGCGCCGCTCCACTTATTAGCATCCACAAAACATTTGACGATTCTCCATTTTTGTTTTTCTTGCTGTTCTCTTCCTCTCTCGCAGTTGTTTGTATAAAAAATTTATTTATGGCGCAACAATGCGCCGATTACTTCATTTTTGTGAATTTAGCGCGGCTTGTGCGGCAGCAGCAGCCGCGGCGGCTGAGGAGACCGGCACCATACCGGCTGCGGCCGCCGCGGCCAAACCCACCATTGCATCCGCCTCGTGCATGGGTTTCTTCTTCAATATGCTGAGATCGTTGACATTCTCCAGAAAGGACTTGTGCGCTGAGAATACTTTGACGCTATCAAAGTCCTTCTTCAACTCTTCGATATCGCGCTTTTGCTTTGCGCGCCGATTCTGGAACCAGGTGATCACTTGCGCGTTTGAGAGACCCAAAGCGGCGGCGATTTCATCACGATCGGCTGGTGACAGGTACTTTTGATATAGAAAACGTTTCTCCAACTCGAATATTTGATGATTCGTGAAGGCGGTACGCGATTTGCGTTTCTTCTTCGGTTGAGGGCGGTTCGAAAATATGTCCAAGTGGGATTTATCTGGAAGAAAAATAATATAATTAATAACACGATTGTTTCTATGCATATTTGTAAATATGTAGGTCTATATGAATGCATTTACATTTTTAATTTGTTTATAATCTCTAACCTCATAGGAACAAAGTGTGAACAAGCCATATTCATATTCTTTAAGTGGTCAATTGTCTATAAGTGGTCAATTGAAAATCACTAATTGCCTTGGCCCACACGCTCCCCTTATGTATGTAACATATGTGTATACATGTGTGCGTACATTAAATTAATTAAAATTTTATAAACGCCTTTTAGTTTGTATAATTTATTTTGATCGTAACTGACGTGTCGCAATGTCTAAATGCCAATTTATCAATTTGTTGTTGAGCAGTAAATTATAGTTTTTAAAGTGATTTGCCTGTTCATGCAAAAGATGGAGTTTACTAAGTTCACAGGTGTCTTTAGCGCTGCCGAACCGGCCAAATCACTTTTAATTACAGCTGATTTTAATGCTGCTGCTGCATAGCGGTAAATTCGCAATGTCAAAAATGAACGGAGAGCATATGCATAAATATATATTTATATATTTATAAGGGTGGTACATAAATTTCGGAAAAACAATTAGAGTTAGTTTAGAAAAATTAAATTCGGGGAAGTTGAAAAAAAGTTACGGCCGACCTATCGTTGAAAAAGTCGATGAAATTATGGAAAGGATTGACCAGGGGCTTCACATAAGCAGCCATGACATCGTTGAGGAACTTAGCATTCATCATAAGATGGTTTTGAACCATTTAAAAAAGGCTAGCCACTCGCCCGAAGCTCGATGTTTGGGTAGCACATGAATTGCCTGTGAAAATTTTAATGGACCGATTTAATATCTGCCATTCTCTGTTGAAACGAAATGAAATCAAAACCTTTCTGAAGCAAATGGTAACAGTAGGCGAAAAGTGGATCAAATATGACAATAATGTGCAAAAATGATCATGGTCCAAGCGTGGTGAAGCTCAACAAATGGTCGCAAAGCCAGAATTGACGCCTCGAAAGGTTATGCTGAGAGTTTGATGGGATTGGAAAGGAATCATCCACTATGAGCTGCTCCAGCCTGGTCGAACGATTGATTCTACATTTTACTGTCAACAACGGATGAGATTGAACCAAGAAATTAAAAAAAAAACAGCCAGAACTGATCAATAGAAAGGGCTTCGTCTGCTATCAGGACAACGCTAGACCAGACACATCTTTGATGACTCGACAAAAACTGGGAGAGCATTGTTAGAAAATTTTGATGCATCTGCCATATAGCCCTGACCTTGCACTATCGGTTTACTATTTGTTTCGGTCAAAACAGAACCCCCTTAATGAAGTAAAGTTGGCTTCAAGAGAAGCCTGTGAAAATTACTTGTCGCAGTTTTTCGCCGAGAAACCAGAAAAGTCTTACACTGGTGGAATAATGTTACTAACGGAAAAATGGCAAAAAGTGGTCGACGAAATGGTATATATTTGTTTTTTATTAGTACAAATATAAAAAAATAAGTAGAAGCTTTCAATTGCACTTTTTATAAAAAATATCGGAAATGCGCAGAAAAAATATTAAAAAATATCTCGAAGAATAAAATTGAATACTCTCAAATTTTTTTTAAAATATTTAGCTTATTCTAAGAAATTATTTAAGAAATATGGCAGCTCTAAAAATGTATAATTTTTAAAACATATGTATATAAACATGTAGTTTTATTATAAGATAAAATATTTTTAGTTAAAGCTACGTCCAGAACTAGTTTCATATTAAAAATAGGTATATGTACATATGTATGTATTTTGTTAATTTTTTGTTATTAGCGTCCAAATCTTCGCATAAACTAATAATTCATGAATTTAATTCCCGTATGTCAAGTTCATTAAAGCGTACCGCCTCTTTGATATTGTGTGTATATGTATATAATGTATGTATGTATGTCTCTACATATACATATGTTGATGTACATATGTATGTAGAAACGTATATAGCTATGTGTCTTTGTAAATACTAATTATAACTACACGTTTTATCATTTTATTTCACTATTTCCTCTTGTGCCGCCGACAGCGTTGAAGAAAGCCTTAAATGAGCTTTGATTAATGAACGGCTTCAAATTTATGCTAAGCAAAGAATTACCAGGTGTGTATATTTGACAAAATGATATTTTGACATTTCATTAGTGCGATGGATAAAGTGAGATTTTTTTTTTAAATTTTTCTTTGTTTGCTTTGGGAGAAAAGCAAACGAGTGCTGAAATAATGCAAAGGTAAATTATCGTTGTTCACGGATAACAAAAAGAATTAAAAATAAAAATTAAAAAAAAAAAAAAAATGAACCTCAGTTCCACTGAAGCTATAAGCTTAAGAGGCTATAAAAATGATTTTTATGCTGATTTTGAACGATCAGTTTGTATCACCGCTATATGCTATATCTGACCGTACCGACAAAGGAACTGCTTCTTATTGAGTGAAAGGTGCGTGCAAAACTTCGTATCGATATCTCAAAAACTGAGGGCCTAGTTTGCATATATGTATATACAGTCGGACAGACAAAAAACAAAAAAATTGTGAAATAAATGTTTATAAGGTTATGAAATTTTTAAATATACACAGCAATTAAATTCCTTTAAAACGTAGATACATGTGCATATATACATTTGTATCTACCATACTATATATATGTATGCCAAAATGATAAATTAAATAAGCGAAACAGTGAAATGTTGCTATAAACTCGTTCTATTTTGCAGTTAATTTACGTGATTTTTATTCCTTAAAATTGCCACCCACGCGAAGCTGTCAGTCGCGCAATCTACCAAAGCAAATAATAACAACAACAAAAATAAATACAAATTTTAGCAATAAAAGCTTGCCAAAACCTGGTAGCCGATCATTAAAAGTCGCAATCATTTCGGTGGTTTCATTATAGTCACTGCTGATTTATTAATGGATTAGTATACACATATACACATAGGCGCATGCATGCTCCCCCCAAATATATGTACATCTCTACGCACATACAAACATACATCCATTCATACATACATGTACATACGCATAGTTATGAGTGCTTCTGGGTAGCATCACAGCCGAAGCATGATCATCAATCGGGCCTGACGCTGGAACCGGCTTAATTAAGTTAACGTATTCACCTATGCACAATCTAAGAATGTTAGGTTAGTAGCCCGTTGTTGCCAGCCATTAGCGGTTGTTACTGATTTGTTTTCTCTCTTGTTTGATTGTTTTTTACTGCTCAAGTGCTTTCTTGTTATTTAGTTAGTGTTGTTGTTGTTGCTACTGTTATTTTTCAGCCGTTGCCGCGGCTGATTTCAAAGAAAATTTATTGCTACCTTCAAAATGTATTCGGCTACCGTTTGGCATGGAACCCACACCGAAATACCTACACATGCATATATAGCTGTATGTATTTATAACAAAAAATAGCAATAAAACATTAGCAACAATAAAAATCGATGGAGGTAAAAAGAGTAAATAAATTGGAATAGTTAATAGCACATAACAAATTAGCCGTACTCGTTGCTAATGCGGCATGAATACGCAGGTATTTATACAAATATTTAATATATAAATATATAAGTATGTATGTATGTTTTCACATACGTTATATGGATGTATATATCTGTGAATCGAAAGAGGGTGTTGTGGGACTTTTAAGTGGATTCCGTTTTAATTAGATTTTTTTCGGCAGTATGATTTATTTTTTATTCTAATTTGGTTGTTGTTTTAGTTTCAGCATTGATTAACGATGCCAATCAATGGATCTATTAAATAAATGAATAAAATTTGTTATTTATTTAAGAATTTAATTTCGCATATCTAATGCAAATCTTCACCACATGCGAAAATATGTGTATAAGTATGTAGGGTATATATGCTGAAAATGTTGAGAGTTGAGCTTAAATGAGTTTCTGTGTATTTTTGCACACCAGTTGAGTGTATCATAACTTCAGAGAATCTTTGATAACTTTTAGCCATATTTTAGAAGCAGATGAGTTCTTTTTAAAATCTTATCTTACGAAGATAATTAAGTGTTTTAAAGTAACTTCTGGAAAAATTATATTATGTTTCTCCTTAAAAAAAATTTGTTGAATACTGTCAACAAATTTAGTACAAATACCAATATTTTTTTACCTGAAAAATATTCACTTCCATTTTAATTTTTCAAAATTGTGAAATACTATATTTTTAATTCCAATATTTTCTTGCCTGGTAGATATTAACCTTTTCATTCAAAACGTTTAAAAATTTTGAAAAATTACATTTTAAATACTAATATTTTTTAACTGGTAAATACTTTCTACCTGGAAAATAGTTGCGTTTTTGCTAAAAACTGTTCAAAATTTTACAAATTATTATTATTTTTTAAAACTTTTAAAATTTTGAAATATTAAAGTTTTAAATACCTATGCATATATGCATGTATAGTTTACTTGAAATATACTTGCGTGTTTGTTAAGAAAATTTTTCAAAATTTTACAAAACCAATATTTTTTACTTAAAAAATTTTTAAAATTTATACATACATAAATAAGAAGTTTTAAGTTGAAAAAAAGTTTACTTTTCACAATTAAGAAAAAGTAAAGTTTTAAATGCTAATACTTTCCTATGTGGCAAATATTTAATTTTTTTAAAGCCCTTCAAAATTGTGGAAAATTAAATTTTTAAAAACTTTATTTTTTAACTGGAAAATATTTGCTTTTGAGTAAAAAATTTTACAAATATTTTCAATACGTTTATTTTTTACCTGTAAAATATTTGCGTTTTTGTTAAAAACTTTAGAATACCAATATTTTAACATTCCAAATTATGAAATATTAAATTTTTAAGTATGTATTAAATTTTGAAATATAGGATTTTTTGTTAAAAATTTAAACATTTTTAAAATTTAATATTAAAATTTTTTCAAAATTCATTATTTTCTACCTCAAAATTGGTTTTTACTATTTCTTAAACTTTTTTTACAGTTCCTTCGCCAATTCATAGCCATATAATTGTACATACATATGTACAAATGTATGTAAGTACTATATACAACTTCATAGGTCGCATACGCTTATTAAAAATATCAAAATAATTTCAATATGAAACAACACGTCTTATCCCGAAATCATTTAAATGTAACTTGAGCGCCATTAACCACTTGAGTTGCTCAGACAGTGTTTTCATCTCATTTTGTTGTGGTGAGCAGCAAGATCTCTCGAGTGCCACACTTAATCATCATTAAGTAATGTGGACTTATCTTTAGTGAACCTATTACAAAATGCAACATGCGACATGTGCATGTATGTCTGTATGTATGCGCACTAAACAGTTCGTAGTAATTTGTTCGTACATATACACACATGCACAAAAACACTAGCGCATAAAGGATACTGGCCACAAGAGGCTGCCTCTTTACTCACTTTACTCGCTGGTATCGTTTTTCGCCCCGAAAGGGGGCATAAATCAATTTCTAATATTGTAGGCTGGTTTGTTTTGGTAGAAAATGTCATTGGGGCTGGCTTGTGACAACTTACAAACATCACAGAATACGCCTACCAGACACACTCGCACACACACACATACATGCATTTATCTGCGCTAGTCACCGTAAATTGTGCGTGCTGTTGGTGAAAGTGATATTTGATACACAGTGTGGAATTTGGTGAGTGTAGAAATTATGAAATACAATGTTCACTGCATTTTATGACCTTCTCTAATCGCTTACAAGCAGCACTTGACCAGCAGAGTTACACAGTTGGCATTTGCGATAAGTACGGTGTAAGTATATGCATATAGTATATGTACGTACGTATGCACATATATATGAGGAAAATTGTTAAAAATTCCACTAAATATCTTTTGCTTTTCTATGGAAGCATTCTGCGCGCATTTGTTAATTATCCAACAAGTTAATTAATGGCATGCCTATCTATCGGCACAAATTACGCAGACAATGTGTCTCCAAAGGAGAGCGGGTGTCTAAGCGGTGCTAAGCGATTACTAAGAAAACAATTAAATACAATAAGGTTGCAGCCAAATATATCTACTTGTAGCGATAAGATTTTTTTTTGTGAAATTAAAATTTTTATATTGAAAAAGTTAGCAATAACAGTAGATACATATGTATGTTTAACCGACAAAATTTCAATTAAATGAAATGTTCTTAATTTTTATTGAAAATAAACAGCAAAGCATGAATTGTGGCAGCTTCAGATGTATGTATAATCTCAAAACAATTCGTATATTGATATTAAATACAATCGGTAAGATTCGTTATTATGATAAGCCAATATTAATATAATATTTCTGAAATACATACACACGCTCTAAGTGTACAATATTTAAAACCATATCTTTTCATTATGTGAAGTCGAACTCCAAACTCAAGTGCTTCATTTCGCCTTAGCTTGCAGTTGAGTCACTAATTTGTCCTGATCGCCAGCATTGAAGTGCCGCTCAGCAACCTTCTGCACTCCACTAGCACTCACCGTCGCCAAACGATGACTTAGAGTAGCACATTAAACACTTAATTAGCGCCAATTGTGTGTAAGTAGGCTTGAGAGTGGAAATTATTACGAAACAAACAAATTTCACTGACTCCTGAGTAAATTAAAAACTGTATGAAAATGAAATGAAATGAAAGTCATTTGACATTTTTGAGTACACACCGAGTGCTTCAACGACAGTTTACGAGTTGCGAGACGCCATAATTAAGTGCAAACATATTTACGTACACGTGTACATATCAATGTGTATTTGCATATGCACGAATCAGCGTCAACAATAGGCGCACTCAGAAAGCCATTACCGCTAATTAACCCGACGCCAGGCATGACAATAGAACACAATAACAGTAACAACAGAAGCTGTGCGCCAATAAAAACGCGCGTTGAAATCATTTCGTCATTTAACTGTTTCACTGTTTCCCATTGGTATTGCGAAATTAAAATGACAGTTGAAATTTTAAGAACAAATAGTTTACAGTAATTGAGCATTGAGCTACAGTTGAAAATTTTCATGCAAATGATTATGCATAGAGACATTTTCATTAAGAATTGATAAATTAAAAATTTTTTTTAATAATGGAATTAAAGCAAAGTAACTGAATTCTAATTGATGTCTTTTAGAATAGTTTTTATTTGGAAAATTTTGACTTCAATGAAAATCTAAATTTTGGTTTTGTTTAGGATAAAATATATTTATATATTGTATTTTTATATATTCTTAAAGTGTGAACTATTTTAAATTAATTATGTGTTTCAACGTAACCAAATATGATGAAAAACAAAATAGAAAGAATTTTAATTTAATAATATTCATTAATGATAATAATATGAAATATATTAATGTAGTTGATAAATAAATAGTTTGTTCAATAAAAAAAGGCGGAAAAAAAATAATTAAAAAAAAATAAAATGAAGTAATTAAACTAAAAATAAAATGATACTGTAATTTAGATTTAAAATTAAAATCAAAATTAATATTAGGAACAAAATTAATGATAAAATTAAAATTTATATTAAAATCAAAATGAAAATTCAAAATTTAACCAAATTTATATAATAACACAAAACGGTATAATATAAAATGAATTCATAATAATATTTTTAAGATATGATATAATATAATTATATTTGGTCGAACTTTTTTATGACATACTATTTCCAACGAAGTTTGCTTTATAAAGAATTTTTTTCAGAACATTGCATCATCTATTAATCTTCAATATGTTTTAATCCATTTATATATATTAATTCTTTAAAGACATTAATGAGAAATATATCAAAGAAATTTACAAAAACTTGTTAAATATAATAAAAGAAATTAAAAATAATAATATTAATTAAAACAAAAATAAATTAATTTAATTAGAAAGGATTATATAAAATAAAATAAAGCAATATAAAATGAAGTAAAATAAATTAAATAAAATTGTATAAATTAAATAATTTAAGATGAAAAGAATTTTGTAATTAAGACTAAATTAAAGTATAAATTAAATTTGAAATTACAATCAAAATCATAGTTAAAATAAATAATTAATTAAATTAAATAGGATTATATAAAATAAATAAATTAAGGTAAAACGAATTTTATAATTAAAATTACAATTAAAAAATAAATTAAATTTAAAATAAAAATTATAATTAAAATTAAAATTAATGTTAAAATTAAAATCTCACTTTAACAAATCTCATTTTGATTTTGTTTCTTTGCCAAAAAATTACGAAAAGTATTTATGGAAGTTCCCAATTAAAATTTGAAAAAGCAGTAAACATAATGTCATCACTACAAATATCAAGGCGGCCTGCAATATTAAGGAAAAGCTCACTTACTTGTTATTGGGAAATCAAAAAACCGCGATGCGTTAAGGGAATACATCTTTGAATGAAGATTGTAGGTTAAACTAAAGAGTATTGCTAACAAGAGCGAAAATAACTTAAGGTGGCTTTGAATGAAGGTAAATAAATTAATTTATTATTTTAATTAATTAAGATTAAACTCAGCTTTTCCAAAAAATACCATGGTACAATTCTTCTATATAAAGAAGATTATGTTTGTTCCCTTCAGTGTTGCTATATGGAAGTTCGATTGTACATAAATATGTATGCTTACAAAAAAATAATTATTCGCTATAGTTATTTAATATTTATAGATATGAGTATTTTTTATTAAAAGAAACAAATATATATGTATATACCTACATTTTTAATTTTAGATATTATATTCTAAATATACTCCCGTTAATAATAAGCTTAAACAAATGCAGTCAGTTATCTCATCAGTAATAAATTGTCTTAACTAAATTAATATATAATATGTATGTTACAAAAGATAGATATGTATAACAACTTTTCTGAAAGTTTATATGTTTTATGCTCGCTCTTAGAATTACCATTAACCATTACCATTAGTAATTAAAACGAATGGCACAAAACGGCGATAAATGAATAAGGTAATAAATTTGCTTCGTTTAATTTAATTCGTATACATTTAATTGAAATTCAAACACATACACATACACAGTTATTTATGCAAGAGAAGTTAATGGCTGTCGATTGATTTGAAGCTGGTCACATTAATTCATTAGTTTAGCTTAATTCAACGCTGTTTGCCCATGCAAATAAATATCTATATATAATGAACATATGTATATATACATAGACAGAGGCAAAGCCATAAAGCAGCATAAACCAAGCGTTTTATCTCTTATATTCGATTCTGTGGACAAGTGAGCAGTTAATTAGCTCGATAATTGTTATTTTTAATTGAATATTCTGCTTTTCTTCGGCTAAACGTTTATGAATTTAAAGATAGTCGGAATTATGTTGCAATCTAATTTGTTGTGTCGAATTTTTTGAAAAATAATTATGAAATCAATAAAAGATCTATAATGAGAACTCCTGAACTCTAGTCTTCCACACATCCACACTTTTTCGTGACATGTGGATGTATTTAATTTGGGTTTAATCACATGTTTTCATAAAAGGTAAGTTACACTGTAGGTAGATACTCTAGTGAATTTCGAAAAATGAATTTTTTTACAAATATATACGAGAATATTTCTCAAAAATTATAAAATGATCCAGCAAAAATTCCGAAGATATGAGTGTATTTGTAATTTCCTTTAAACTAATTGTAATTTGGGCCCTTCCAAACTGTTTCTGGAACGGCTGTTTTCAGTGTTGGAGAGGAATTTCTCCGAACCGGCTAGACAGACAGTGTTCGAAGTAAGAAGATTTTTGATAACATTTTTAATTTTTTGAGCATCTCTGAAGTATATTTTTTTAGCGAAAGGAAACAACAATCCACCATTTTCCGATTATGAAAGACCGTATACTCTGCAAATGTATGCTATTTATTCATTTAAAAAAATTGCAAGTAACTGAAAAGCTGACAATCTGGCAAGGAAAAGTTCTATAGCCCGGTATTCCCCTTTCCTCGTCTGTTGTACTACTATGTAGATGGACTTCAAGGGAGCTTGATCAGCGCTGGCCACCATGCGCTGTTACAAGAACCTTTTGGCCCAAGATTGATCGTACGAGATCCAGTAAACTCTTTGCTCTTAGTAGGGCCAGCCCCTCCATAGTTGTTGGGCTTCTAACACGCAATTGCCCTATCGACATCTATGCTATTGTCTAAAAATATATTTTTGACGATCTTCAATAATCTTATACTTCAGTTGGGCTGAACAAAATTTTTGTTGTGTTACTCGGAATATTCAGAACCGTTATCGGTTTCAAAATAATTATTTTACTAAATATTTTACTTGAATCTAAAACTTTGTAAAACTCACCTTGAGATTCATCAAAGTCCTTGGTGGTCATTTGGAAGAGCGCGTCCAATGGTGTACCATTCGGTTTCGATTTCGAACTCGAACCATTAGTAGCCGTATTATCACCGCTAGAACCACCATTACCAGCGCCACCACCCAAACTATTACCACCACCATTCGACGAAGTGGAGGTGTGCGAAATGCGTTCACGATCACGATCTCGCTCACGTTCACCCATAATCATTGATTGTGCGCCCGCTGACGCCGATGGTTCACCGGAAGAACGTGCGATTTCCGGTGAACAACAATCGCTAGCCGCCGAACTCGAACGCTCCGAACCACTTTCAGATGGTATCATATCCATGCCCATGTGGCGCAACAGCTGCGCCTGAGCATTGAAATGCTCCTGCAACTGTCGATGGTAGTCCAACGCCAATCGCTGCTCATAATGCAACAACGCCGATGGTATGAACGGACGCACCGGCATCGGACCCAACAAATGATCCCAGGGACGCACAATTTGTGCCCCCGGCAACAGCATTGGATGTGGCATGCCTGCGGCCGCCGCCGCCGCTGCACTCACCATATCCAGCGGCTCGGCGCGTGGTTGCAGCAGACTGCTGGCGTTCAGCAAGGGGCGTGTAGGCGTGCCAGCTGCATGTTGTTGCTGTTGTGCCGGCGGTGGCGGTGTTGGTGAGGTGGATGTGGCGCGTTTCTCATGCCCCAAAATATCGGCAATAGAAAAACTTTTTACACCCTCAATATTCGACTTGACGGCAGTGCTAACGGCGTTCCCGGCGCCGACATTGGCGGCATTTGAGCTCGCTGTTGTTGCAGTCGAAGTGGGTGTTGTTGGCAATGCAACACCGTGCGTTTGCACCGGACTGGGTGTGCGATTACCAATGGCGGTTTCCTCCATTTCGCTGGACATGCGTAAGCGCTTCAGTGGTTGGAAATACTCTTCGGCGCCGCCTGCACGCGTCAGTCCAGCAGCAGCGGCTGCGGCAGCGGCGGCCGCATGTTGTTGCATTAAGATTTGTTGATGTTGCAGCAAATCGATTGTGCTGCGATGTTGCGACGGATGCGCCAGCGTTGGATGCGGGTGTGGTTGTTGGTGTTGTGTATGGTGGTGTGGCAGTGGGCTGGGTGCGCCACCGACGGAGATTTCTGATTCAGCAGGGCTAGCGGGACGCATGGTGAGCGGACAAAGCATGTTCTGTTAAGCGTACAAGTTTCTCAAAAGCGTATTAGCGCCGTTATAAATGGGTAACGGCGGCTTAAATGTAGTTTGTGTTGCGTTGAAAACCTTAAATTTTTTTCTTGCAATTTTTTACAAATTTTCACACACGAAATATTGTTCGGTTTAAATTTTGAAAAATATCTCTAACACTGTAGTTTTTGTATCAATTTAGTTTCGCTTGCTAGTTTTATGTTTATTTATTATTTTATATTTTTTAATTAATTTCTTTTTATATTAAATATTTATTTTTTCAATGTTGCAACTAACTCATATATAAACAGCTACTAATTTGCCGACATCTAAACACGCTTGTAGTTTGTTGAGCACTGTCAACGGACAGCCGACAGTCGACACAAAATTGAAATCAATCAAATCACAAATCAGTTAGTCGCACGATTCAAACGACGCTGCGCCAAAACCTCTAGCAAACGATTCTCCTTGAGATACTCTCTGATTAGCCGCTTCATTTATTTATTGTTGCCACTTGCGCACAACACAACACGACAATATTTCACCGCACTCAAGCACTAGTATGTACATATGCATATATGTATGTTTGTATACCGTTAAGTCTGTCTATGCATTATAGTATTTTCTATTACTCCCGTTTTCAATATATGTATATATGTACATATATAATTTCTTTTTTTTTTCTGTGTTCTTGAAGTCTTCTTGTTGATGCTTAATTTTAATATACGACTGACTGACTCTGGGACGGCCACTACAGCGCATTAATAACCAAACGGATCAAACGAACCAACCTATTCACTCGACGCTTCGCAGTCAACTGTTCGAAACTAGACTGAAGTTTGCTAACTAGACAAGTTGATTTTCGAGTTTTTTGCCGAGACTCTCCCTGCTTTCGTGCAGCTAACGTCTGCTTGTTATTGTTGTTGCTTTTTACCCATCTTTAGTATTGTTGCCTGTATGCATGAAGAGCTATTAGCTGCCATGTGCTGTTGGTGGTGGTGGTATGTCTCGATATTTATAGGTATATATCTGTGTGTGTGAGCAATGCCTGCATTTCAATTGGTTTCTTATGCTTGCTGATGCTCCAACCGCGCTCTCTCCGCCGTCACATACGCACACACTGTACAAACACAAACGCTTTTGTTACTATTGAAGAGCAAATGTGTGTATATCGTGCCATTTGTGGTGTCGTGTCTTGTTTGTCGACAGTTAAACTCGACAATCAAATCTTAACTAAGCAAATGAGTGAGTAGTCGAGATCCCGCTAACGACAATGGGCCCAGCGTCAATGATTGTGGTGGCAGCGGCAGCGGCAGTTTCAGCCTACGGGCACATTACCAAAGTCAAGCCAAGTCAGTTAGGCAGCCACCAAACGAGTTTCGTGCTACAAGAGCGAGCGCACAAACAAAAGCAAAAATGGATACAAGTTGTTTAAGTTATTGAAGAAAAAAAATGTAAACGAACAGATACTTTGCGGGTGCCTTACGAGAGAGTCAAATGCCAAGGCAAGGCATACAACAAAAAATCAAAGAGAATGTGGTTTGTGTATCAAACGCCTATGCGCGAGAGAAGGGCGCACATTATGCGCCAGTTCAAGCGCTTGGCTATCACGCTCGCACTCATCACTGACTAATCTCGTTAGAAGAGTACGCCTGTTACAAAGTCCAGTGAAGAGAAAGAGGCGTTTGCGGTGCGCTGCGGCCAATCAGTGTGCGACAAGGGAAAAATCGCAATGGTGGCAGATGTGCTTTAACGGTAGTTATGGCGTTCGTCAGCGGCGCAAGCTGAGTGGCGGTTTGGACGGCTGTGCTCCTCTATTTGCACCAACTGGCGGTGTTTGTAGTGCAGTATGTTAAAGGTAAAGCTCTGCAGAGTAAGCGAGTGAGTGTGTATAGTGGCTATGTGACTGAATAGGTGGTAGAAATTAGTAAAAATATGTGCGTCGGTTGTTTGTAAGTAATTGGGCCCTCTAATGAGACCGTTTATAGCGGCTGGAAAATTGTGCGCTTGTTATTAACGATGAGATGAGGATTTATTAAATGCGTCTGACTAGTGCGCCACCCGAGAGCAGCTGTCACGGTTTAAATTGAGGTTGAAGGCGCATGTACAGATTTATAAACGCATATATGTATATATGTATTTACTATATAAAAATATGTTTGTAGTTATTTAGGAATGAATTCAAAAATTAATTTTATATAAAAAATTAAGCAAGTGACAAATATAATTTGAAAAAAATATAGTTCAACAAACGGTCCCTTTTTGAATGTATTGCATATCGGTGGTCTAGATGCTGGTCAGATTTATGTCATAAATATTTTTTTTTCACTATTTGCCTCGTACATAAGTTTTACGTATGCTGTATGTATCTACAGATTATATATTGTTGTCGCCACACACATTTATTACACTTGTACACATAGCATATCTGATTTAATATCCTAAATAAAAAGTATCAATTCACCGTAGCACTTCCAGCATATGTAAAAATGCCATTAGCGACGGTAAAATGTAATTATGTGTAAAAACTTAGCTAGAATTACATACATAACTATTTGGTTTATATATTTTACCGAAATTGAAAATTATTTTTTATAAAAAATATTGTTTATAACTGTGCCAGAAAAAAAATTGTAACATATTCAGCAATTATTACACTATAATACAACTGATTTTCTAGCTATTGGACCGAGCCAATTTTTTTGAGAGACTGTCATTAAAAAAGAAAGTGATTTGTTCATTTTTCGAAGTTGGCTACTAAAAAAAATATAAGTATTCACAATGCAGGAACATATTTTTCTTTCAGGCTTATATGGCTGATGCTATTAACGACCAAAATCAGGTTTTTGAGAAAAAAAAATTGTCAATGAACATTTTAGGTTTGTTCTTGAATATGTATTTACTAATATAGTATATTTATTGGCCCAGGAAGATCTAAGAAAGTGATATACATCGTTATAAGAAGAAAGAAGTTTATCTTATAAACATATATTATGAAAAAACTTAAAGACTATTGACTATTGACAAAATATCTATTATAATTGGTTGAACATTTAACAAACTCATTTAAAATGTGAAAATTATAAAACCCATTGACATAATACTTAAAATATTAAAATATTATAATTTTGCTATTCCGCTTCATCGTAGCGCGTAAACCATTTGGTGTTACCAACGAAACCACTATACTTATGCATATCCATTATGCTTTTGGCGTACAATCATTCAAGGTTTGGTAATCGATGTGTTCCAAGTATTTTGTGTCGGATTCGTGAACTGGGCATATACAGAGAAAATGTAAAACCGTTTCCACATTCCTATCCACATTTATTGCAGTGTGGCAAATATTGCTGCCTTATAGTGCATGCTCTTCAAAAGCTAATTCACTGTTATAGTATCCGTAAGTCTGTATATACCATTTGTGAAACTAATACTATGCCTTTGCTTCTATTCATGTCATACTTGGACCATATTTGCTTTATTGTTATTGAGTTTTAATCTCTCTGAGCTATTTGTCCAAATGCATATAAAGCTCTCTTTTGAATCTTCCCCGTGGGCATGGTGTGCTCCGCTTCGGATTCGTCTAAAAAGGCCACTAGCTTTGTCAAATCGTCTGCCTTTCTTTCGCTGAAAATGTTCCTGTGACCGGAAACGCAAATTACGGTATGCGTATATTCATGCAGTATCCTCCTCCCCTTTTAAAACTATTCTAATTAGAGAGTTTTTCAAGGTCGCCATTTTGTTAAATTCCAATGACTTTTGGTAAGATCGGTCGCTGTATTTTTTTCAATTAATTTAATTTTTACGGTATGTTTGAAGATATAAAAAACCACGTCGTGTCCGGAATGAGTTGTTTAAGTAGCTCATTTTGTCTTCAAGCGGACTTAAACGAACTTTGTCTTTACAGGGAGACAGCTATAGCAGTAAATTTTTCATTTCACAATAACACATGTACATTCAAAAACATGTATTACATACATACATGCTATATATTATATACAATACGTACATATATGTTTCATATATCAACTTTTGTGAAATATGTATATACAACGTTGCAAGCACCTAAAACGTTCTGAAAAAAACAAAACTCTTCACATATTTCTCCGCAATTGTTGTTTTAGCGAAATTGCAAACCAAATTTACCACGCCCATCACCACTCAATACGCTCGGTTGTTGGAATTCGGCGACTTCAAAGAGATTTTTGTCGTTTCGCATAAAATGCAACGAGCATAAAGTTGCTAAACAAAATGCGAAAATAGCAAGAACAACAAAAACATATTTTAAAAATGCTTTAGAAAAAACCTAAGTAAGAATAAAAAAAGAAAACCAAAAAGTACCTGTGTATTTCCTCCAACTTTAGTTCTGTGCCCGTCGCCAGTAAGCCAGCAGCTTGACAACAACAACTAAACAACAGTTCAGCCATTCAAATAGCCAGTCAGCCGAGTACACTCAGGCATTTAATGGCTAATGTGGACGTCAGTGCGCCCAAGCTGTTAGCTAGGGCTAGCGAGCAGCCAACATTGAGCTTAAACGGTGTTACAAACTATAAGTGGCGTTGCAGCATTTTGAAGTTCCGTTTTGTTAATTCCGAGTTCGACCATAAAGTCTGATCATACCTCCACTTATTTGCGCTACCTGACGGATAGCTGACGAATTGTTCGAAGCTGACGCGACTCGCTGCCGCTTGTAATTTGCAGCGATATTTTGTATTGCGGAAGCAGTGGTGTGGGTGTGTGGGATCCTGGTATTTTTAGATAATTTTAAGTTATATTTTATTTTATTTAGTAGCTTATTGTAACGGTAAAAAATGATTTTTAAAGAATATTGTTTGTGCGCTCTAGATCCCAAAACCTTTGAAACAACTATTTAAAATAACTATTTATATAATTTTTTCTCAAAAATTCAACCCAAATATTTACATTTACTTGAATCTAGTAACTGCACCTTCTGTATATATTATTTGCAGCCGCCTCTGTTACGTAATACCTACAAACACTAAACTAATTTGTAAGTAAGTATATGTTTCGACTACATACCGACACACCTACATCCATATTCATATGTACAAATACATGTTCGCACATACATATCATGCTTGCATGTACATCTGTGTTTTGGTGGCTCTTCGAGCGCGGTGGACGTCAATTCGTTCCTTCTGTGGAACAATTCGCGAAGTACTTGCAGTTAATTGCCGTATGCAGATTTTTAATGACTTTCCCACCTTGCGGTTGAATTCGGAAAAAGATTCGGATAAAGACTGGTGGTGTTTCAGTAGCTAATTAGCTTATATCTTTTTAGTTAGTTTTTCAGCAACGTAAAATATGTCGCAGGCGACGCTCAAATGCAACGCTGTATGCTCATATACATATGTATATATACGTATATATATTTCAGCACATACATACACATGTACCATTTACGAGTAAACATGTAAGCCTGTGTGGGTATGTGAAGACACCACTAACAAATCAGTTCCGAATTCTAACTTTTATAATTCATGGCCTTATATTACGTTTGTTGCATTCTTTATACAAATGTCTCATAAAGTGTGGAATATAATTTACTGCAGGCAATAATTAGCAATGAAATTACGAGAAATAACTTCGGTGTGTGAATTTAGAAAGTTTAGCAAATATTCAGCCACACTATGGTGTTATAGTGTTATTGTGATGGCGGAGAGGGTATAAATAACTGTGATTTATATTCAAATTTGCAGTGGTGTTTCTTATTGCAGCTAAAAATACCAATGTCTAAGAGTATGTATTTTTATTTAAAAGCACAAAGTGTGTTTTTTTTTGGTGAGAAGATTGCTGACGATCAAATGACTTTCTAAAAGATCTCTTATGAGAAAACTCTCTCACTACTACTTATTCCATGTATTTTAAAGGAAGCGGAGGAATTCGAATATAAAAAATAAATTCTTCTGCTCTGCAGTATTTGCTGACGGGTCTTAAATTGGGTTTGTTATTCTGGAAAGTCTCTTTTATCAACTTTATGAATCCAGGAAGGACTGAGGGGATATAATTTATTTTTTTTTAGACTATTTCTTATTTTGCCTATATGCTTAAAATGTCATAACAAAAATTATTTTAAGTTCATATAGAGCGAAATAATATGAAAAAGTTCAGGCGCGAAGCCTGAAAGAATGCTTCAGATTTTAATGGCTTTTAATAACATGGTAGAACGAATCAGATTTCTCATTTAACATTTTTGAATAAATTGTTTCAATTATTTTACCAATAATTAATAAAAATAAAAAAATAAAAGACGTTCGAATATTTTTTCACGTACATACAGACATATAGACAGGCATGGCTAAATCGACTCATTTATGTATGTTTTATAGGGTCTCCACTTTTCCTTAGGGGTGTACAAAATTTTGTAACAAATTTAATATACACTGTTAAGGATAAAAAATCGAGTTTTGAACTGTCGCCCTTCGTCGAATCCGCCCTTAAATTGGGGATTATTATTGGAGAAATCTCTTTTTGACACATATTTTGATTATTTTCTTCAATCTTGAATTACAATAAGCTAGAAGAGATTTGGCTTTTATTTTATTCCATTAGCTCTCCTATAAAAACTTTATAGGATATCTTTATTATCAGTAGATAATAATATTACGTTGTCTTGTAATATGCAACATTTTTTAGAAAAGTTGAAATTAGAAAACGTCACCTCAAGAACCAACAACCAAGGACTTTTTTGCTGATGATATACATGAGACGTATAATATGTAATTTTTCGTAAAAATTTATTTTGTCGCCTTCAAGGTAATTCCCACCAGAAATCACTTATGCCGACGAAACACTTTCATAACACTTTTTGGGATGGCTAGCTCCTTCAACGAATTTTTTTTTTTGTTTAATTGTTTGTAAAATCCATGAATTGTTCTTCGGTTTTCGATGGATTTTCCACCTATGCCTCAATACAACGGAATAGAACTCCTTAGTGACCATCTGTCCCTCGGAACAAATTATGGTGCACACACCACGAATATCAAAACAAATTTGCATTACCTTGATTTTTGAGTGGATTTGGCGTGTTTCTTTTTTTTGGTTTCGGCTTTATCGGGAGAGCCAACAAGACGCGTTTCATCCAAAATATCCACCAAAACATTTTAACGGACTGGCGAGAGATGCGAGCCAATTGCCATCTCTCTAACCTTCCCGACGATTTTCAAGCACCATATCCTTCACTTTTTAATATTTTCATCAGTAGAAGAGGTCGAATGAGGCAGGTTTTCAAGATTCTCTCGATTTGCACACTCGTAGGCTTGTATTTGTGATAAATCTGAACACATGAGCCTTTTTAACATTCCCAACGAATCGCACACGATTTGAGAAATGTTTGTATTACATTGGAAAATAGCAGCGCACTACTAAGGTGTACCCACATAAGCAGATGCTGTAAACAAACTGATTAACATAATACGTTTTTTGAAATATCATTAAGTGAAAAACTAGAAACTCAAGTTCAGAATGATATAAGGCTTTCTGATAATGTCTTGAAACCTCTACTGGCAGGTTTAGTTTTGTTTTATTCGAGAAATGAATGGTGGACGTTTAAGGAATTCACCATAAGATAAGTGTGATAAGATTTGAGAAAGCGTGCAATCTAATTATGTTTGCTTTAAGAAGCCAGCTTTATCATTTGAAGTTTCTTGCTATAGGAATCTTGGGATCGTCTTAGATAAAATTTATGATATACTCATCGTATATCATATTTTATAACAAAAATCAAGTGCGTTTCGATATTTTGAAGTATTGCTGACATAAATGTATAATATCGAAAGGGGACTATTTGGAAGAAGACATTAATTTAAACGAAAAAATAAATATCTATTATTTTCAAAAAACGAAAGTTCCCCTTCATTTTTAAAAACACCTCATATGTCAAGAACAAACCGAACAGTTTTATTAGCAGTTTTTGGTATATCTGTAAGAAAACTAGTAAAATAAATCTCGTAAAACTCATTTATATTTCACTTTAATAACAAGAACATTTATTTTTTGGCATAGCGAATTTAATTGATCACCAAACGGAATAAAATATAAATGAAAATTACGATTTTTACTTTCAATGATTCCATTAAAAAGTCATCAATTATTTATTATGAGCCACTTGTGCGCTTGTGTGCGTTTAAGGAAGAAAAATCGATTACATAAATCGAACGGCGTCAAGGTGTCTAAAACAATTACAACTCAAGTACCGCCAAGGCTCCGGCAACCGAACCGCACACCTGACCCAAACATCCTGCAGCGAAAATCGAGCAAAGTGCAGCGACGGCAACTAACACAGCGCAGGACTAATTGAGACCCTGGGAGGCCAGCCGAAGAGCAAAGGGCAGGCAAAAGGTCCAGTGAGAAATTACCAAAGAAAATAAATATAAATGAGAATACAATTTGCCGTCGACGAGCCAAAACAACTAATGCATTTGTGGCAGTGGCAGCAGCGGCAATGGCAACTGCGTTGGTGGCGGTGGCTACCTACACAAACACACGCATGCGCAGCTATTTAGATAGTTTAATTTTTAATCGAATATAAAAAGATACCGATTGCCACTTGTCCGCTGTGTCGGCAGCTTGAAAGCAGATTTTCCCTTTGATTTTCATTTAGCTGCGCGCCCACGGAGCGAGCATCGGGCATCAACGCGCTTTGATAAGGTCACAAAGGGCTAATCACACAAATATTTGTGTGCATGTTTGGGGGCAAATGCCGCGATTAGTTATTAGCCATTCAATATCGGATACTAAATGTACGAAGCGGCCACAATAGTTAGGCGCGAGATGCACACACACATGTATATATAAACAAACCTATGAAACAGCCGTGGTCGGAGCAGCGGAGCGGTGTTGCTGCTTTATTGCCGCCACCAACGCTTAATAGCTGCGCTTTGATGACGGGCGTTGCGAGATTACGTCGATCGAATTCGATTCTAGCGCTTCTGTATAATTTGTGTACCCCTCGGCGCATGTGTGTGTGTACTTTAACATATAAAAAAATATATGTGGCATCCGATGCTTGCGGAAGAATGTGTTTTAAATCTAAGAATTTATTTGTTCATTTGCGTGGGAATTTCAATTTCGACGAAGTGGCGCTGCTGCCGCTGCCACGGCAAGTGCGGCAGCAAAAGGGGATTGGGAAAGTGTTAATTGCAGCAAACATTATCGGGAATAATATTTGGTGTTTGGATGTCCATATGTTCATACTTGTGCCTGCGTAAATTAACCAATAAAAAATTGAGCAATATTTATTTAGATAAAAGAAGCGAAGAAAGGAGTTGCATGGGAAAAACTTTTGGAAAGGAAATTCTATTTTGTAAAGATTTTAGAAGTTTCACCTGTGGCGGTATTCATCAAGCGTGGTATGGGTAGCTGCTAAAGGATAACAAATACAAATGCGCTCATTTGCATGATTATTTGGATTTTTTAAACTTTAATTAAGGATATGGCAGGCAGCTGGACATTGGTGACTCCAAAATTTATTTAAATTTCGTAAGGTGCGTCCTACAATTAACACCTTTCACTAAAAGCTAAATGGATTCGAAAGAGGTAAAGGGCTGCGGCAGCTGACGAATAACTTAGAAAAAAGGATAACAGGGAGTAAAAGGATGCAATTATCTAAAGTGGTATAGAAAGTTTTTCATGGTATATTGTAAATGTATATATTCAAAATGATTTAAAATAAACTACCTGGCTGTCTCCGGATCGAAAATACCACCAATCAGATCGATCATGTTGTGATATACGGAATACACGTATCCGTGCGTACGCTCCGTGGTCCAAACATTGATGGAACTTGTTGAAACGAAGATACGCACTCGCCTCTGTAGAGAAAAAAACGCACGTCAACGAACACAAGGAAGATTCGGCATCGATAAGCTGCAATCACAACAGACGGCCGAACGATTTTCTCTCTAAGAGCATCAGCAACTCGGTATAAGGGAACTGTGGTATTCCGAAAAAATAAAAGGTACGATGAAGAGTACCGTGTCGCAGTGGGTAGAAAGCAGGCAGACTGAATGTCTGAGCGAGACGTATTTGCAAAGAAGAGAGAGGCCGAAATCAAGAGTACGAAGAGAGCTTCCTGACAGGGGTAATGCTCGAAAATTCTACGAAAAGATGCGACGACTAACAGAGGTTTCAAGACCGGAGAAAACTCTTGTAGAACACCTAGAGGTGATATATTGATACCCAGAGCATACCGAAATTATGAAGGGAGCACTTCCCCAGCCTGCTGAATGTCAGTGAAAGCATAACACCAGGAGACAGTGAACCCGATTCCCCAATCAATGTCGATGGAGCAAACGATCCATTACCCGACCATGAAGAAGTTCGCATAGCAATCAACAGTCTGAAGAACAACAAAGCGGCGATGCCAATTGATTACCGGCCAGCTATTATACGGCGAGAACTGATAAGGAGCATGCATCAGCTACTTTGTAGAATATGATCGGACGAAATCATATCCAACGATTGGAATTTAAGTTTGCTCTGCTCAATTCACAAAGAGGGAGATTCCAGAATCTGCGCCAACTAGCCTGGGAAATTTACAATCGACCAGATTTCCACCATGCGTCAAATCTTGGAAAAGACCCAACAACAACGTCAGCTTCAAAATCCAAAGCAGGATAACTCTTGCAAACAGGTACTACTTCCGCCTGAATAGGAAATTGTGAAGTAAAGTACTCTCACAACGAACAAAGGCCAAATTCTAAAATTGGACGATGACAACATCTCGGAGTCGGCGTTATGGCTTTATGAGAGAAAGGCTCTGTGGAAGATTTATGGTCCGATGGCCTCCCCTTTGTTGGAAAGACCACGCGAAGATGGACCTGGCTACGCTTGGAATCTCACATTGGCGCCAAGCAGCGAAAAGGAATCACCAATATTTTCAAGATAGGCAACATAATTTTTCATTTAGCGACACAATTTAAGATTGAAAAAAAAACTTAAAACCAACTGAAATCATCTCAGGTTTATTAAAAGATAAATTTCGTCCATAAAAAAATGTCCTAACTTCAGCCTAAACTGCTCAATACTTCATACTGTTGTTTTTGCAAAATTTATTTCAATAGAACTGAAGTCAAAAAAATTTTATAAAAAACTAAATTTTACTTCCATGCTTTTAACACCGGTTTTAACGCCCTCAATAAGAAAACCTCACACCACTACTGCGCTCATTTGTATCACGCGAATTGATTGTAGAAAAATAGTTAATTGCGAAAAAATATCATTTAATGAAGTAATTTCTATGAAAGCAAAAACAAATCTACAAATACAATTGCAATTGCAAAACAATCACTTCATTCAATCAAACGACCGCACACGGCGTTCAAAATTCGCCCGAATTTATTACTAATTACCTAAACGAATGCAACAACAAAAACGTTAACGGCAACTAACTGAAATCATAACTAAAGTTTGATGAAATTGCTGTTTGTAATCGTGCAATGAATGTTTGCCTACAAACACATATGAATGGTATGTGTGTGTGTACATTGTTTGCTGACCAGCTGACCTGAGCACCTATGCGCGTGTGTATGTATAGGTGCGCATGTAAGTGTTTTTTAATGATCGTTTTCATTATTTGACTCCACTGGCCGCTTTAGTTCCCCTCATTTGCTTGAATTTGTTGGTTCTTTTGTGTGTGTGTGTACTGTATTTGTAGTTGTTAGCTGCGGCTTTATTCACTGGCTGAATGTATGAGGTTGCCAAATCAGTCTAACGTGGCTTTCGCAATTTTTCCATTTTAATTAATTTTAAATGAAATCGGTTTTTTCCAATGTTTTTGCTTAAATTAGAACAGTAGGCTTTTGACATGAGCTTAACGGTTTTATATGTGTAAATATATGTATATGTAGTATGAATATGGGTATTATTGAACAATTACAAGAAGGCGAACAAATATGTATCTGAAGCGAACTATAGTTTGTTTTTTGAAAGTTAAATGCCTTTTTGAGTATTTTTTGTAATTTTACTATTTTTCATACAAGCATACAAGTATTCCCTACCTTTATCTATATCTCAAAATTGTACTTGGTGTTTCCAACGCAATGTGGTATTATAAAGACCAAACTATTGAGCCATGAGGAAGATATTTTCATAAGGAGAATCGTCTAACCAGGTTCGAACTGCACTGACAAACAAAACTATATTTACATGTATTATATCTATTTATTATCACCATCTAAATAGGCTTCTGAGATTCTCAGATTCTCCGCTAATTTTGCCTTAACTACCTACTTAGGGTATAAATATGTAAAGAATATTAGCCAAACAGCCGTCCCAACATCCCTGCGCCCTTGGCAATTGCCTATATGGATGGGCCAGCCGTGCGCCTGAGCCAATACAAGCATGTCAATGCTTAATCCAATTTGTCATACACTCGACTGAGATGGCTTTCAGCCATTACTAGACTGTTTGACAGTTTCGACATTCAAAAACCCACTTCTCTCCGCCCGTAATGATGGGTTTGATGAATGTAGGGTCTTCGGCTACGTTGTCAAGCATCTCTATTATGATTCTCAGATTTTCAAGCACTTCTTCATTCTTTAACTATTTCGATGCTATCGTCAGTAAAAAAGGTGGATAGGCTACTCGCTTGAGACTAGTTTTCGATGAGTTCAAGACATTCCTTGAATACTTTCTGCTATTCAAATACTTGAAAAATGTGCAAGTAAACTCATGGTTAAATTTTTTCATGCTAAAAATCGCCAGAGAAATCTTTCACGTCGTAAAGAAAAGCTTTCAAACACACACTAATTGGCATAAGAAGAACAATGAAAATAGTTATGCCAATCTGGGAATAAGTACTTGATCCATTCTATTTGGCGATCAAATTTGATTATCAGATAACATATTCCGCTTGGAAAATAAATAATTACAACAATTAAGCTGATGAAACGGCGGACTGTTTACAACCTGAATTAATATTATTTGCAAGTGATAATTTTTTTATATCAAAAGGCATACAATTAAATTAATTGGCACTAAAACATTAGCCTTGACAGGGTTATTAGTTTTAATAGAGTCGATTTAGTTTTTGTAGTTTATCAGCTTCTTATAGAATTGTAGATGTTAGGAAAAGTAAAGGTTGTGAAAACTGTACTGTTAAGTTATGAGTGTTATGAGAGTTATAGATACTAACGGGGGTCTTCAAACTTCAACTGACATTTATTTAATTATTTAAAGAAAATCTGTGTAAATATTTTATTTATAAATGTTTTTTATCACGTTTTTTAGTGTTTATTATATCACTTGTGAAAGTTATGAACTCAAGAAATGTGAATTTCATCTAAAGGTAATTTTTATGAATTGTTTTTAAAAAAAAATGTATGCGTATATATTGGAGGACATTTGTGAGCATATTTTCTCTCAACCTAACTTTTCAAATGGTCGGACGAAAGCATGCACAACCCTCCAAAAAAGGGAGATTCCACAACATCAACAATCATCAAAGTGGATCATATTTTTTACTTACTAGTTAAACTTGCGGATATTACTATTTGTAACTGACGTTGTGCAACACCAAAGGCTCCGTCAGGATCGGGGAGCACCACTCCGAGCCATTCGATACCAAACGAGGTTTCAGACAAGGCGACTCCTTATCGTGCGACTTCTTCAATCTGCTGCTGGATAAAATAGTGCGAGCTGCAAACTTAATCGAGCAGGACAATCTTTATATAAGAGCGTAAAACTCCTGGCATATGCCAGATGATATTAATATCATCGGCCTCAACACCCGCGCCGTTAGTTTTGCTTTCTCCAGACTGGAAAAGGAAGCAAAGCAAATGGATATGGCAGTAAACAAGCCCAAGATAAAATATCTCCTGTCATCAAACAAAGCTCGCGACTTAGCTCTCACGTCACTGTTGACAGTCATAACTTTGAAGTCGTAGATAATTTCGTCTATCTTGGAACCAGTATAAATACCCACCAAAAATGTCAGCTTGGAAATCCAACGCAGAATAACTTTTGCCAACAGGTGCTACTTTGGACTGAGTAGGCAATTGAGGAGTAAAGTCCTCTCGACGACGAACAGAAACCAAACTAATTATTCCCGTCCTGCTATACGGTACAGAAGCTTGGACGACGAGTGTTTGTAAAAATTGATGAGACGACGTTACGAGTTTTCGAGAGAAAGGTTCTTCGAAAGATTTATGGTCCTTTGCGCGTTGGCCACGGCGAATATCGCATTCGATAGAATGATGAGCTGTATGAGATATACGACGACATCGACATAGTTCAGTGAATTAAAAGACACCGGCTAAGCTGGCTAGGTCAGGTTGTCCGAATGTACGAAAGCACTCCAGCTTTGAAAGTATTCGACGCAGTGCCCGCCGGGGGAAGCAGAGGAAGAGGAAGACCACCACTCTGTTAGAAAGACCAGGTGGAGAAGGACCTGGCTTCGCTTGGGATATCCAATTAGCGCCACGTAGCGAAAAGAAAAACGACTGGCTCGTTAATTCCATTGTAGGTTACATACTACAACTACAAAGTGAAAGGATTTTATTTTGGGGAAACTTTTTACATTTTCGTAATTTAGCAAATCCAATAATAAGCGTATAAATGCAAGATAATTTTTATGTATTATAGGATAATATCCAACTTTCTATCTACACAAGCGTATAGCAACAAGTTGTATTAGCCTAGTATTTGTGTATGGCGCTTTTGTAGAAATAACAAAGCCAAAGCAGCAAATTGACACGCTTAAAATCTAATAAATGCGAAGACAAAAGTTGCCCTTTCTAAGATTTCATGAAAGTGGATTAGTAAAGTTTGAGAGAAGCATGAATAGTAAGAAGAGACCACCCACGAAATGTGTGACTGAAAATTTCTTCATTAATACCATTGATAATGTGTACTTTCGAAACTTAGATGGTGAACTGCGTAACTCCTTAACACTTACAAAGGTATTAAGGAATTTCCAAATTCATTCGAAAACAATGAAAATTAATACACATTTATTGTACGATATGTGAACGCTTTTTAGTCATGCACGCAACGCGGAAAAGACACGGATTAATTGAGATGCGCGCAGGCGTATATATAACAACCGTTTCTATTATGGTTTTATGCATAATTGACCTCAGAATATACATATATGTATGTATACAAGTATGCATGTACATAATTGGTTAGTTCCTTTAATTATTTATTTCTTGGTTTATTAATTCTTTTTTGTGTGAAAAGCAAATATTTATTTATTTTGCATATAAATATAAGAGTATTCATATGTATGTATATACATATGAGGTTTTACATATATTTCTTGTTTTATGCTTATATAAATTTTGGTATTATGGTGCTTACCTGAAAATTAGATGCGATTAACGCTTGTTTTCTAATTTTGAAAGAAAAGAAAATGAGTTAATTGAAAATTTAAAAGCGAAGAAAACTATCGGCTTGGTAAAATTGCTGAGGATTTCTAGTGCAACTACATTAACAAGATTCTGGAGATTATCCCTGATATTCGCTTAATATATGTATGTTCAAGTGAAGCAGGGTGCAGTACCTAAAGTCAACCGAGTCATGATTTTGGGTCATTGAAGCCAGAATCGGCGTCTGCTAAGGGCATGGTATCGTACTCGACCTTATTAATGAACCATGAAGAACTACACGTTTTCATTATTCGATTAAGTAGAATGGATCAATAGTTCTGTGGTCGACCGTTCCAATGGTGAAATCAACGGAAATACCAGACCTGGAAGAACACCTCAGTTTTTGGAACATTAACAACATAGGGCATAGTCTTAATAGTGGAGTGCACTAATCCTTAATGTCCCACATTCAAAAAATTTTTAAAGTAGATTTGGTGGAGTTCAGGCCTGCGCGGACAATGATGAGATATCACGGCATCATCTTTGCAATTGTCCAGCTTTTAGCCATATAAGATGAGCAGCAGGGATGGAAAAATAAGGTATTTTACCAAATCCCCTGAGTTGCTGCATAAAACTTACTTTGATTACCATCCAGAAGAACAATGGGCGGGGGCATGCTTTCTGCTTCTCTTACGCCTTCCTTTCCAACCAAGCAAATAAACCAACACAGTTGGGAAACTTTCTAGGATATATCATTCTTCTAATGCTATTGAAGTTTCGCAATGTTAATATTCTTTTCTTCTGAAAAGTGGCTTCAACTCGTTTTAATAATCGGCTTTCCAATATATATTTTTCATCTACAACCACCAGAGTCAATGGAAACGAATAACATAAGTCGGTTTCTGACTCGTTCTTCATTGGGCCTGCATCGGTCTGTCCATTTCAAGCCTTGTACCATATAGTAATTTGTCTCACTGCTTCTTCTAATTGCTCACACCACTGTAGATACTGACTCGTGTCACCGCATCCATACTTAAAACATAACCAAGTCAATCACGTTGCACATTCAACACCGTTGCTCTGTTGTTCAGATACAAAAGTCGGCGGCAGCACGACAATGGCCAAAGGTTTTCGGATCGATTTCTCTCGAATACTCCAAGCGCCAACTCAATACTTTTCTACATGGGCGCTACCTAAAATCACATAAGGTGAAAATTTAAGAACAAATAACGAAAAATGGTGTCCAACTGCAGTCTCGAAAGTTCGTCCGCGACTTTAACCCGTGAGCCTACGCTCTATATATGTTGGTCACTTAATATGGAACAATGATACATTGGTTGGGGATAAGAACGCAAAGTTGTGATTTACGTAAGTTTACCCAATAACAAAATTCTGCTTTCAAAGTGACGCTTATGCAAAATCCTGTACAAAAACTACGATAGATCCTCTGTCAAGTTAAACATCCAAACACTCATCCTTGAATTATTTTTTGTTAATAGAAAAGCTTAAGAGGATTATTGCTACGTCCTCCAGTTTCTTCCTTTACAAGATTCTGGTTACTTACAAAAAAATTTTTGATACCAGCAGCAGAGTCATCTACAAAGGGTCGTGTTTTTAAACTTTATAAAAGTTTTTAATCATGATTCTACGTTGCTTTTAAGGTCTTTGGACAACTACATCTTAGAGTAGTACCAAAATGTGACATAAAAAGCCATTTAACCTTAGGAAAGATCGACTTTCGAATCCGTTCGCACGACAGTCGAGTCCACGTAACAGGAACGGATCAAGATTATATCTAATTCAGAATTGCTTATTTGTCAGGTTTCCTAAAAAGTAAGGAATATATTCCGCCGCACAACAACAATAACAACAACCGTTTTCATAATAGCTAGAAAAGCAATGCTTTTCTTTGCTTGGAAAATCTGTAGCCTGAAGTTTTAAAAGAATTATTAGCGACTTTCGCGACGGAAGTGAAGAGAACAAGAATAAAAAACACTTTTTTTTTTGAAAGCCAAGCAATTATTATTACTCAATAACATACATTCTCAAGCGCCTGAGAATTGCGCACACTTTCTCAAATGTGACCACATTAAATTTGCACAAAGACCGACTGGCTTGACCCCACAAAGAGAAGACAACATGACAAAAGTTGGCCACAAAAGGCGGTATAATGAAGAAAAACTCTAATTACATGCTTAAGAGCTATTCGTATCGATCGGTAATGGGGTGCCGGAGATCGACGAAATGCAGTCCTTAGTCGCTTTTCATTGCCATTGTCACGGCATTGTCGGCTGAGTGTCGGCGCGATGCGGCGCTGTTGTCGCGATCTCGCATGTTGTTGCAGCTGTAATCACTTAAAATGCCAATATGCGAAGCCAATGCGCGACAACAACAATAACAAAACATGTGACAACAACAATAATATACACAACAACTGCGTTGAATATGAGCATTGAAGACTCTCTGCAGCACCAGCTACATCAGCAGCAATAGCAGCATGCTTGCCACGGCAACAAAGATTGGCAACATCACCATCACCGGCTACGGCAACAGTAACAACAACAACAAAATCATAATAAAGATCGGCGCCGCCACCAGCCCAGACGCGCAACACTACAATGCTGCAACATAACGATCATCGGTAAGAAGACGAGGAACAACAACAACAGCAAATACAAAGCGAATTCACAGCAGACAAAGGAAGTGTGGCAAAAAGCAGTAAAAGCGTCAGGAAGTGCAGAAGCGAATTGACGCGACGACGTTGCAGCAGCTTCGGCGGTCGAATATTCCACGGTGTTGCACGAGCATTCAATGCATTTTTTCTGAAGTTGTACGTATGCACGTATGTGCGCGAGGAATTGCAGCAACGAACTGTGGCAAAAACTTCAGAGCATCGTCGGGGCGAAGCCGCACTCGCTGTGGGCTGTTGTGCAAGCGGGCTTTTGTTGGCTTCAGCGTATGTATGTATGTGTGTGTCTGCAGCATCTCGTTGTTGCAAGCTTCACTCTTGTGTCCTTATTGCCTGTCGCTTCGTTGTTATTGTTGTGGTTGTTCTGTTTAGTTGCTGATGTTGTTTTTGTTGTTGTCATTAGGTGTAGTTGAGCGCCATCTCGTTTAATGCCTTTAAGGCGTGACCAGAGTATTTTATAATGCGCACTGATCAAAGGAAGCCGCCACTTTTTATCTTCGCCGACATTGACTCAATGTTGCAGACACATGCACACACTCATAAACATTCTTATAGATGTACATATTCGCACAGCCATCAATTGCCGCCAAATGCCTCAACCGTGGCATAGTTAAAGCTCAACTTCAGAATGTTTGCATGCATGTATTGCAGCACATACATACATACTTACATATGTACATGTGTGGCTCAGGAGGAGGCTGTTGGCTAAATGGAGTGAAGTGGAATTGAATTTACTCATTTTAGTTGTTGACTTTACGAAACGCAGGCACAGTGTTCAGATAATTTTTCGTTTCACGTTCTACTGAATACACAACATATGTATTTAACGAAGATCCTTAAAGGTCCGTAAAAAACTTTTACCTGTTCTATCTCTCTAACTGGGAGAGTTGAAAATGGGATACTCGACCCTAGCGCCAACCTTAATAAAGTTGCGAAAGTTCTAAAAGTTGCGATATTAGTCTAACAAATTCAATACATTGGGTAGTCGAAAAAGTCTTTTCGTATTTTGTTAAAGATGTCGTTGCTGTCGTATAGTATATTAGAGATAAAGGGTGATTACTCGAAGAGAAATTATCCGATCCCGATGACAGTTCTCCTTAGTGAGTTCTAAGAGGTTTTTGCACTGATTAAAAAAATTTACTGGCCAAACATAGACAGAACTTTGGGGAAAACTCATTTTTTTAAAGCCGCCATTATGAAATTTTTTCATCTTATATCTGTTTTCTAATGAATTAACTTAAACATTATTTTAAATTTCCAAAAATAGTCCTTATTTTAGGCTGTCACGCTAGGTGTGCCCCTTGAGTAAATTGGAAATATTTTACACAGGACAAAAAGTAGAAAAAACGCATGGTTGTATTCTGGGTCATAAGGTCATGCACACCCTAAATTCGACTGTCTTCGAGGCTTCAATGCCTTAGCATATGAATAAATATATTTAGAAGAATTTTTCGGAAAATTCTGGACAGATATGAGCCGCGTTTGTCTGACTTATAAAAACTCGTCCGCGTTATCTTAAAAAATAACTGATTGCATTTTTAGTTTCTGATTTGATAATTCTGTGTTCAATTATAAGAACTTTTTTTCGTTCCACTTAAACGCGACACTGTGCAAGCTCATTGCATGTGTCTGCCTTGCTGTAATGTTGTTAAAGATGCAACGTTCTAAATATGCTGCTCGACTTGCAACGCGCTTCAAATGGTGCATTTTATGCCACGGCCACCTCGGCCCGTCGCCAACACCAATTTGTGTAAATGTTATATTTTTGCGCTTCTCCTTTTGTTTGCAAGCCCCTTGGCCAGTTTTCATGCGGCAATAGTGCGAGTGAGCTCCCAGGTGAATATTTCCTTCTGCTCTCTCAGATAAGGGGAAGTGACTTCTTTTGCAGGAGTGTAAAGAGACTAGAAAATAGTAGCATGTGGCTAAATGTCATTAATTGCGTTTTAAAAAACCACAGTCGTATTTTGAAAGCGGAAAACTAGATTTTTACATATTTCATATATATTAATGAGGTCTTTTCTTATATTTTTACTAATACCAAATAATTATGAGATGCAATATCTCACATAATATGTGAAATGGGTTCTTTTTAAAATTTTTT
This sequence comes from Bactrocera correcta, assembly GCA_027475135.1. Taxonomy (NCBI): domain Eukaryota; kingdom Metazoa; phylum Arthropoda; class Insecta; order Diptera; family Tephritidae; genus Bactrocera; species Bactrocera correcta. The sequence continues at coordinate 34,127,333 of CM050326.1, read as the reverse complement.
CCCTTAATTTTTTTGGGTTTTTGGGAAAATTAAAGGAAAATTTTAAATTTTTCCTTTTGGGGGAAAAAAAAATTAATTTTGGGGGACATTGTTGCAGTATTGTTTTTGGCCTAGACTTCACGAACAAGCAACGGAGTGTGAGCTTTTAATTCTTGACTCTCTAAATCCGCGAAAATTTAAAACTTTAAATTCCTGTTGTTTCTGAAAACATGTAATATACTATATATTATTCAGTAGAATGGAGGGTTTTTTTAATAGAACCACTTCTACATATTTGGCTTCGGGGACTCATTTAAATCACACATACCCACATATGTATAAACATATACATATGTACATATGTCAACTGCTTTATACTTTCATGCAACATTTTGTATCGGAATAGAAATACCAACAAAATTAATTTTTGGAACAATCTACAAATATTGTTATTAATAAAGCTGTTCTTGAGTTAATTATATCAAAGTCGATTTTGAGGTATTTATTTACAATCATAACAGCAAACGATCGCAATTGATCCCGCCTAAAAATTTCAGCTGCAAAAATTATTTTTAAGCAAAATTTTGAATGGCTCTCTTTTCGTTTCATACGATCGACATCAAACGATCATCAGTCGGACACGCTTCATTTTAATAGAATTAAGTACTCAACAATTCATAATGCGCACATTCGTGTCACGACATCAATGGCTGAGCGAATCATTCAAAAACAATTGAAATCTCAACGAATTCGAGAGTTGCGAACAATGGCAACACTGATTAGTAGCATAAACTACAACACAGTGTCAACGGTAAACGCAGTTATGGTGAGCGCTGCACACAGAGACAGCTGTGGAATTTTCACGCCGAGAATTTTCGCCAACTCGATTGTGAAAATGACTTTATTGCTGTGACAAAGAAGGTAAGACTCGTCAACAACAATAACAACTACAAGTTCAACACAGGGAGGCTATGCTGCACAAGGGTGCAATTGCAACTGATTTATTGCAAATGCATGTGCGAGTGAGTGTGTGCATGTAATTATTGTGGCAGAGGGGTGAGTCCTTCGGTGCTCTTCTGCAATTCGTTCGGCTATATTTTGATTGCTGTTCTCCTTTGTCACTTGACAGTTGTCAGCCAGCCTTACACACACACACACACATTTACATGCATTTGTTGTCAGTAAATTCGCTTATGAATAAAGTTGTTCCGAAGCAGGCAAACAACGGTAAATGCTTTAAGCGCAATGACAATCGCTTGACAAGAGGCGTGACAAATTTCAACACCAAACGTCAAAGGCGAAATTAATGAAGTCGACAAAATTTGTTACACCGAATGTGTGCAGTACACACACACACACAAATGTAGTCACCCTGTAGATTAAAATGTGTAAATTGAGGTTGTGTTGTTGTTAATTACAATAAATTGTTGGCGCTAAAATCACTTTTCATAAGGAGCGCCTCGTGATTGCGAGCGTGTTTGTATATGTATTTGTACGAACGGTATTACCTTGTTGATTGTGACTCGCTGCTGCGGCAAAATGATTCTTGCGTTTTCTGTGGCAAAATATTGCATACTCACCAGGGGTGAGTGCTGCGAGCCAACTAATTTTTTATATGGTTTTGTACACATTTAACTTAATTAATATTTAGAGAGGCGTGATAGTTTGATAATTAACGGAGTTAATGATTTTCCACCCTACATCAATAAATTTAGCGAAGAGGTTGCTCTTTGAATAAATTTTTTTGATCAAAATCCATAAGTACGCTTAAATACGCTTAATATCCGCAACTTAAAATTATTGTCTGGAAATATTGAAGAACTATAACTTTTTTATACTCTTGCAACCAGTTGCTACAGAGTATTATGGTTTTGTTCACCTAACGGTTGTACGTATCGAGATAGATGCAGGGTTATGTATATATAAATGACAAGGGTGACGAGAAAAGTTGAAAACCGGTTGAGTGTCTGTCTGACTGTTTGTCCGTCCGTGAAGTCCGTCTCGATGAAACTTGGTATGCAGGTTTCTTAGTACAAAAAATGTTCGAGTTCGTAGAGGTGCGTAATCGGACCACTGCAGCGACAACAAATCAGGGCCCCGCCCTGTAATACGTTTAATGTATATATTTCCTAAACCAATAATGCTACAACAACTAAATTCGTCCAGTACAAATAATACAATAACTCCTACCAATATTGTGAAAATGGACGAAATCGGATAAAAATCCCGTTCACTCCCTATATAACGGTAGTGTTAAAAACTACTAAAAGCGCAATAAATCAATAACTAAATACGCCAAAGACATTACATTTTACCGAAGAAATGGTATGAGAGAGCTTTATGAGAGCCAGTGTGAAAATTGGACAATGGGCGTGGCACCGCTCACAGTTTGGTGAAATCCCATATCTCGAGACCCCACTGACCAATTTCGACAAAATTTGTTGTGTTGTATTTTTTTCATATATATATGTCACTTTGTGAAAATGAGCGAAATCCACGCCTACTTCCCATATAGCACAATTTTAAATACCACTTGATTCGTTCATTTTCCCTAGTACACATATAAAGAAGAAATTAATATAACGGGATAAAACTTTGCACTAAAAATTGTCTTTGTGTGGGCCACCTTATGATAAAAAATTATTTAAATCCAATAAAAACCGTTCAAGCCCTTCGGTACCGAATATTTAGACGACGAAATTTATAGATAAATTTCGAAAACGTCGGTCAAGGTGTGATATACATATATAACTGAAATTTAAAAAACAATTCTTCTCTGATGTTGATATGTCTGTATGTCAAAAATGGGTTGAATCGGACCAATACCCTTAGCCCCATATACTTAAAATAAAGATTTTCGAACTTCCGGGTGACTTTGTACCGCATATATCGCCAATTATGTGAGTTATCCCCATGAAAATAAGAGAACGTAATTTATTCATAACAGTATATCTTTGTGCCTAAAACAGATAAATTTGAGCGAAAACTTGGCCTAGCTTCTATATAAATAATATTAGGATTTTCAAACATCCGGCTTACTTTACTCTGTATGATTGGTTTTACACCTTAAAGTATTTTCCTGGCTTTGATTTTTGCAAATTGCAAAAGTATAAAATGTTCGGTTGCACCCGAACGTAGCCCTACCTTACTTGTTTTGATATTTTCCAGAATAAGTACTCAAAATTATAACATTAGGTGGAATTCATTTCTGGGTTACAATAAAGTTTAATATATAATAGTTTGGTTATTAAATACTCGTAACCTTCCTAAAAATAATACCAACTTCTCTGTATCCTAACAATGAATAAAATATTGTTAGATTTAAAGGGTTACCTATTTCAAGGTTCCCTTCTTTTTTTATGGAAAACACTCAAAACTTCAAATGTTTATATCTTCGAAATAACATTCTTTGGTATTAATTTTTTGAAGATTATCTCTTTCAAATGTTGGCCTTCATACGTCTCAGATGGTCCATCCGATAAGATCAATTTTCGCTGCCTCAGGACAAAGACTAACGGTGCGATATCACACGATCTTTGTTGCCAATCGTCCGACCCATAACGTGAAATTATCTGCTTACCGAAGTGTTCTCTCAATAAATCCATTGATTGATGCGAAGTGTGAGAAGTAGCACCGTCTTGTTGAAAAAAATAAATACGCCGATATCATGAGCTTCAATTTCAGGCATGAAAAATTTATTATCATGGCGCGATAATGGTTGCGATTGACGTTGACATTCTAATCGCCCACATTTTTGAAGAAATATGGATCGGCGATTCCGCCGGCCTACAAACCACACAAAATCGTTTATTTTCTGGATGAAATGACAGCTCTTGAATCTCTTCAGGTTGCTCGTCGTTCCAAATGCGGCTATTTTGCTTATTTACATACCCATTGAGCCAGATCGTCGGTCTTTCCAAGAGTCCATAGAGCGAAGCGATGTCGTGGTATTGCAAATAGTACGCTCTGTAGGCTGATTATGTTGACCATAAGTTGAGCGAAGCGTGCGAAATACATTCTTTCCAGAACGGGAAGAAAGTTTAACCATGCTTTCACATTGTTCATTGTTCACAATACTGAACAAAAATAACATGACAGCATGACACGTCTCACGAGTGATCTTTCAAAAGAAGGCTTTTGAAAAAAGTACTTCTCTCTGTCTAAAGAAATACACAAGTCTACGAGATATAGTTTGCATGGCACAGAGGCATCTTGTTTTTAAGGGACTGCCGGAAATGGCGTAATAGTTGAGGTTTCAATATTTTCTTTTGAAAAATTCACAAAGTCGTTATAAAATATGTAACTTTAGAATGGTAGAAAGTTTAAAAATAACTATTTCATTTTTTTAATAAAATAAAAATAATGAAAATAGGTCGTTTTGTTCTCGGGGAAACGCATAAACGCCTTAAAAATAACAAATTTAAATATTTAGTCGATGAGTAAATTCATCCAAACATGTTAAATACTACCATAATGATAGAGTAGTTTTTTGAATTCCCAACAAACGTTTTTTAGGGTGTCACATGAATGCCTCTTGAATCTGGTCTATTTATTTCATTTGCACTAATCGAGCGTTGTGCATCATTTTCACACGGATATACGTACATACATATGGTAAATGCGTGCATTTAATCAATAATATGCATACATACATATATCACATTTATGCTCCAATGGCCGAACGAGTCAGGTTAAATGACGCAAAACGAGAAATTACAACACGCAGCCACAAATGGCGAATGCAAATAAATAATTTGCCACAATGCTCCTCTGCACACATCTACTTCACTACGGCGTCTCCTATGCCTGTTGCGGCAGCCGTTCAGGCCGTTAGTTGCATTTGTTGATTTGCTGATTTGATTGTGTGTGTGTGCGTTTGTGCGCCATCAGTCAAAGATCCTTTAAATTATTTGCAATTACACTAATTGCTGGCACAGTCATCGTGCAGAAAGTGCAATAGCGGCAACAACAAGCAATCACAGCAACAAATACAACAAAAAACAAACATAGCGCCTACATTACGAAAGCGAAAAACCTGTCTACAGAAAGGCCGCAGCAAAGCCTACAACGGTTCCAATATAAATTTGCATAATTACACACTCAAATACATATACATGATATATAGATGATATTTGAATTTGTGTGCGTGTATGTTTGTGCATAGAAACATGCATAGAGCACCTTAAGCAGCGTGTCACTTCGAGCGCAGTGATTGCCCCTCGGGTTGGAGTAGGCGCTGTTTTTGTTGTCGGCATAGGCGCAGCGTCGTACGGCAAGGCGATAACGTCAAGTGGCCTAGTTTCGTGGCAATATGGCCCGCACATACTTACCCTCAAATTAGCCCACACCAAAGGTTGCCTAAACGCACACATACAAAGATATCACGCATGTGGTCCGCTAAGCGTTTTACTTATTAGGCGTCAATGGAGAGGCAGAGGCAAAGCGGTAGCGGTACTACCGTCAATTGCTCGGCTTGTCATGAGTTTGCCAATTTTTTTTATTAAAATATTGTTGTTGTTGTTGTTATACCCTAAATTAGGTCTATTAAGTTTGCTACGAAGTTGGTAAAACTCAGAAGGAAACGTCGGAAGCCTTATAAGGTATATGTACATAGGTATACATATGTGATGAGCTGAGTCAATTTAGCCATGTCCATCTGTCCGTCTGTTTGTACATATATTCGCAAAGTAGTCTCTCAGGTTTTGGGATATCGTTCTGAGATTTTTCACACGTTCTCGGTTTTTTCGCAAGGATCCTTGTTATTTGCCGGAACCGCCGATATTGGTGGACTACAACATATAGCTGGCAAACTGGCCGATTATACCCAATTCCTTGTTCCCGCAATGCTACAATCTTCTATTATATTGTTCAGATCGGACAACTTTAGCATATAGCTATCTTTCAAACTGGCCGATCACAATCAAGTTCTTGACTTTTATCCTTGTGAAGGGTATTATAGGTTCAGTTAAACCGAAACCTGTTTTTCCTACATTTTTTGTTGTTATTGTTGTTACTTTATTTTTATTATGTGCCAGCCTGCCAGCTCACAATCACCCACTCAATCGCATTTTTATTGCTGTGCGAATTTGTTGCGGAAAATTTAAGTTGGCGTTGGCGTGCGACGGCCACCCTCCGCTTGCGAAACGCAAAACGCCGAAGTCGCTCGAAAATGCCCACTTAGGGGGGCACGGGGGTTCTACAGCGTGCGGCTGCCACCAGCGATCTTTTCATGCTGTTTGCATTTATTAATTGGCTGACATGTCCATTTATTCCGAAAATCAATGATTAAATAGCTAAAATGCGCCGCTATGTGATTGCTACTGCTTGGCTTGCGGTGTGGCGCGCAGCTTTGAATTCTAAGGTCGCGCCGGTGGTCGTGTCGCTGTGTGCGGCAATCATCGCACGTATGCGGTGTATGTATGAAATTCTCAACTTGTGTCTGTGCTGCTTGCCATAAATCGTTTAATTTGGTCGGCGTTGAAAAAGCCAAAATGTAAATTGTTGCCAGCAAATGTAGCATTAATCTTTTTCAGCTTAGCAATTATTTAGAAATTTAAATAAATTAATTTTTTAAGCATTTGTTGTCGCTCTAATCGTTGATGACTTACTTAACAACAATTTTAAATTACACAATAAATCTATGTGTTTACAATGTTGATGAGTTCGTTTCGGCACATTAGGAGTGGTCGCTCAGCTGTGGACAACAATTTGTAGGCAATTAAAATTTGTAGAAAAAAATGTAATAATGTAAATGTGTGTGAATATATAATATAAAACCATTTTTAGATCATTACATTGTAGCTTAGATTTGCTTAATTACCTTCAGCAAGAGGAAAATCTCCTCGAAATTGAAATAATGATTTATTTGAATGTTATTTAAATGGCCCAACCACCGTTAGATCTTTCACTTTGACGTTATTTTTTCGAAAGTATTTTATTTAATAAAAAAATAATGTTAGTTTTGAAAAATTTAGCTAAGAAATGATCGAAGGACTGATATTTGATTGTTGAAAAAATGGCGTCTTCTCCAAAAACAGTATTTTTTGTGAAAAATAATTGTACATCAAAACTTTATATCTGCAAGGTCGTGTGAAAACTTCGAGTCGTTCGATCCGAATCGAAAAGCAGCGTTTCCAGAAAACGGATCCGAAACTCATTTCCGGTTTAACTCAGTTGCTTTTTGTAGAATGAAATTACTATTAATTGGCAGTATTCTTAAAAATTTTCTGCATTAACCTAAAAAAGCATTCATAATTTTTTTAAAAGTATCCTGGAATATTTACTGCTTCTGAGTGCAGCCTCCTTCATAGAAGTGATCATTCACTCAAATAGCAAAGTGGTGATACTAGCCTTGAATGCCCAAGCTCGCTATCAATAGCATCGAGTTTCTTTGTTATAAAACTGGTTTGAGTGCCAGGTCAGCGCGGAGTTACAGGAAATTGTAAGGCTGATGAGCTAGCAAGAAGAAGTACTTTAGAATCGATATCCGTAGAATGGGAACAGTTCGGGGCTCCCCTGTCCTTGGGTGTTCTGAATAGCTGTGCTTCGCGGAAATGTGGCCAACGCCGAGCCACCATCGGTACATGCGCTGTCGCAGAAGCCGTTTGGCTCGAAATCGATCGCAAGGGAACTAGTGATCTCTTTGCCCTCAGTAAGGCTAGCATTTCCCTAGTTACGTGGCTTTTAAGTGGCCAGAAGAAGAAGCTATATGAAAGATGATAAGTTCGAAACAACGCAACACTTTCTTCTTGACTGTCCAACGACTTGGGAGCGCATGCCTTCAGATATCCCACCGAACTGGCGGCCTGTGCAAATTTGTTTGTTTTGCTAATTCATAATTTCTAACACAGGAGTATTTCTTTTCTATGGTTTGGCAACTACATACCACTTGCGATTTTTGATCAGCCGTCGTAATCTACCCTAACTTATGCTGGAAGAAACAGAAACAAGGTAAAACTATTCAAAAAAATAATAGTGACCTCATCAAAGGAAAGATAGGTTCTTAAGCTTTGAGATCTCAAACTGCTCAGCTACAAAAAAGTGAGCCAAATAAAATATTACATATAGAAATGAGAATTTAAATCATGACATACGCGGCTAAAATGTTGGTTGACTTCCAAATTTGATCTACATGATATATAATACAGTCCTTATCTGCTGCGATAAGATAAATGAATTACAAACTGTTCCAATTTTTGCTATGATAATCATCTAGTGATATATGAACGGCTGATTCGGTCAACTTATTGAGAATGGCTATTGTGCATGACTGTTGCGCACCTTTGCATTTATTCTTAACAAAAATTGTAACAAATCTTCATAATTTAAGTAGAAATTATAAAATCTATTTAAAATTTACCTTCCTGAACAGTTTAAATATGTATTTAAGTAAAATGACAGCACAGGGTTGCAATTATTTTTTTACGTGTCATTGCATGAAAATAAACATGGGTTTTGGTCTGACCTATTTTCAGTCCTTGCAAATAATTTTCTCCGTGTGCCGTTGCATTAGATGGAAAAATATGCAATTCGTGCACCGTTCAAGGGGTAGCAAGAGAATCCAACTATTATATTAATATGAACATTTGTATCATTAATTGTACAACTATTAGTATCAAAAGCGCCCCCGGGTAATTTAGCGCATTTTTTAAATATTCGGATGTACTACGATGTATTGTGTTTGAATAAATAAATAAATTTCAATTTATTAATAAATATACATATATACAAAAAACTTTTTATATATATTTATAGCTAAAATGATTTCATTGTTTGGAGGTGTGCATTCTGCATAATTTAGCAGATAATATAAATAAATATAAAGCTAATAATAAAGCAGTAAAAAAGATAGAGTAAAACGTTAAAAATTCAAATTATGTACAGTCATATGTACATTTATGAATCTGTGGGCATATTTGCTTGTGTATAATCGGTAGTGTAGAGTTATGTAGCGAAAAATTAGGTTAATATGCTTAGGGCTTAAATTATTTTTTGATATAATAGATTACAAAAATATTTAAATTTACGTTTAGTAATGTACGTTAGATATATTTATATAACCAATTTATAGTATATATGTAAGTAATTTCTTAATATAGGGTGGGCCATATAAAACTTTAAATTTAAAAAGTCAATAAAAAACGGCCTTGATATTTTTCAAAGGTCTAACATTTATTTAAAAGGTTGTTTTATGAAATTTATTTGTGGAAAACAATTTCGGAAAAAATGACCACCACGGCTGAGTTTACAGTAGCTTATCCGATCCACCCAATTTTGGAGTACTTTCTCGATGGTTTCAGGCCTTATGGCAGCTACAGCAGCTTGAATCTCGTACTTTAGATCTTGAATTGTTTATGGATGGTTGGCGTAACATTTATCTTTAACAGCTCCCCACAGAAAATAGTCCAACGGAGTTAAATCGCAGCTTCTGGGAGGCCAATTCACATCACCTCTTTTGCTGACTATGCGATTTTCGAAGATAGGGCGCAGAGATTGAGTGTAGCGTTTGCTGTAATGCGACAATTCTGCTTGTTAACGTAACCATCGAGGTGCAAATGAGCCTCGTCCGAAAAGATGATTTTTCGGTAAAATTGACCATCCTCGGTTTTTTTTCCAATATTTCCCAGTTTTCTTCTAGTGAATAGCGACCCATTTCGTAAATTTTAGACTTTTTACTGAATATCTGTCATTTTCCGAATGGTATTTGACGTTTCCAATGTCGAAATATGGATAATTCAAATTTAAAATTTTATATGGCCCACCCGTTATTATGACAAATTTTGAAGAGAAGCTTACGCCTACCAAACCACAAATAACTGCAAAAATTAAAAACTAAAATACGCATTAAAACTTGTTTTGTATATTTATTTTACTTATTTTAATTGATCATGGCTGTGTTCCAAAGTATTTTCTTATTTAGTTCATAAAAAAACAGGAAAATAAGAAATCAAAGATACTGTGGGCAAAAAATAGTAAGACTTAAATGATTTAAATTTCGCGGGAAAACTCATTCGTCGAAATATTTGTATCTTAGTATGGCTGTCAATGACTTGAAGTACATAAAGTGCATTCGTCGATTTTTACCATGAGTGAAATTATTCAACAAAGAAGTTTCACTAAATTTTGGGTGCGGAAACAAAACTTCTGGATCCGAAATGTTCATAATGTTGGAAAAGGCCTTCGATGATAATTGTTTGTCGCGAGGAAAATTATTCAAAGAGGGTCAAGAACACGTTGACGAGGAACCACGTTCAGGACGGCCATCAACTTCAACTGATGATCAACACGTCATTAAAATAAAGGAATTGGTGCTTGAAAATCGATGATTAGCAGTCAAAGATCTTACTGGCATCGTTGGAATATCAGGAGGTTCAGTGAAAACCATTTTGAAAGATGGTTTAGGCTATAGAAAAATAAAATCACGATTGGTTCCAAAATCACTCAATTTTTTCGTCGCGTCGCGTTAATGTCCATAAAACAACGCTTTCCTACTACCAGGAAGTCATGAAACGTATTATTACTAGCTTGCGACCCAGAAAACTATAAATCGGCCGAATGTCGTGGCAAAGGTGAGCCAAAGCCGAAAAAACCACGATTATTTCGATTATTGGGCTGTGGTGCACTCCGAATTCCTTCTTTTTTCGCAAAAAGAGTCCGGATTTATGGTCCGATAACTCTTGGCTTTTGCACCACGAAAATGCACCGTCACATAATGCATTGATTCTTCGTAAAATTTTTGCCAAATTTTCAACCAATATCGTGCCGTACCACCGTATTCGCCTGATTTAGCTTCGTGTGGCTTCTGGCTATTCAGCCGCTTCCGGGAAACCGTTTTGAGTCAATTGAACACATAAAACGTGAATCCCTACGCGCATTGAATGATGTGCCGGAAAATTACTTTAACAACTGTTTTGATGATTAAAAACACGATTGTACAAGTATATTTGGGCAAGTAATCCTCCACTTTGTATGGTACGACATAAATTTTGAAGAATAAATTAAGAACTTTAAAATTATGAACAAAGTTTCATTATTTTTCTAATAGTAGTATGTTTTTTCGTTATGTTTGAGGAAACACGGTGGTCTCTTCTCAAGGCACTATGTTTTAATTGTTGAAGAACATTTTGGAAGCTTTCAATATCGTTTTGTATAATGCTTACTGATCTGTACTTAAAAACACTGCTAACGAGTCTGTGCTGATATATTTTCGAACAATTTTTCTGGATTTTGCTTACAGAAATATTTTAAAGCTCTGCTTTCGAATTTCTTGAACATTTGGTGAAAATCTATTGACATATGAAAAAGTGTGAAAAATGCTTAAAGGAATGCTATCCTGAATAACATATGGTCCTATGTAATCAAAATGTTTTCTTCGTAATTCTATCTCATGGGACATATTTTCATCTGCGATTCGTGAAAAAGCGGGCAAAGTGGTGGTGATAATGTCGAGAGAAAACTGTCGTAGAGAATCTTGGTGAGTCGGCGAAACGGTAATCAAGACAGAATAACAGTCAGCAAAGTTTCGCTCGTTTTTTGTGGGACTTGCAGGAAACCATCAACAAGGAGCTGCTCCTCTACTTTGAAACTCGACTGGGCTGCCAATAATTGATCCGTCTGAAGATAGCAATCAGAAATGGTCAGCTTTTGCAAGTAGCAAGAAGAGGAATTGTGTTCTATTAAGCCAACCTTTATCGGACCATACTAACAATTACAAAAAAAACGTACATTTGAATGCAAAATAATGGATTTCCTTTCACCTTCTATTTTTTAAACTTTTATCATAATCAGCGGGAAGAAAACGTTTACGAAAACATATGTATATACATTTATTTTTCTCTCTCCCACAATATTCATCAATTTTTTTATGACTTATTCTTACCAAACGAAATATTAACTTTTATTGCCCTTTAAGGTTCAAGGCGCTTTACTTCTTTCATCATTTGCTGTGATTTACATGTTTATATCAACAGTTTACAATTTATCTGAGCGGCATGAGTCGGTGAACCCCAAAAAATTTTTTAAAAATTTTTAATTTGTGATAGTATTTCTTTAGCACATGCAGTCGCTTTATTTGTATTGTTTATGTTATCTTTATTGCCTTGAACTGCAACTAAGAATCCGAGGGAATCCGCTACACCAAAAAAGGTCGATCAAATAACGAAGCCGCATCGATTCCATGGAATTGCTACCTAAACAGTAAAGTGTATTCCCACGAAATAAGTCGGCATGTCTAGATCGGTAAGTGGACGCACACTCACACACATACACATGCATAAAAACATATGGAGTTATGCACACAAATACATGTAAGTGTGTATGCATTTAAGTATGCCATCAAAGGCTGCATTTACTAAATTAGCTTATATAATACCTATGAAGAGAAAGGAAATTAAATTGACTGCAGCATTAGTTGCCGAAGCAATTTGGTATTTCGTGTGTGGAAATTCACAGTTGTCGTGGCTACTGTTAGTTTTGTTGCACCAAACTTCTGTGGCTAAAATTTAAACTAGAAACGGTGGAAGTCTGTTTGCGATGTCAGGTGCCTTTCTGTCAATCGTTTTGCATACATACATTACAGTGGCGGACATAAAATAGTACGGGTTGGAAAAAAGTTAATTTCGGATGGAATCTGGCATACACTAAGTACATATAATATATGTACATACATATATAATATTTGTAAATACTAAGTGCTATATATATAAAATATGTTATAAAAAATGGTGATTCGGAAGAATATTCTTGATTAGAGTACTTATTGTGTATTTATTGGTATTTACGCGATGGGTTTCCTTCGTAAAAAACCGATTTTTTTCAACAATTTTTTTTTTCATAAAAAATGAAATATTTTATTAGAAACAAATTTTTAATGAAGTTTTTTGTGACCCCTGAACGACGCCTTTTCCGCTGACCCCGCTGGCCCCCATTATATGTGTTTTAGTTAAAACCTTAACTTAGAACTTAGATGAAGGAAAAAAATCTGAAAATTGGATTTTTAGCAGAAATTTTTACAAAAAAATTAAAAATTCAGTGAAAATTTCGCGACATTTTTTTTTCAAACAGTTGTGATCGAAAAAAAATCCTTCTTCCAAGTTTTTAAGCATTGTATCTCAAAGAGCTGTATAAAATTTCACAAAGATCGTTGTAGTAGTTCTCGAGAAATCTTGCCAACCGACTTCAAAAACATGGTTTCGAGAAAAACGTGTTTAAAGCCGGCGCACTTAGTCTAGTTAGCCTCAAGCGCACAAGTTCTCCAGGGTGTATTTTCGAAGCTATTACTCGGATCAATTTGAAAATTTAGGACAATATTCTAGGGGCGTTGTAGAATTTAATAAGACAATGAAAAAAGTCGATTTTTTTAAGCCCGTAAACCCATGTAACCCTTAAAAAAGATGATCAAATGAACTGGTATAAGTCTTTTTAAATTACACGTTATTTTCAAATTTTATTATATTTCGTTTTTCATAAAAATGCTTAAGTGATGACATTTTTATAACCACCACTGTAAACGAAAAAGTTAGTTGCTTTAACGAAGTAAGAACTCGTATATATTCGTAAGTATGTGTTTGCATCCTTCTTGAGTGCTTGTTTGACGTTTCCATTCACACGTCTTTGACAAGTGGTCCCCAGTGCCGCTGCAGCAGACACTCGCTCGTTCGCTTACTCGGACGGTCCTTTTCAATTGACTCCCACGTTGTGGGCGCGGCTACTATTTTGACGTTAATAAATGTCAGAAGTGAATAGAACAACGTGTGTAGCATACGCTGAGAGCGTGAGTGCGAGTGTGTGTGGCTGTGTGTGTGATGCCTTTATTGCTGTGGGCATCTAATAGCACTCGCATGACGTAATGTTGATGGACAAAGGCTTAACAGCAGGGACGGACAGATGAAAATACACACACACACACACATATACATATATACACATCTCTGTACATACGTTGTGTTTTGGGAAGGATACAAAGAGTGAGAATGAAACTGATTGTCTGGGAAATTGACGGCAACATTGATTGTAGCTCTGTTGCTGTTGTTGCTCGTTGTTATTTGTTTGTAAAATTGATTGCTTTATTTGTTGACTGCCGAATCGGGATTGTTTTAAATGAATGCCGTATTGTGTTTAAATGGAGTTTTCGGTGGCACAAATTGTTTTCGGGATGATCCCAGCGCCATGTGTGTGGGGAACAATTATTTAATTGCGTCCGCCGTGTTCAGCTGTGATAAACGGAGTTTGAGATTACTGCTGTTTGAATAACACATCATCTGTTTGTACAAGGCGCTCACAAACGCATTGCTGTCAATATTTGTGTAGTCACGTCTCTCTAAATATTTTCATATACACATATGAATGTACGAAGATACTTATGTAGTAACTCAAAGGAGTACTTTCATCATTTGTTACTGCATTAATGGATTCTAGGAGTGAAATGAGGAAATAGTCTATTATATTACATGGTTTCTAAATATTGAGTGAAGAATGGCTTTCTAGAACGTTTCAATTCTATTTCTTGCTATTAGTATTTTATTGTAAAAACCTAGGACACTATTTTTATAAGTGTCTGTCAACCCGAACGCAATGTTTGCTTTTTTATATTAATAACTTAAGGTTTATACCACTTGAAAGACTAGGAAAAACGCGTTCTTTGTATATTTTTTAAGAAGAATTTTATTTAATAAATATGTATCTGACAACATTTAAGTACTAAATATTAGCCCATTACATGTCATATCTATGAAAGTTTGGCCAGATTAACTTAAATTTTTCAGAAAATAATTCTCAAAAAGAAGCACATTCGATAAATTGCAAAGACAAAAACAGACTTCGTTAAAATTCACATATAGATATAACCCCTTAAGTTAGATTAGGTTAGGAGAGTAAGCTGATGCTGGTGGGGCTGTGAATAATCCCACTTGGACTGCCCAGATGATTTCTAAGTATGAATCAAAACGACCGTCGTATATCTACACAGTGCCTAGAGTCAGACACAAATCTATGGAGCTGGCTGATATCTACTCCAATCAATTCGCTGGGATCGTAGGGAGTATGGCAATGAAGATGCTATAACCTTATTCTGGCGAGAGCTGGACAGTGCAGGAGAAAGTGTCTGGATGTCTCCACCTCAACTTCTTCTTTGTAACTTTGACAAGTTGCGTCCTCCAAACTCTTTAGCTTCACAGCGTGAGTGCCATTGAGACAGTGTCCCATTAAGACTCTTATAATTGCGGCCATGGGAACCTTGCTTAGGACTAGACGTTCTATGGATCTTTTGTGTTCCACTCTGAGCCAGAAGTCTCTTGCAACGCTACAAGCTTACGCGAGGTTCATAGATCCAGCGCCCGAGTGCACGACGACAGGGGAACGCCTACTTGTTTCCATCCTTATGGGATTTAGGTTAGAGTATCTTTTTAGCGAGCTCTTCGACTCTACAGTTTCCGATAAAAACCAGGCACCCAGACAAGTATGGACGTAACTTGACTCTACAGTTTCCGATAAAAACCAGGTACCCAGACAAGTATGGACGTAACTTGAAGAGTTTTAAGCTCATTATCAGTGAGCACAAGGCCTATTTAGCAGCTCTGCTATCGAAGTGGATGGATACTACCCTGAAAGAAGCCACATTTCGTTGAAGTACATCTGCTACTACCGTAATAGCCGGCACTTCTGTTTGAAAGACACTACAGTGGTCCGGCAGTCTGAAATAAGAGCTGATTGAAAGCTCCCGACAGAGGACCTCCCTCTTATTTTTGACGTATTTTGCAAAGGAATACCGTTACCATTAGAAGCAAATGAGAGCCATTAATTTTTAATATCAAATTTTGCAAGATTGCCTTTCTAATGTTACAGAAACACGAATTCTGGTCACTTTCCGCACTGCAGGGAGGCTGCTAAGAGTATTTGGAAAGTGGCAGCACTTCATACAGTAATTATACATATGTACAGGGTGTACAGATTAATGTCGTCAAATTTTCTCTCACTCACTCGAGCAACCTCATGCATTAATCTAGCTATACATGCATATATATACATAAATATATAAATTTGTAGTGACTTTGGAAAAAATCACTGTCAAGCAATTTAGTAATACAGTGGCAGATAATAAATAAATATGCGCTAAAGTGATTATGCTCATTTCCCATGTCATTGCAGACAATGATGCCGCGCTGCCATTCTGTCGTATATGGCATCATTAAAATGCTAAAGACGCAATGGCGATCCGCAATCGTATACATACACATAGACACGCACGCGGTTGTGTGGGTAGAGGAAGACCACCGGATTGAGGGTATGAAGAGGAAATGTGTCGCGACTGCCGCTGCGGCAGTAAGCCAGCGGAAGTATCAAATGGGTGGCGTTTAATGTCACAGAGTTCACTCTCACTATTCCCTTAATATCCACTTGCATACATATGTACACACATGATCTTGGTGACTGCACAAACGCTCCAAGATCAACTAAACGATGTGGTGACTTGCAAAAGTTTCAATAAATTAATTTCGTCTTCTTCATTTTTTACGACTTCTTATTATGCCCTTTTTTTTCGCTTTGTTGTTGTCACTTATGTATTTGCCGGTCTTCGGCTAGCAGTGGCTGACACTGTGGCGTCGGCGCAATATCATTAGCATGTCGCCTGCTTTGACATTACGAGGTCTGCAAACTAATATGCGCGCAATTAATGTTGCGCATCATCATTGCCGGCAACAGCGCTGCTGCGGCGAGGGAAAGGTCAGATGAGAGCTTGAATAATAAGAAAATGCATGGCTCGCTGACGATTGCAAATTTATTTCGTGGAAAAATGTTTGGCGAAATTTTTGGCGCTTTGAAAATGAGGCATCACTGCGCACCGTATCTTTCCATATACAATGTGTGTGTGTGTGGCGCATCCTGCCCATACGCAAAAATTCGCTTGAATGACTGCAATATGCTAATAAGCCATACGTTAATAAGCAGTCAACGTATTTAGACTCTATAATTTTAAATGTTTACCATATGTAATTTATGTGTGTGAGTGTGTTTCAATACGGAAATGGTAGTTTTGTACTTTTTTACTCGCAAATATGAGAAGATCAGGAAGTACAAGTACAATAAATCTCATATTTAAATCGTGGTGGGAGTAACCTTCCGCTTGAAATAATTTACTAAATGGAGTTGCCACTTATAAATTCTGAGAAAAGAAAAATATTGTTAGACAAAAACTTAAGTAATATCCTAATTTCAATGTTATTGTGCTTATAAACATACATTTATTTATAAACCTATGAAATAAATCACTATCAGTTCCAGCTATTTATATATCAGATATCGCGAAAATCCACCAAATGTTTAATGAAGAATACTAAAGAATCCCATATGATTTTTGATTCCATTTAAATAACCTAATCCGAAAGACGGGTTTGAAAAGTCAAAAATTAATTTTTAGTCCTAAACACTAGATGTTATTCCCACGCATATATTTAAAAATGAAAATAAATATTTTTTGAATTTTAAAATATTTCACGATCAAGCATTTTTGTCGTTTTTATTAAAGGAAAACATATTTTTAATAAAATTTCAACAGAACTTAGCACTTATTGCCTTATTAGGAATTGGAGGGGCATGGCATCAAAACTACGTGTTCTATAGAAAAAAAATTAATGAAAATGTTGTAGGACTTGAAGGGGCCGTCGCCCCGTCGGGGCAACGTCTTGGGACGGCAAAACGATCTTCGTTAATTGTGCCATCGAAGAATTCTTCGTCCCTATGGTAAGCGAAAGAGGTGATCTGTTACTTTTCGTAGGACATCGCCGTGTTAATTTTCATCGAACGGAGTAAGCGATACAATCATGTTGCGTGTTGTTGCTTTAACGGTTATTTATGCTGCATCGTTTGCCTTACTCTCTAACCAATGTTTACCATATCCCGCTGGGAAAACTTCTATTCGGGCAAAAATTCCTGCGAATTGTGTCAAAAGTGTACAAGATATAGGGCGAAAATGGGTTGTTCTATGGCTTTCAATAAGATGTCTTGTAAATTTACTATAAATTTCCTCAAAAACGGTATTGTGAGAATTTTGAAACTTCAGAATTTATTTTAGATTGAGAATTCTCTTTTTACATTAAATCTTGTAATCATTGTCAACCATCGAGACCTTCTTGAAACTTGGCTTTTTCAATGTTGGTTTAGTAGTCGCCATTTCGCTCATAGTTTATTGCTTAAAGGCTTACATGGGTTTACGGGTTTCAAAAAAGTTTATTGTCTTATTAATTAAATATTATCCTAAATTTTCAGTTGACCGAGTATCGCTAATTTATTTAAAATATTAAGAATACCTTCCAAATAAGAAAACTCTCATATATGTACAAGAATTATTCTTGGAAGCTGAACCAAAACTTAAACTTGTTATGTGCTTGTACATACATATATCCACATGTACATATGTATACATATGCATGTATACATATATATGTACAAGTACATATTAACTCTTTCATTATGGCTTGCCCAGTTAATAACACAACATAACCTCACTTTGTCGCCTTTTACGATTTTTTCATGTCATTCTTCTCATCCGCCATATAATCCTCTTCACATGCGCTACTAATTTTCTCTTTTTTACTCCTTTACGACCTACCGCCGCCACAATCACAATCGCCACACAAAATAGCCGCAATCGGAAATGTTTGATCTTTGCCGACACAAAGCGGCGAATGTGTAGCAGCATTCCGCGTGCCCACACTCACGCCCGAACTACAGCGTACCTATGTATATATACATACACGTGCATTCATATTTTATATATATGTGATGCTGTCGTCTTGGCCAATGGCCTGACGTTATTATATGATTAAGTTGCTGTCTCTTAGCTACCTCCCTCTCTCCACCTGGTGGAAGTTCCGCGTCAACGAGTTGCGCTTGCGTACATCTCGTATGAACCATACAAATGTACATGTGTGTAGGTATGTAGCTAGGTTTCATCAGCGCCGCTGCCAGAATCTTGAGGTTTGTCTCGTTAATGCCCACTTTGCTTGGTCATTTATTAACGCACACCACTGTAGATCGGAACACACGCAATCAAATTGATCATGTTTACACATGTGCGCATATTTAACTTATATACATAACTATGTATTTGTATCTACATATATGGTATTTACTCACGTATGTGCTTAAATTAGGCTTGTGTACATGTGGTCTCTGGGTGAGTGCACTTAAGTGTTTGCCCAAGCAGCCGACCGGAATCAGCGCAAAGTCGTGAAAGAGGTAAGAAAAGAATAACGAACAACAACAACATATGCATATTTTCAAGCGCATTGGCAACCATGCTCACACAATGCCACAAATAACATCATTATGACCCACATACTTCATCATGATAACCAACAACATAAGCAGCGCCTGAGTGCGAGCATCAACGTCATCATCCTCAGCGTCAACTTGATTTGTGCTGCATTCTTGGCGCATTTACCGAGCATCATTCGACCGAAGCCACAACATAGCTGCCTCTTCGATCCGACAAAGGTTGTTGTTGTTGTGGCTCGTTGTGCCAGACTGGACCTCATTAGCTTTGAAGTTTAGCGCGTTTGCGTGATTGGTTAAAGCGCGTCCAAAGTTTTAGCGTGTTGTTGTTGTTGCCGTTGCATGTAGCTGCTTTGTTAGTGAGTCCTTCACCTTTGTGGCACCGTGCCGCAAGCTGAAGAAATGGCTTGTTTTTGCCTTTTTCCACTTCTTGTTTGTTAATATCTTTGCTTTGTAGATGAGAGTAATGGCCGCTCTATGTGCTTATATACATATGTACATACATATGTACATAGTACATGTGTTTATGTCAGTTGTTTATCATAACTTCGTCTAACTGATCTGACAATAAAGACCATTGTGTGTTCAATGCGTCGCCCATTGTGGCAGCAATCAATGCCACACGCGCCCAGTAGCCATTAGTCGGTGTTGCCTATTGACTTCTGGTCTTTGCATTTTAATGTCTATTCGTCACATATAAATTATAAATATCTACATATGTCTATGTCATATATGTATATACATATGTATGTGTGTGTATGCCATTGTTTTACATTGCTTGGTGTGGTTGATGTGGCGGTTGGTCACCAGTTTTCCGCCGTGCGACATGCAGTTATTGTTGTTGTTCTTATGGTTGTTTCTGCAGTTTCGGTTGTATGTACATATATGATTCTGTGTGGTGACTTGTTAATTTAATTTTATTGCTGCTCACCAGCGAGCGGCGCAAATGACAGATTTGTTTGTGGTGAAAGGTTTTCAATTAAGAAAATTAGACAGCTGCACGCTTCGTTGACGCATGTGGTATTTCTAGAATCATTAAAAATTTGTTTCCAACTTTTGATAAAAAAATAAAAAGACGACGAAAACGAGAAATAGTAACTGTTATTTTTGGGAATATTTCTTATTTCTGATTTTAACTCCATTATGAGTCTTTTTCATCTTTGCTACAGTCGTGGCTTGGTCTGTGCTGAAAACTCAAAACTTCGCCAGTTGCCTCTATCTCTTATGATGTCACTCAAGTTGCCGGATGTATGCGCGCCCTTGCTTCCATTGTTCACCTATGGGTTTTAAGTTGAACAAGCTTTTCCCTCGAGGATCATCTTCCATACGAATGACACTAATAAACTGGAGTAATGAGTTAATTGCCTACCAATCCCAAAGTGGCACCTGTTGGCAAAAGTTATTCTGCATTTGATTTCCAGGCTTATATTATTGGTGGAAATTATGCTAGTTCCGAGATATACAAGTTCCTTTCAAATTAATAAAATAATAGTAATTGTAGCCAACAGTGAGGCAGTTCCCATGAGGCGAGGTATCTTTATTTGGACCCTTCGGTACTTTGTCTCACTCCACAAGGCCAACATCTTTTGCTTCCTTTTCTGGCCTTGAAATGCATGCGACTCTGGTTTTTAAGGCCTATGATGTCAATATTCTTGAGATATATATTACAATAATCCTAACCAATAACCTTCCGCCCTTATCGCTGTTTCAGATTTTTTACAATTCAAATTCACTTTTGGATTTTAATATATCGAATGTAAATAAATTTTAAAATATTTTCTAAAAATTTTAAGTTATTCTTCAAATTCTGCTTATCTCGAATAGATAGACTGATCTCGATTTTCTTATACCCATTTGTCTTGTAATTGACTGAAGAAGTAAGATATTTGACAATAATTTCTTAATTTTTAAGCCACTCTGAAGCGTAAATTTTTTCACAAAAATCTACTTTTGGGAAAACGGCGCCATCATCTAAAATTCAAATTTTCATTAGCCCTACGATTATTAGCTGTATTGGTCAGTAGCAATGAATAACTCTTTATAGATTTGAGACAATTTTTCGCAGAAAAATATTTCTCACCACCAGACATCTTTTTTCGGAGTTCTCCCGGAGTTTGGTCACGAGATCAAAATAATCCAAAATTTTTTAAAATGAATTTAAAAATTAAATTAAAAAAAAATTATGCATTTTATTATCAATTTTATTTATCAATTAAATAGAATGCTTCTTCAAAAAAATCAGAAAAAGTGTTTTTTCTGAGTTGTAAGTGCTTAAAACTTTTTTAAATTTGCCTACTAGCTCCAGCGGGTTATTCGTTTCCTAGTCGGTCGGACTTATCATGGCCATACATATTTTTTAACGAGCCTCTGTCATAAAAAGCGCGTTACTGATACATATTGCATTATAACGGTTGTTGACTTCTCTACCAGCGCAATATTTTCCAAAGAAAAACGAATGGAGGAACCCTTAAATCAGAGTATCTCGATTTACAACTAATTCGGATGTTCATAAAGATGGAAAAATAATGGCATATCAGTTAAAGCACAGAAGAATGCCTCAACGTATACTTGACTCAATTATCCCGTTGTTTTAAGATCGAATGAAAACAAAATCGAAACTATGAAAGTCGCATTCGGAAAATTTTTTTCGTCTATTTTTCAGTGAAGAAGTCGATATACATACATACCGATATTTGCACAATATATTGAATACTTGATTATATTTGGTGAAATTTCAGTAACAAGATCGTTGCGATTTTTACAATAAATAAAAATATCGAAAAAAGAAATAGTCTCAAAGTTTGTGTTTCTAATAAAATTTCATGAGCGGAATCGATGCGAATGTTGGAAAAGGCTTACGGTGATTCAAAAACTTAAGTCTTTGAGTGGTACAAAGCCTTCAAAGACGGTCGAGAGATCGTTGAAGACATGCCACGTTCTGGACGAACTTCGACTTCTTCAACTGATGAAAATATTAAACAAGTGAAGGATACGGTTATTGAAAACCGTCAGGCAAATGTCAAAGAGATGGAGAGAGCTCGACATCTTTATCTAGTCTGTTCGAATGATTTTGGTGGATATTTTGTGTATGAAACGCGTTCTTGCTCGATTCGTCCCGATAAAGTTGAATTTTATTTGTTTTTCAAAAAGACTACCGTAAACAGGTCTCTTTGGGCATGCATGATCGTGGGAAATCCGATCCCACATTCATGGAGAGCATTATAACTGCCGATGAGACATTATTTTATGAGTTTGACATGCAAACAAGTCAACCACCATCGGAACGGGATAAAGTAAATATTGATGAATAATTAAATATTTTGCGTTATATTTACAATTTTCGGTTGTATGTGGTCATGATATATACATCTGAATTCCGAGGAGTTGAGAAAACAATAATTTTACTTCATTGATTTCATTGTAGCTATGTGCATAAAATAATGGCTATATATTATATTTACATATAAAAATAGATTTAATTCAACCATTTTCTTAAAAACGTAAAAAGCACTCTCAAAGCAAATGTAATCATGTATATTATACTACACCACACACAGTTTAAAAAACTTCGTTGATAAATTACAGGAAATAATAAACTTTGTGTCAACACATTCTTTTCTCCCGCACTAAGGACCTTATTTATCAAACAGCTTCCACAATTTATCCCCTCCAACTTCTAGCATTTCGACTATTAATTGTTTTCGCGAGGCGTTGACGCTCACCTTTTCCGTTTTCCAAATGTACCCACACATTATCGTTGTAAATGCTGCTATTAATTTTTCGAATAAAGGCGTAAGACTTTACTCCATCGACTCACCTTCAGCGCCTTCCTTGCTACACTCGCCAATATCGAAGTTCGGCACTTCGCTCACCGCTGGGAGCGATTAATTACTTGACAAGCAATAAAATCTAATTCAAGGAAGCGTAAGCGTCCACTAACGGATACAAATCGAAAACAATTACTCTCGCTTTCGTATTAAAATGGCATTAGAAGCTTGCAACTTGTTGGCTAGTCGACTGGAAAATCACACCCAATTTGTGCGGATTGCTTAGAAGTCAATGATACGCTTATTTTCGTCTTCTTTGTCGAGCTTTGTAGAAAGTTTGGTGATTTCTATGAAAACTTTATGTGTGAGTGTGTTTGTTAGACGACGCAGACTTCAAGCTGAACTCATTATTCATACTCGCCTCGTCCTTACACAACGCACAGTTACTTCTGCTTGCTGCTTCTGCTTCCGCTGCTGTTGTTGCTATTATCCCCCTAAGGTCTCGTCGTTGCGAGTAAGTCAGCGTTACAAATCGTTATCCTATTTCGCATCCTTTTCACTTCGCACCCCAACGCCATTTATTGTTAGTTGTCTTTGTTGTTAGTGACTGTTGTTGTTGTGCTGTTTTGGATGACAATATTGTTTTGTTGTCGGTGGCTGTGTGGTGATTTATTTCTGTTACTGTAATAAATTTCTTCACTCCAGGTGCAATGCGGCATAAATCAATCTATTAGTTTGTTTGCTCGCTCGCTCCATCGCTCCGGCTGCGGCATTTTCGTCACAAGGAGTGTTGTTGTGTGTGCTTTATGGAGGGAGTGAATGCGTTGACATTTTATTTACTTTGGTGTTTGCTTGACATCGTTGTTTTGGTGCCAAAATCAATTATCTCTTTTCGGAGTGTGATTTTGGAGCGGATTGTTTATTTTCTGGCTTTACTAGTTACTCAAAAGGTAAATCAGAACAAATCTATACATACTTACATACAAATAACGGTAGTATTATAATATTAGTTTTGCTTGAGTGATTTATGGAATTGAAGATTATCTAATATGAATTTAAGTTAATTATAGATGGCAGACCGCAAATGAAAATAAACAGTGTAGATTTGAATGTCAAAGGATCCGTCATCGATTTTCAGCAGTGTTTTAAAAATGCGCCGATTAGTCAAAAAGCTTAAGATATAATTTTTATCAGGAAAATTTCTGTGATCAAATGGAAAGAGCTTTTAAATACCAGGTGAGGGTAGCAATATCTGGCGGTGAAGCTAAGCTCTTGGATGAGTGCCTTCATGTAACACCTTTATTAAAAATAGTTTTTCTGCGGCTTTGAAAACAACTTTTCGTGAAAAAGCTTAACGATTTTTCCTATAATGTTAAAGTTTGTCAGCATATTTTCCAATTTTTTTTCACAAATTGCTGCTTTATGGTAACCTAGGATAATTTGGACTTTTGTGTTTCTCTCCTTGGAATTACATGTTTACGTGGAGAGTCCAAAACAATAGGCCCTACTCAGCTGGGGAGGAAGCTTCATTGAACACCGCTTATCTCGGAGTAACCCTCTCTCTCTTAGCCGTAACCTTGAGATCCACGCGAGTTGGTTACCGCATTCAAAGTAATTTAGGTTTCCGGAGGTGTTCGACACGGTGTAGAGATTTATTATGGTAGCTCAACTGTGGCTTGCGACCTGAAGTAACTATCACATCCCATTTACACCATAGATCCCTTTCTCGACAAACAAAAATTACGCTATATAAAGTTGGAGAAAACTGTTGTTCGCAAGCGATGAATATCAAAGAAGATAGAATCACAAACTACAAGACATACGTCAATTTTCAGCCGTTTCTCCATGCTGCAACATTATTGAGCATTTAAACCGAATGGTCCCTCTGCCATGACTTTGCGATCCGCATCTCACTCAAAATAATTCATGTTGCCGGGGAGCCAACTATGGCTGGACACATACTCAGAGTGACTACCACACCCCAGATCCCTCTCGCGTCGCTCTATAAAGCTGTCATTCTTCCCGTTCTATATACGGCGGAAACATGGATTTGTGAGAACTGTTCTTTACAAGATCTTTTTAGCCTTTAGCCTGGGGGATGAATTTTGAAGAAGAGAGAGCCACGAATTAAATGAGCTCTACTCCGACATGTATATAGTTAAGGCAATAAAAATAATCAATACGCTGATAGAAAGAACAAGTGCATAGCAACCTGTCTGCAATTGGAATGTACAACTGACGAGACCTCGCTAAAGATAGAGACAAATGACGAAACTTAGGTTGGTTGTAGTACCAAAGAAGAAAAAGAAGAAGGCGACTTTCGACTATCAACATTTAACTTTTCCAATCTTTACTTTCCTGAACAGTTACAACTTTGATCAAATCTGAGGATCAAATCAAATTTCAAATTTTCCGCACCAAGTTTCGGGAATATTCCACAAATGTAACTAAAACAATATCTTTTCGTATCCAAAGCTTTCTTGTATGCCTGAAAAAGGGGCGCGGAGCACTAATCATGACTGAAATATTTTATTATTAAAAAGCCCATAATTATTCAAAATATATGTATGGATTCAAAAGCTTCGTTTTTATCGAACGTTTTATTATAATTCTGCCTCTGTTCACTTGCCTTACATCTTTCTATGTATTACAAAACTGTGACCAACCTTATAACATAATTCTAAACTATTACATAAAAAAAATCAATTCTTAGGATTCTTCAAAACTTAAATATTATATAATTATAATTATTGCAAAGCGTCCTTAACACACACATCGTTATGTTACTTTACATTACTTACATGTAGCATGTTAATACATATGGGCGATGCGTTTGTGAACTCTTATGTACATACATATGAGTATACTTAAGCCGTTAAAGACACCGCAGTAAGCAAATGTGAAAAATAACTTTTTAATTTGCCGAGAAGGAAGATATTTCGCAGACAAAGAGTCTACGCCATTATCGAGTTTATAAAAATCCAATTATTTCCTTAGAACAAAGCAGCTAAAGCTAATAGATGTTGTGCACAATTACTCATTCTCGCCCACAAACGGATAGACTGAGACCTCTGCAGGCATTTATGTATGTATACGAATATGTGAATGTGTGTGCCGCTCTTTGAAAATAAGAAATGCGAAACAAATTCGAACAAGTGTGCGGAGAAAATTTGGCAACAGGTCCTTTATAAGTTCTGTATAAGTAACTATTGTCCAGACACTAAGTAAATGCGCACACACACACGCACTTATGAGAGTACAAATTGGAAATTCATAAACATTATGTTGTTGGCAATAGTTTGTAGAGCAATTAAGCCGGTCAATGCGCTCTGCCACAACAATCGGCAAACGCCGCTCGGGTGTAATAATCCACACGCAGCCGACACCTCGAAACAAAGGACGAATTTGCTACACGTTGTTATCCCATTGGAAAGAAGCAGTGCTCTTTGAGATCCTTTGGATCCAGGATCATTATGCGCAGTGCTCAGTGCTCAGCAGTTATTTAACAGGTATATATTAGTTATTGCATGCTAAGAAAGGATAAAGGATGTTTGGAAATTCAGCTATTGTTGGCTAGTGCATGAGTATGTGTGCGTACGTGCCTGTGTGTGTATGTGTACATATGGTGGGTGTCGGCTGCTATTTATTAATGCGTAAAATCTTTTGTACTTTGGTGGCTAATGGCAAGCTCTTTTGTTCGGTCAATCAGTTCACACCTTTTTCTGCGCTGGCGGCCTCTGCTGTCTGTATCCTCCGAGCGCCTTGCGTTGCCAAGTGAGAACTATAAGAAATTCCAATTCCATTTGATGCTTCGGCAAATTACAATTAAGAACGGCATAAAAAAACGGGTTTAAGTGAGGCTGCAGTCCAATACATAAATACAGGCACGCATATATGCATCCAAACGTATACTTGTAGCCGGCCTTTGATCTTCGCCGCCGATCTTTGATTATACGCAGAGCCGAAAGTAGGTACCGTACGCCCTTAAAGACGGTGCACAGGTGCCAAAATAGTTTGATAATTATTTTAAGATCTTCGACTAACGGCAGCGTAAATCTGCTGGCAACACGGTATCCGCGTTATGTACGTGTGACGAAAGGGAGGAGGCAAAGGTACATTTTTGGCCAATAAGTGCAATTAGAGCTAATTTAAAGGATGTTTTATGACGCAGCAAAAGCAAAATAAGCGAGAATTGTGAGGAGTCAAAGTGAACACGCTTAAATTATTAGCTGATCTTAAGTGCCCAGCGCTGGCGAGATGTTTATGATAATGTTAAAAAATGCAGGTTGGTGTGAAATTTCCAAAAACTATCACTTTTTTTGTTGCTGTTTCTTTTCAGTGCGGTGTTGAGTAAGTGATTGTTGAAAGGAATTTTATATGTAGGCGGGTTCTGATTAAAAGCATTACATGAGTGTGGGCAATTTATGAATTAAAAAGTAATGGCGATATATTTTTGGGTTCAATTATTATATTAATTCATAAAAATTTTACATTCACAGATTTCTTCAAATGGGTGTTGTTGGAATAATTATATTTTATTTTGATTGAGAAATATAATACCGACTCTGCAATGCTTAAATTTTAAAGATCTAATCCTAATACTGCCATTTTTTTAAAATATTCGTATGAATGATTAACAAAAATGTACTTCTTCAAGTGGTTTGTAGAAAAAAATTTGCTTTTGGAAACTTTTTAAAGGGTAAAATTTGGACAAGTTGGGCCTTAAAGTGTTAGGGCGAAAAAACCCTTAAATTTTTAGGGCCCGTCACTAACTTTTTGAGACGTCTAAAATTAACTTCGGTTATTTTCCCAGGTTTTTTCTTAAAAATGACTGGATATTTCCAAGCTTTTAATACGAAAACCAGTCCTGCGAAACTCCTACGATTGCAGGGAAAATTAAGAGAAAATAATTTAGTGCACCTCCATATTCTACTCTAGGCCAGAATGCTTATTAAACTTATGGGAGGTTCATGAATCCAGCGCTGGAAAGCAAGAAGCCAACGGAGATACAGCTCGTTCCTAGTCCGATATAATTGAGACAAAAGTGTCCTCTCTTGCGACCTCTTTAGGTTTGCAGTTTCCACCGATCCCGCTTTAACCAGCCACACAAACGTGTCTAATAATGAATTCGATTGATGCTCTTTAACTAATTTTAAGCGCACAAGGGAAACGAGCTCAACGCTAGTTTTTTCCGCTCTGCTGTCGAAAAAAAGCTGACCTCATAAAAGAGAATGTACTTTTTTTAGCAGTAATTAGCTATCTTAACGCCAGCCACTTCTGCTTGAAAAATGTTACAGTGATTCGGTAGCCTAAAATTTATAGAAAACTATAAAATAAATTAAGGTTGAAAGGGATCTTCATTCCGAGCTTTGACCCATTCCTGATTAAGTTCACCGGGGCTCTTCTCCAGAATCCAAAAAGATCAGTGCAGAGCAGAAAAAATTGCTATTGGAAAACTCAGCCTTCTGAATTTTCCGAAATGCTTAGCTTCCCTCACCCTGCAGCGACCACTCACGCTTCTCGAACCACTATTCTGAAAAAATATTTTTTTTCTAGCGATTCCATGTTGAAAATTACCCATTCTACATAACGTAAGTAAAACACTGTAATAAAAGATCTAGTCTATAGGCATGGATTCATGTAATTTGTGCACCGCTTTTTAGGATTGTTTCGAAATTAAAAAAAAACTAATAATTTCAACTACAAATAAGACTCTCAGAAAGTTTTAAGTAAATCGGTAACAACTGAGAAATTGTTTTGGGAAAGTTGATTTCAAGAAAAACGGATTTATAGTTTCAGTTCCGGTCGTATCAGTTTAGTATCTTCAAAAATAATTTGAGTTTTAATTAGTTAAATTTTGAAAATAAAAAAAAAAACGATTTTTATTCCTATACTAGCCTCTTCAGAATTTTGAGTTACAATAGAATCTTTTATAAACTCTTATATTTTTTCCAGTATAAATATTGAAGTGTAGGATGACTGAAAATCCTGACATAAAATAGATAAAAAATTTTACACTATTAGTTTGCGTATGTTTAAAATAGTCTTGAGGAAGTTTCTCAATCCAATCGGGGTTTACCTATACAGTTCACGGCTGTGATGTTATTACAGCTCCTTAAAGTTTAAAATCTCTGTAAAAAGCCTCCATGACTTGAGACAGTTTTTATTAAGAAAAATTGTAGAAATTATAAAAAATTGTACATCTTCAGCAGACCGTTGACAAAAAAATCAGATGTGTTTGCATCAATTACTCTTCGTATTAGCTGAATCCTTATTGAAGTTATTAATAAACTAAGAAGCTATCATCATTATTTAAGAGTTTTGACCAGTCTAGAGATATAAAAAACTTCTTTTTTTTCAAACACTCACACATAAATAACATTTTTATGATCCTAAAATGTACTTTAAGCAAACATAATTTTTTTTTTATCCTGGACTTGCCTAAGCCCTTAATACTTTTTTTTTTTTTTTTTTGAAATATTGATTTGTTATATGTAATTTTAAATACATGCAAGCCAATATTGTAATCCAACTAAGTACTCTTAATTAAAGGAATTTCGAACGAAATTTTCACATATCAACTTATTTTACACTGCTTTATCGACTTCATCCAACATGTTGCATGCTGCAAATACACTTCTTGCAGCAAACAGAAATTTACATCGGCATGCACAAGTATTTGTCTTCATACTCCACACCCTCATTCGCCTTTCTTTAGCTGCATTCCATGCTCTGCACCTCACACCGCTCTTTGGTGCTCCATGGCCGCATCGAGTGGAAATTGTAGGCGTGTTGCGTTTACAGCGCATTCGCTGTACAATTGCTGACGTCACACTTACAGCCAACCAATCGGCTGCCGATTGGTCGAGTGTGGCAAGATGAGAGTGCTTGCGTCCGGTATCGTCTGATCCGGTGAGAGGAAATGCGTCGCGAAATAAAGAAATGCGTCGACAAACGGCAATTGTTATTACTTGTTGTGTTTGTTGATGGACTATCAAGTTGTTGTTTTTGCTAAATATTATTTGTGTTGTTGTCGTGCCCAAACGTAGCTGCAGTGACTGCCATTGTTGCAAGAATACGAGTATATTTGCGTATGCATGTAATTGCCGCTAAGGGCCATCATTCATGACCCGTCGCCGCAACCAACCAGCCAGTCAACACAAGTACTGCCGATACCCCCTTCCTCGAATGCTGTGCAGCAAATGAAATGACTTCTAATTGCTGTTTTACAATTTTCATTTGACATAAACACACTTGGTCGTTGACATAAAATTATGGATTCATGCATTACTAGACTCAATCGAAACGTAGCCATATGAACATGTATTTGTACATTTGTATGTAAATAATTGTATATATATACATACATAAATATTTACATACTAATATCAACAAATATAATTTCATTACAACTTCCTTTGCATTTATCACAATCAAACTGCAGTAATTGTAATCAAATGAATTTCTACCGCACCATAATTTCGCTATAATTTCAGGCCTGGCAGACATTTCATTTGGATTTGATTTGAAATCCTTCTAAAATCCACATAAGGAATCAAATCAGCAAATATTCTAAATACCCTCACCATATACACACTTGTAATATGTAGATGACTACTATGTACCAACCGAATACTTGGTTCCGGGGTCGGTAGGTACTATAATTGTACCCATTTGTGTACGCCATGTTCCGAACAGTTTTAAAAATAGTGTGTTTTTATACTATGAGCGGGTATATGAAGTTTGCCGCGAAATTTATAGGTAGTAGGATATGTTATATTTTTTGTATAAATGATATAATAATTTTTTTTTTAATAAATGATCAGCTGAAACGATTAAGCCATGTTTGTCTGTCTTTTCTTCTGTAAGCTCACGAACTTGTTGTTCAGTTTTTGAGATATGGCTGAAAATTTGACCAAGTTCTTTTCTCTCTAAGCAGCAGCTCATCTGTCGGAACCGCAGATATCATACCACTATGTATAGCACATAGCTGCCATACAAAGTGAATGATCGTATTCAAGTGCTTGTATGGAAAACTTTTGTATTTGAAGAGATATCTTTGCGATATTTGGCGTGGATTATTATCTAAGGCAGTAATGCAATATACGAAGAAATTGTTGGATCAATGTAGCATATAGTTGCCATAAATTTTAATTTTCTCCTATCAAAAAAAAAACAAAAACAAAAATGTTCAAATCGATTTTCGATAGCGAAAAGATAACTATATATTGATACGATTTCCATATTAAATTATTATCTTCTTTTCTAAATCATCATTATTATCATCATGGAAAAAGGATCGAGAAACACCACCTCTTCGTTGATTTAAAGCTGCTTTTGACAGTACGAAAAGAAGCTTTGTAAACTAACGTTGAGTAATTTCTAAAGCTCCGTCAGGATCGGAAAGGACCTCTCCGAGCCGTTTGATACTAAAGGAGGTTTCAGACAAGGCGACTCTCTTTCGTGCGACTTTTTTAATCTACTCTTGGAGAAAATAATTCGAGCTGCAGAGCTGAATAGAAAAGCGTACGCCAATGATATTGATATCATTGGCCTCAACAACCGATAAGAAAACGAAGCAAATGAGTCTGGTGGTTAACGAGGGCAAGACGAAATATCTCCTGTCAACAAAAACAGTCGTCGCACTCGCTACTTGGCTTCCACGTTACTTGTTGACAGTTTTTTTTTTGGAACCAGTATTAACAGCAACAACAATGTCAGACTCGAAATCAAACGCAGAATAACTCTTGCCGATAGGTGCTACTTCGGACTAAGCAGGCAATTGAGATGTAAAATCCTCTCTCGACGAACAAAAACCAAACTCTATAAGGCATGGACGATAACAACATCTGATGAGTCGAATTTACGAGTTTTCGAAAGAAAGGTTTATGGCAACGGCGAGTACCGACCGCATTCAATAGAACGATGAGCTGAATGAGTTATACGACGCCAATGACATACGTATGTAGTTCATCGAATTAAGAGACAGCGGCTACGCTGGCTAGGTTATGTCGTTGGAATGAATGAAAACACTTCAGCTCTGTGAGTATTCGACGCAAATCTTTAAACAAAATCACCGGATTGAGAAATTAAAAAATATCAATCTTTAATTAATGCAAAAAAACGCAAAAAATTATGTTTTTAAATCCAAATCCTTTCGCATTAGATAACTTATTTTCAATGAAATTTGAACATGTTGCAACACGTATTGCCTTATTTGCATTAATTTATAATGTTCTAATCAATAATATGTTAATCTCTACTTTTTATCCCTTATTCATAAATTCAGCTTTTGGTTTTAAAAACACATGTTTCATTTCTTACTCTGATAAAAAAAAATTTAATAACTTTTTGATTTTGAAATTTATATTTTCCAAATAAAAAATTTAATATTTCATTTTCAACATCGAAATTCGAATTATAAAACGAAAATAAAGTAACTTGTGGACCTGGTTTTACAGTGAATGTCGGGTCCACTGCTTTTTAACCATTAAGATTTTGCTTTTAATCTGTCAAGGAAAGCCTCAAGTTCCAAACGACTTGGCTATTGATTATATAAATATCTACTTATTTTTTAAGCATCCTTTTAGTGAAAAGCTTAAAGCTTTCGCAAAAAAATTAATCTATTACTATTGTTTAAAAGAGCTTTATGATTTTTTTCTGGAAATTTTATATTTCGAAGCTTTTTTAAATAAACGACTTAATATTCAAGAAAAAGGTATTAAAAACACAGTAAAAAATATATATGTATGTATATAACATAGTTCTAAATTTAATTTTTTCCCCACCATTTAAGTATCCCATCTAGCATCCTGGAGCATTGCCACCATTTTGTAAGCAAACACATGTACATACATACGTATATAATATATATGTATGTACATATATACTATTTATGTATTATAGTAGTATTAGTAGCTATTATGGTAATAAATTATTGACTTTATGTTGTCGTCTGTGACATTTCATTGAAATTACTACTTTAAGTTTTTATTTGTTTGATTGCCTCTGGCGTTTATTTCATTTCATTCGCAGCCATATTATTAGCTCTGTATTTGTCGAGTGCCGCAGACTGTTTGTGGCAATAGGGGTGCTAATAAACACATTTCCACACAAACATACAGACATACTCACGTTTGGCAAATGAAGAGCCAGCTAGCGGCGGTAGGAAGGTGTACTTGTGTATATTTGTGTGTGTGTTGGTAGAGTGACCGCCAGGCGTGCACAATCATTTTGTAATGATAGTATCATTAACAATAATTACGGTTTGATTGTTTCAGGCGTCGTTTTTTATGTTTCGCTTTTCGCGTTGCTCACTCGTAATTTTGCAGATCGCCAGCGCCGTGGTCGCATAGTACATACTTACATGCATATGCAGTCGAGAGCATATGTGCTGGTTGGCTCCGCTCATTGGCTCGTTCAGTGGCCATTAGTTGGAATTATATTTGGTAAATAAATTCACCAAGATTAATTAGCGTAATAGATATCGATTAATTTTTTCCATCTGATTAGTAGCACCCATTAGGGGCATTGAACAGAATATAACTTAACTTTATGGGTAATTTCGTATTAATGCTTATTTTAGGAGCACTTCTCTAATATTTATAAACTTTTTTAGCAAATATTTAATAATAACATTAACAAAGCGCTATTTATTAGGTTAAATTTTAAAATAAATTATAATAATTTTAAAAGAGTTAAATCAGCAAATATAATAAAATTAAAAGTTTTAAAGCAAATGGAATGCCTATGAGAAGCGGAATACCTCAGAAATAAAAAAATAAATGCATCAATGCTACCATTCTCTTCTGTATAAGAATTGGATTTAGATCTGTCAGTATGTATAGCACCTACATACGTATTTGTCATAGTGGTCCAATATGCGCCATTCTGACAAATAGAGTTTCATCTGGTTGATACACGAGGCAGACCTAATATACCCTGTTCAGGGCATAATTAAATGGTACCGCATATGTATTACACAATTGACAATTTAGATGATCGTTATTTTGAACCTAACGGGAGTCAACCATAGTAATCGGAAATTATAATTACTTTGAACCCATTTATGGAAGAGATTTTGCACTAAGTTGCAAATATTTCATTAAAAAATGGTTGAATTAACATTTTAATTTTTTTTTTCGTAATTCCAAATAAAAAAATATTTATTTTGTTTTTTTTTTTAATGCAAAATTTTTTTAATTGAAAAATTTGCAATCCTGGTTACCACTTTACACCGGCATGTTCGAAGTTTGGATTCGATGTTGATTCTTTGTGTCGATTGTGATCTGAACTCAGGTTTATTAAATTTAGAAAATGTTGTTTGTATGGGAGGCATCCCAGTGAACTGTATTCCTGATGAGCTAAAAATATATATAGAATCAGAAATTATAACTGGTGACCAATTCTTGTTGTACTGTTATGACATTACAATAAAAGCTCAATCATTCAAAACGAAAGTCGTTCAAAAATAAGAAGAATAATAGCCGTTGTATATTGATTCAGTCCAGTCCACTCTGGCATATTTTTTATACAAAAGCAAATCTACATTAGATTAAAAAGACATATTCCTCAAAGTTTTTTTATTGAATTCGTTAACTCCTGTTGATAAAATAGTAAAAATCATAAAGTAGTGATATGTATTTTTTTATAGTAGCAGGAAGTGTCGAAAACTGGATTACGGAACTTTCATCCACTAAACCTAGCCTACTCCCAACTCATTTTAAAATTTCTCTTGCATTTGAAAACACTGCTCAGAGTCTTTTATGCATTCTGTACACGTCGGATAGTACGGACAAAAGTCGTGATGAAATCGGAACAAAGAGCTTCCAAAACATTCCTGTCCACTCTGTATTTTGGTTAGGTGGAAGTCTAGATCCCTAAGTGGTCTATTTATCCACGAATAGAAATGACCGGGATTAGTTGGGGACCACGTCACAACCGTTGCTGCCACATTTTGATGCTTTTGGTTCTCTTCTCTTTTTTTACGCCTACTGAAGCTTCAAGCTGGTCCAATCATGCGAATTCGTCTCTCTGGATTTCAATGGGCGGCATACTAGTATATTCTTTGTATATCCATGTGTGAATGTCAAAAAAAGATTTTTTTCTTTATTGAATATATACATATGTAAAAATTTTAACGAAAATTTTAAGTCTAGAATTTTCTAACTTTTGTAATGACTCCCAAAACGAAACACGTTTTACTTGAAAAATCGTCTTCAGAGTCAATGAGGAAATTTTTCCCGAAACAGCAGGACCGATCAACTTAAAACTTTTACACGAACTCCTCGCTATATTTGTTAGATTTCACAAAAACGAAATCATTGTAACGTTGATAACCATATAAAAACTTACTTTTTGGTCTTTATATATATGTATGTATGTATAACTAAAAGAGGGTTTGGAAGGAATAATTTTAATATTATTGCAACTATGTAGCAAAACTAACAAAATTTGTAATTCATAATTAATTTATGACTTTGAGTATTGAAATATATTTATTTTTTATATAACAACTTACTTCTATTTAGTTTAAATAATTTTAAAGCAGAAAAGTGGAGAACCCAAGCATCCCATTTATATTTATATAAAAAGATAGCTTATGTGCTTTCAACAAAATCATTTAAATAATCATACGTTGTAACATAAATGTCAATTGCTTTGATTATTTTTTCAAAATAAATAAACTTAAAAAACATGCACTTTAAGTAATTGTTTAATGATTTTGCAATTTTTCAAACTGTCAACCGTTTGTCATACCATTATAAGTAATTAGTCGGCAAAGACGACATGCCGAAGGAAGTTGCCAGCGGTTAGAGCTTCTGTAAAACAGACAAAAAAAAATAAAGTAAAAATAAAACGTAAATTTTATTGTCAACTGTCATCAAGTCAACAGTTATGCTGCCGGCCAGGTAGTGACCACAACAGAAGCAATTTTCTTTCATTGGCATGTTAAAGTAATTGCGGTTTTTACAAAATTTGTGGTTCATCAATCTAAAAGTGAGTGAACGTATGTATATACTGTATGAATGCACAACACTTTCAACATTTTCAAATGTGGAGCTTTTCAATAATAACTCAACGCAATGGAAATGAATGTGCGCGAGTGTGCGTGTAAATGTTTTCGACGGCAATTTATTTTGATGCACCTAAGACATTTCAAATAATTTTTCATCACCACCGCGCCCCGCTCGCAAACGCAATTAGCCCCAATTGAAATGATTTCAACAAATGAAATGAAATGGTGTAAGCTTTTTGACCACAAACACCGGCGTGAACCAGCACAGGCTAGAGCAAGTTGATCTTGTGTTAGTACCCATACAAACACATACACTCATACATGTGTATGTATATATGTATATGTATTTTTTTCAATTATTCGCTTTTGTTGTCATTACAAGTCGTGTGCTGTGTAGGCGAATGCTGTTCGTTTGCCTTTCGCGGCTCCGAACGTAGCTGACTTATAGAAATCTGGTCATATTTATGGCATTAAATTGAAATGCGCTGACAAAAGCTGTCACTGCCAAGCGCTGTCATTAAGTGCCAACAATTAGTGGAGAACAGTAGTAATAAGCGATTGGAGATCGGCTATTGAAGCGGTTGCCACTTGGCCACTGGTGGTTGGCGATTGGCCGCTGCCTCTCCTGGTGGTTAATGTTTGGGCTTGGAAATTGAAATTAAAATTGATTGATGGCTGCAAGCCACACACGGCTGGAAGCTTACCTGTTTTAGAGTAAACGATTTGTGTGGCGCGATTGCTAGTCGCAGCGCCTTGTAAATGAATTTGTAATAATTTGATGAAATCGGTGTATTTTCACCTAATATTACTGGAGAATGCAAGGTGAGGCACATTTTTGAAAGGAATTGAAAAATACGGGAAAGTTATTTGCTACATACCATATTGAATGACCATATTAATGTACATGTATAAGTCAATAAATATATATGTGTTATTTCATAAACCATATTTATTTATGTTTCTATGATTTTCGTCATTTATTGAAGATAGTAAGCAATCAGGCTGAATTTTTGACCGGCCGACATTATATTTGAAAACGACCTTCTTAGATATTTACCAGATAATGATCGGTGTAATGAAATACATATTTGATAATAATTCCGCTTTTTTAGGCCACTTGAAATGCAAATTTAAAAAAGAAACGACTTTTTCTTTTGGAAGCTTCTCATTTTATCAAAACCTAGAATTTTGATTTGTCCTTCGATCATTAGCTGTGATAATTTTAATCAGGGAAATCTTCCTCACCGCCAGATATATTTTTTCCGAAGTCCTTCTTGTAATCAGGTACATGATTAAGGGTATTCAAAATTGTTTAAAATGAGTCACTGAAGGGTTCTAAAAACAAAAACTCACCCGAAAAAAGCATTTTTCTGAATTCGGAGTCGATATGACCTCTTAAGCGGTTACATGGATTTCCTCGAGTAAAAAACAGCCAACTGCCTTTTTTAACATTTTTTTTTCATATAAAAATGAAATATTTTATTAAAAGTTTTTATTGTTACAGCGACATCTATTGACGAAATAGGAAACGACTTTTTCGACTACTCAATATATAGTTTGTTTTTGAAGCAATCGAGGGCCAAAGAATTTATCATTGCCCACGATAGCTTTACGATTAAGCCATTTAAATAATATGGAGAGAGAATGGTCCAATTAGACAGGATTTTGGACAATTATCATATATGATTTGTGGTCGAGCGTTAATTACTTTTCTTCTGTCATAGACCTTTTTCTTTTTTCTGTGATTGCTTTAGTATATCTCAAAGTACAAAGAAGAGAGTAGTCGATCTGTGGTTTCCATGGTTACAGGGCTTCTTACAATTTTTTCATTTTTGGAACAAAGTGTTTCAAATTGTTTCTTTGATAAGGAAGTTGCACGAAAAATTTGCAAAAGATTGTGACAAGGAAGTCTAAGCTCCTAAATTGAATACCAGAGGTTGGTGAAGGTTTCAACTTAGTGTCGACCGATAAGTCAAGTCCAACGAGTTTTAAATTCCAAAATTATTCGTAATAATATAACTCGAATTTAAAATTTTATCGATCTGAGAGCGTAAGAAAATAGCAAACATGTGGCAACACGCTTATATGTCATTAACTTTTTTAAATCCGAACAATTTCATTTATGATTTACAATTTCATGATAAATGCAATCTACCTACACAATTGTTTGTTTGAATAATGAAGTACTCATAACGCAAGCACTTTGGTTCAATGCCACGATTAAGTTGTATAGACATACACATATATAAACGTACATATGTACATATATACTATATCCGTAAACATGGTTCCTGCGCCAAGTCGTATGCAAACAAATTGTAAAATGGCCGAGAGGGGACTTGTGGCGCCAAGAGAGAGAGTTTCGCATCGAATTCGAATGAACTTTAGGTAAGTGTATGTGAATATGTGTATCTATATAATCGCGTCTTGTGAATAAGCACATGCATGTATGTCATCATATACGCCCGTAAGTGGCACTTTGGCGGCGTACAAGCTGCAATTACTGCCAACGCTCTACACTCTTTTCCGTTAATCTACAAGATACGCTAATGGCTCGATCGTTGCGCATTTAATGAGATTGCATTTGTGATAAATTAATTGATAGTTTTCAGTTGCAGTTGCATGACACTTAAAAAGTATAGTGTGGGGTTTATTAAATTAAAGTAACTACCATTGAACATTTAAAACCCGAAAAATTACAAATAAATAATTAAAACAAACAGGTCATTAAAACATAATTATATAATTTTATTTAAATGTAAAATAAATGCCATTAATAATACAGAAAATATTTGATTAAAATTGTAATCGTAGTACTTTTAATAGTTTGGTATATACTTAAGAAAACATGTGTTTATTGTATATGTACGCATATTTGATATTACATATGTATACATACATAGATATCAGCAAGCTTGCAAACAATTAATTGAAATATGACTGAATTCATTTTCAGTTCAATTTTTGTTCTAAACACCAAATTAAATATAAATAAAAAAATATAGTTTTAAATATAAAAAAATTAAATTTTATATATAAAATAAAAAATAAAAAAATTTAACGCCACAAAATTTATTTTTAATTTCAAAAATCTAATAATTATTCCCAAATATTTTAATTGAAAATCCGCAACCCTTCCTTTCTTCGTTGACCATTTGATCCACCATATACTAATAATAAAATATTGTGATGATAGAAATATTTCTACTGAATTTTGCGGAGCCAGATCGTATTTTTCATTGCTTAATTTAATAATTGTTGGTTTTTCGATTTTTAGAATTTTTGGTTTATCTAAAACATTTTTAAAACAGAAACGTTTTGGTTGATCCTCAAAATGAGGTCTGCGATATAAGGTCCATTGTAAAGCCAGAGTGCTGCTGCGATGATATCTAACGTATCGACTAAGCTCCCAGAACCCAAATCTACTTAGGTTTTATATTTCTATACACGCCAAAAAATTAGGTTACATTGTTTTTATTTTGAAAATTCTTTATTTATTCTTCCAAATCAATTTCATCCCCTTCAAAGTAATCCCTCCCGATGCAATACACTTATGCCAACGGATTTCCAATCTTCGAAACACTGGTTGTAGTCACTTTCCGGGATGGCCTTCAGTTCCGTCTTCGCTGCGGCTTGAATCTCCTCTATCGTAAAAAAACGGTGTCCCCGGAGCGGTCTTTTGAGATTGGTGAACAGCCAGAAGTCGCACGGCGCCAGATCAGGAGAATACGGTGGTTGCGGAACGATATGGGTTGAGTTTTTGGCGAAATGATCACGAATTACGAGGGCAGTATGGGATGATGCATTGTCGTGGTGTAAAAACCAAGAATTGTCTTTAAACAATTCCGGCTTTTTTAGGCGGATAGCGTTACGCAAACGACGCATAACGTTCAAGTAATATTCCTTGTTGACTGTTTGACCGGTTGGAAAGAATTCATAATGCACAAAACCACAATAATCGAAGAAAACAGTCAACATGACCTTGATTTTTGAGCGACTTTGGCGCGATTTTTTTAGTCTCGGCTCTCTTTTGGCACGATATTCGCTCGATTTATCGGTTGTTTCGGGGTCGTAAGCATAGATCCAAGTCTCATCGCCAGTTATAATGCATTTCATGACACCCTGGTAGTCGGAAAGCATCGTTTCACACACTTCAACGCGACGTCTTTTTTCCAAAAAGTTCAATGTTTTCGGTATCGGTCGAGATTTGACGCGCTTGAGACCCAGAACATCCTTCAAAATGGTATTGGCTGAGCTTTTCGATATGCCAACTTCATCAGCAAGGTCTCTAATTGTTAATCGACGGTTTTTCAACACCAAATCCTTGATTTGTTGAACGTGAGCTTCGTGGGTTGAGGTTGATGGTCGCCCTGGACGCTCTTCGACTTCGACACGTTCACGGCCGGCTTGGAACTCACTATACCACTTGTAAACATTTTTTTTAGACATAGACTCATCACCAAAGGCTTTCTGCACCATCCTCAACGTATCCGCCGCAGAAAATTGATTCCGTAAACAAAATTTAATGCAAACTTCTTGCTCAACAAATTTCGACATCGCAAAAAACGAAAAACTCACTTTTAGCAGCTCACAAAACGACACGTATCTCAAACACTAATGAGTATTTTGACATGAAATTTGACATAAATGTGACTGACAGCACTACCAACCTAAAAAAAATGATTCTCCAAATCCTTCGACGCGCGCAGTTTAAATTCAAACCTTATTTTTTGGGCACAGTCAAAAACAAGGCTAAGCTATTTTTTTATCTTCAAAAAGAAGTGGTGCATATTAGATTATAGCAAGTTTTTCTCTGGCTAGTACTTAAGGTTGGAATAAAAAGAATGATTTAATTCGGTGACAACTACTGTAACCGCCCCTACAAAAAAACTCTCCAAATATCTTAGGCGTAATTTCAGTTGAATTCAATCTTTCCGGTGCTTTAATGCAACATCGATTAATTTTCCTGATCATAAATCACAAAATTTCTAATCTCGCCGCAAATGCATAATAAATGTGCAACTTTCGAGTACATTTATTTCGCTAATATGTGTGGCGCTTGTGTGTTTGTGTGTGTGCAAGGCAAATAAAGTCAAGTGTGTAAGTAATCGCATTCGCTACGCACACTTGTACGCGATTACGGCTGGCTAAATTAAATCCGTGTGCATTGGAGTCTAAATACCGGCCTTGCAGCTGGTCCAGACAACAAACACAACCTGCGTGACATCCTGAAAAGCCATCAAAGCACAACCTGCGCATACCCCACACTCGATACCTGTGCCCTAACTGTGTCTGTGTGTGTGTCATAAAACAGATTGCAAAGCACATAAAATTTAGTTACGCTTGAAAATTTCGGAAGTGTGAAAGCGGAAGTGGAAATGCCACATTTTATGAACGTTTACTTGGCGATGAACGCAAGAACTTTGGGGTGGCAAGTTGGTAAAAGTGATGACACGCATACTAAACTTGTCACACTAACACTAAAGCGCACACACACATGCACGGGGCATTCATGACACGAACACTAAAATGGACGCGATAATAAACTGTCATAGATGATTACTGTGGGCATTGTGGCGCAGTGGGGATGACGATGATGGTATTGCTGATGATGACTTCGCCTTCGCCAATAACATCAATGCCATCGCCAGCGATTTGGGCGCGTCCACGCCGCTGTGTTCGTTAGTCGTTCGCTACTGCTCAGGGTCATTAAAGAATTTCAATTTACTTCTTTACGGTGTATGAACACGTGGATAAATGACGCGCACGCACACACATAGTACACTTAAGCGCTTTGACAGCAGCCAGCTGTGGGCGTTGAGCACCCAAAGCTTACAGTCCTTCATTGGTGTATTGGTGGCACTTCAAACGCTGCCGCAGCTAAATGGTCGAGAGCAATCAGAATGTGTGGCAATATGACATTTGCACGCAAGGTGTGTCGCAAAATTAAATGCACTAGCATCCAACAAAGTGTTACATAACACGACATAATGAATTCATGAGCGCTTTATTATGCGAGGGCAAGTAAGTGGTGTCTTCGCGCGGTGGGTGGTGTGTGGAAGTACTTTGAATTCTTAGCATGCGCTTTTTGTGATTAGCAAATTAATCGTGTGTGCTTTTGAGTTGTTTCGACAAAAATAGTGCTTTCCTGCCATTAAACTTGATAATTGATTATTTCGTTTAGCTTTTTGTACGAAAAGCGAATATTTATCATACGCTTAATCTTGCTACGAACAATTACATTGAATTGGTTATTTCTTTTTTATTTTTTGTTGAAATGAGACAAAAGCTAAAGGGTATTCCATTGAAATTAGAATACCTATTTTATTTTTTTTTATTCGTGCCGTATTATTGTCAATAAACCATGTATATAATGGCTATACCTTCTTGAACCACTCACAAGAAGTTATATGACGCACCACAGGGTTTAATATTTTATCGTTTTTTCATCACAATTTTATACGAACCTGTAATATCCCCTCGTCAGCCAAATTTAAGTCTGAAATTGTTTCACTTTCGAAAAGAAAGCAAATCCCATCATTGAAATCTATTCCGCAAGGCGTAATACCATATCATTGGCCTGTAAAACATGACCGGGACTGGCAAAAGATATAAATTGTCATGTACTATAATAAACATTTTTATTATCACCTTTAAAATAAGCTCCGGAGCCAATAAAAGCATACCAATACATAACGAAATTTCCATATACAAGCAGCCTTGCTTGGGGTGGCCTTCACTGCCTTCAAAGAATTCTTTTTTGAATTTTCGGCTCATTTTTGCAGCG
Organism: Bactrocera correcta; assembly: GCA_027475135.1. Lineage (NCBI taxonomy): Eukaryota > Metazoa > Arthropoda > Insecta > Diptera > Tephritidae > Bactrocera > Bactrocera correcta. The sequence continues at coordinate 34,084,513 of CM050326.1, read as the reverse complement.
CCATTCGCTAGATTGTTGAACAGTTTCGACGTTTACACCCTAACCCACGTTTCATCACCAGTAATGAGTTGGATGAATGTAGAGATGTCAGTTATGTTGTCAAGCATCTTCTTTACGACCACTACTTGCCGTCGTTCTTGCAAAAGATTCAAGTATTTCGGTACGAGCCTATCTTTGACACGTTTTTTAACCAAACCGTGTTCAAAAGATTTAAATATCCTTTTCTATCTCTCTGATGCCAACAAGATTATTTTTTTACGCAACCGCATCTTTCTCTTTTCCGATGTTATCAGCACTAAAAACATTTTATAGACTATTCGCATAATTTTGTTAGGGATGAGGAACATTTCCGGCTTAATAGGTATGTAAACAAGTATATTTTCTGCATTTAGGACGAAGAGCAACCTGAAGAGATTCAATAGCTACCATTTTATCAAGAAAAAACAACGGTTTGGTGTGCTTTGTAGGAAGGTGAATCCATATTTCTTCATAAATGATGCCGGTGATAACACAACCATCAATGACGACCGTTACCATGCCATGATAACCGACTATTTGATACCTGAAATTGAAGCTCGTGGTCTGGGCGATATTTGGTTTGAATAAAACGGCACCATTTCCCACTTATTGCATCAGTCAATGGATTTATTGAAAGGACACTTCGGTGGGAAGATAATTTCACGTTTTGGGCAGATGATTGGGCAACATTTGAAATAGATAATCTTCAAAAAATAAATGTCAAGGAATGTTCTTTCAAATGATACTAAACATTTCCCATTAAATTTGAAATTTCTGTGTTTGTTGTTTTCGTAGTAGGGAACCCCGAAATGGATCACTTCATTGTAACCATCGCAAAAACTCTAGGCTTAATATCACTGAAACACAGTTCAACTTTCTTCTACAAAAACCCAAGGCCCTTATGTAGAAATGTAGAATTCTTGAATAGGAAAGATAATGCCGGATTTCTGACTAGTTACAGAGAATGATAGATTTACAAGCGAATTAAAATGTTACCAAAGAACAACAAAGCTAATCACTGTGCTGAAAAATAGAACTCAATCTTTTCTCAAATCATTCTAATAATTAAGTATTTACCATTTTACCAGTTGTGTTTTCGTTATATTCATTCTTGAAGAATCCGTTCAATTTAATTCGATACGAATTAATGCGGCAGCACGATCATTGGCAAGAGCCCCGCTGACAGCTGCGTTGATCAAGCAACAACAACAATCATTTCGTTAGTGGCAGCGTTGATGTGCGCTGGCATTTCTTTGCTGTAGGTCGCCGGTGGGTATTTGCTGATAAAAATAAGGAAATTTTGTTCCGCTATAATTTAAGCGAATTATCTATGGAATCAAAACTGAGATTCAAAGATTTTCGATGCGAGTTTAAGGAGAAATTCACTAATACATATTTACGAGTATACGAGTATGCCTGCTTATAAAGATAAAAGAGCTTGTGTATTCATGTATTGATAAACACATTAACCATTGGCATGGCCAAGGGAGAGAAGAGTTAGGTTGAAAGTATCCCTCTCTAGAGTGAAATTTTTAACTCGGAGTGACTTCAATAGACGATATTATTATCAAAAAACTCCTTATTTCGATCATCCCTAAAAAATCTATAAGAGGGTCTGGAAAAAGTTCAAGTCGACCGGGCCAGCGGTTTGGGAGAAATTTTCGTCATCGATTCTGAAAACAGCAAATCAAGAACAACAACAACAACAAAAAGTTGACCACGAAGGTTGTAGCACTAAGCTGGCAACTTCGGAGACCCTGTAAAAAATAGGTATATGTATACCATACCATATACCATGATACACATGATGAGCAAAGTCGAATGCGTACAGATTTGAAATTTTGCGAACGTCATTTTCTCTTCAAGAAACTGTCCTTATGTCCAAACTGGAGATATCGGACTACTATAGGATATACATACATATATTGCTGTCTTACAAACTGATCCATTAAATTCAATTTCTTTATAGACAATTTTCACGGCACCGCTATAAACACCGAACATATTGTTTTGGTCAGAAATCGATAGCATATAGCTGCCATACAAACTGACTTATCAAATTCGTGATAAAAAAAATTTTCATGATTTTATGTGATAAGAAATATGCCTGTGTGGGGTATTATTCAGTGCAACCGAAGCTAACGTTTTTTTCTTGTTTTCGAAATGATATTTAATTTGTTGCAACAATCTGCACACCGCAAACTTGAATTTATTAATGCGTCATTTATTGATTCGTCATCTGTCAAAATAAATTAAATGTCGGTTCGGCTGCTTACAACAGTTGTCTATGCGTGAGCGTGCCCAGCACGGAGATACCTTTTACTCGCTCAATGCGTTCGCCGGCGATCGTGTTAAACACGTGTGCTAATCTCTTTACAAAGTCGGTGAAACAATAAATGCGAAACAAAAACGAAACAAAATCCGCCATAAAAATGAATAACACTGTTCAATCAATTTAGCCACACTAAACGCACCGCCACCGCACGCACACACACAAACAAACACACGCACAGGTATCAATATATCCAGCGGCAATATTTTAAGGATCAGTAGCATCAACAACACCAACAACAACGCCAATTTACAATACCGCTACCAATAGTGCAAAAAACTACACAAACAAAAACATATTAAAGAAGCTACAAAAGACCATAAAGCGAAAATCTAAAGAATCTCACACCAAGCCAAGGAAGCAAGCAAGCCACTAAGGGCGGCATCATCAAACTCGCATAAATCTTCAATGGTATTCATTAATTTTCCTCTGACGACTCAGCGCTGACCGCAACGCTGCACACACCTAACTATACATATACACAAATGTTATATATACATACACATACATATGTATTTATATACTTTCTTGTATGTACGCTTGTAAAGGCGGCGAACAAAGGAAGTGAAATTGTTTGCACACAAAAAATAGCAAACAATGTATGTGCGTATTAAAAAGCAGTTATCATGCTAAAGTTGTTAAGGCGCAAGGTAGGAGCAACAAAGGCGATAGGACAACGCAACACAACTGGAAGGAGGATAATGCGCCGAGTTTTTTCGTTTATTGGATAAGTTGTAATTATCATTAAAGAGAGAATAGGCGCTAAGGAAGCACACCTTCTCAGATAATGCAAATAGTATGTACATATTCCGCCTGACACAAAAGATAATCGAAAATTGTGCATATAACATACCTGCCATATCTACTACCCAATATACTTATGGAAACTTATACTTATGGTCTAAAGTTCCACTGATAAGAACCAATCAGCTAATTTAAGATGAGCTTTAGATTAAGAAGGTCATTTAACTTCAAGGTATAAAAAATAATTTTTTTTTGCAAATTTCTTATGAGGACATAACTAAAAACGTACCCTGTAAAAGTGATCTTAAACATCTTGGTTTATGAGGTAGCGTACGTAGTGTTTCCAGTATTGACAATATTGTATTATTGGGTAGTCAAAATTTATAATTTGTACAATATTTTAGACCCAAAAACGTGCTAAAAATGATTCTTCAAATTCTCAACTGTTCAAAAAAGGTAGGTATATAATTAATTTTTTTAAATAATGAAAATTTCATGGAAATCATTGAAAATGCAGTCCTAGCATTAAAAGGAATATTTAAACGATGGGTTTCAGAAATCATCAACTTGCGTTCCCGTAAAATGGAGTATTCTAAAGTAAAAAACATTACGGTTATTAAATTGAAAATAAACGATTTCGAAGTAAACTTATCATTTTATTAAAAACATATAATACACCATCTTCTCAGCGTTATAAAAAAAATATTATCAACTTCTTACAAGCACTCAGTTTAAATCGGTAAATCCGGGTAAATACCGAAATGTTTTTGAACGAACTCATCTGCATATCTTTCCGACAAACTTAGGTGGGAAAGGTTCCATCAAGACATTGCTTTAATGACGAGTGTCATAAAGACAAATTTAGCGCAAGAATGCAGATTATTGTTAGAGACATAGCAAAGACCTTCACAAAAATCATAATTTTGTAATTAAACTTCCAGGTTAATTAATATTAAAAAAAATGTATTCGACTAAGTTCGCAGGACTGTCCTTAATTACTATAACAAATATGAGCGCGATCTGTCAACCATTTTTTACAGCAGCTGCTTAAGTGGTTAGGGGTAGTCAGAGGCACGAAAAAATGAGAGTTTTCAGTATGTTTTTTTTTGCTACTAAATCATATTATTTTACAAAAGTAGTAATGTGGCATTATTATAGAATGTATTGACTTGGAGTCACGAAAATTTGAAAAAAAAAACATTTTTATTTCCAAAGTTATAGTTTGTGTTGACCCTGTTCCAAAAAAAGGTACTTGCGGTGACAAGCATAAGTTCTTGGAGATTCATCTAAAAACAATCAGACAAAAAAATTAATTTTATAAATAGATAATCCCGGGCCTGATCGAAGGATTTTATTTTGTTCTCAAAATTAACAAAATGGCGGCCTCAGGAAAAACAAAAAATCCTTCGATCAGGCCCGATGTTATTATGTTTTCTAAAAGCTGTATAAATTTCATTAAAATCTACTTAGCAGTTTTCGAGTTACAGTTGTCACCAGTTCAAAAAACATAGTATTGAGAAAAACGCGTTTAAAGTTTCACACCAGCGCTTTGAAGTTCCCCGTGCTCTCTTTGTTATTTGTCGAATAACTCAAAAACTAATTATTGGATCAAAGTGAAATTTTCAGGGAATATTTTTTAGATATTACGCTTAACGAAAATGCAAAAAAAAAAAACATTATTTTTTTTGAAAATTCTAACTTGCCCTAACCCCTTACGATGGTACACCTCAGTAGTGTGTGTACGGTTATTCCATTTTATCAAAAACACAAGCCTTTAAAGATAGTCGAGAGATCGTTGAAGACATGCCTCATTCTGGACGACCTGCGAAATCTTCAACTGATAAAAATATTAAAAACGTGAAGGAAGTGGTGCTTGAAAATCGTCATTTAAATGTTAGAGAGATTGCAAGAGAGCTCGACACCTCCTAGGCCGAGTACGTTGGAATTATTTTGGTGGATATTTTGAGTATGAGACGCTTTCTTGCTCGATTCATGCCGATAAAACTGATTTTTTTAGGAGGAGTACCTTAAAAGGGCGTTAAAGTGTAGTGTAAACCTTTAGTGCTTAAAATTAATGAGCAACATGTTCAATAAACCTTAGTTTGTGACGAAACATAGACATTTAGAGTGTCTGATATTAGCTTTGATTCGATAGAAACGGGTGAAAACTTGCTATAGACTCCATGCAACTAACCACCCTTGATATTACCCTGGCAAGTTGCAAGAGTATTAAATATATGATTACATCCGAATTTAACTTTTATTACTTTTTAACTGATATTAACTTTATTATAATTCCACTAACAACTTTTAGCCTTTGAAAGCCTTATCTAAATTAATATTATTGTCTAATTTTGGAAATCAATTAAATTCACAATAGGAAATTATTATTCTCTATTCAAATGCTTATGACTTAGTTTGCCGCTTGACAAACCCATTCACATACTCACACTCATACAAACATATACATACACATGTATGCACCGAACTTCTCATACATTTGTATGCGCTAATTTCTACCTTGAAAACAATTTTTTGTCATAAACCTACAAATCATTCAACTAAACCACAACTAATTTGCATCACAAGAAATTCACTTAATTATAAACATATGATATTAGTTAGCACGTTTTCTCATTGCTTTGACAAATTCATTAGTAAAATTGGATTTTTCCCGTTTTACATTTTCGCAGACACAAATAAGTCGCTACCTATACAGAGACATTAAATACAAAGCAAAAGCGATAAGACTTTTCATTTATATAAGCAAAATGTAAATTAATGTTTGTGTATGTGAGTGCTGTCCAAGTCTTTTAAGCTAATTTGTTTACCAAAGAAGCGAAGACTCATTACCATGATGAGAAAGCAATTTCATTTCTGAGAATATTAGATATTTAATTGTGCTGCTACACTTCGTGTCTGAGAACACATTTTAACTGAATAATTAGTATTTTTAATTACCACAAAATTTCAGCGCAATTTAGCGAGTATCTAGCTTGTTTCCTGGCGACCTCAGCTAACTGTGTGTTATACTGGCACACATAACGGGTTCGCTATGTACTCTGTATATGAAATATTGGTGGCAAATAGTTTAGTTTTATTACTTGATAATGGTGGGAATAACACAAAAACGTCACTGGGCTCAAATATTACCTTCAACTTAGTAAAACTAATTATAACGTGGGTATACGTAAACTGATATACTTACTTGTAGAATTCAATTTGCACAAAAATAACACTGAAATTTTGAAGCTTAAAATATGATGAACACAGGATGTAAGAGTTTCAAGCAGAGTTTTTATAATAATTATTTGACTTCTTAGATAATAATAGGAAAGATTTGAACGAAATATTTTTGTTTGTTTGAAAACTCGATTTATGCACATATGTATAGTATACATATTGATGTCTCGCATTATACACACACACTATGTATATATCGAGAAGCGGGAGACAAAGCTCCTGGTTCCCGGGTGAAAACGAATTCCATTACCATATGCTGTGTGCATTTTGTGCTGCTGCGCGAGGTATCATGCATGGGAACAAAAGTTATCTCGGGAAATAAATCACACACTACACAATGTGTTTAAATTATTCTAAATTTAGCAAAGCATTGGATAAATTCCGTTTAAAGTTTTATAAAGATACCTTGTAAAATTTTTCCATACAAGGACTTGTGTGGGATCAGTCAGTTTGTATGCCAGCTATGCGTCATAGTCCTCAGATATAGCCAATCTAACAAATGAGCAACTTCTTAAAGGTAGTGGGTCATTGTCAAAATTTCAGGTGGATATCTGAAAAACTGAGGGACTAGTTTGCTTATTCACAGACGGGCAGACAGACCGACATGTCTACATCGACATAGCTCGTCACTCTGATAGTTTGGTATTTGAAAACCTCAGTGTTGAAATTCTGGCAACTCCCAACATTTGACCATAAAAAAAATATTTATTCAGGTTGGATCCCACATAATTTGTCAATAGCTCAAAAACCGCATAGTAGCGATTTCTCGAGAGAAATATTTAAATAATACGAAAGAGTCGCTTGAAAACATGTCTATGCCAGTCGATTGTATAGGTGTTTTTTGAAGAGCTGAATCCAAAAAAAGTTGTTCGCGCACGAAGCAAATCCAATCAAATGGATGCTCTGTTGTTTTTAGAAAAACTGGAAATGCAGATACTGTAGAACAACGCAGAACAGTAAATTTTGTGTGGTGTATTTTTTTTTTGTTGTTGCTCCTTAAGCTAAACATGTAAATGATAACCATCGTACTCCTTAATTAAGTAAGCCCTATTTTTTATGTTTTTGGAAATTTACAAGGTACAATTACAATCATAAATCCGTAGCATATGTATTTATTTCACAATCAGTGTATTTCTGATCCTTATCCTGTTCTAACGACCATTGGTTGAAGGTAATTAAATATGATTTAATGTGACACAATTATTGTAATAATAGAAGTATTAAAATCAAATTAAAACTAAAATAAACACAATTTTCTTTAATTGCAGTTAGAATCGTATTTATATACATACATATGTACCACAAAAATCTTTTTAAGGCATTGCATAATATCTACATATAATATTTTCAAACATAGTGACATAAATGATAAGGTGAAAGTACAGTGGTGTTTTGATACTACTTGAGTGGACAAAATACACTCTCGCTTTTTCTGTCAAATTATAATAAAAGTAAAACACTTAAATAGTATTAAACAAATTCCCTCCATTTTCCGTAAGCATTTCTATAATAGAAAAACTTGCTTTTTTTACAGCGTATTTTAAATTTCGCTAAGAAACCTCATCCAGAAAACCTGAAAAATGTATTTACTGGCGAGATGTTTTTTTAAAGCAAGAAATTATAAAAGCAGTTTTAAGCTATAATATAAATGTGCACCATTAAAGTTCTCCTATATAATATAATATAAAACTAGGAATGTGACTTCACAAACACAAAAGGTTCGTTATAGGAACTTGATTCTGATCGTTCGGTTTGTATGGGAGCTATATGCTATAGTGGTTCAATATCGGCGATACCAACAAATGATCAACTTATTTTAGAGAAAAGGACGTATGCGAAATTTCAGATCAATATCTCAAAAACTGAAGGACTAATTCGCGTATATACAGACAGACGGACATGGTTAAATCGACTCAGTTCCTCAGAGGAAATACATTTTACAAGGTCTCCGACGCTTCCTTGTGGTTGTCAAAAACATCGTAGCAAATTTAATATATCCTGCTCAGGCTATAAAAATTTGCTTCGGGACTAATTTCTTATAAAACTTGACTTCAGGATCATTCTAATTCTATTCTTCTATCGCTCCCGGAATGTCAAAAACTATGTCGATCTAAATGCATAATTATCTGCTGGGTCAAACCACTTCAAGTGGTCCACGAAAATTTCGAAAAATCATCGTTTTTGAAAATTAGCAGTTCATTAGGAAAGGGACCAGACGCATACCCCGTGATATAAGTATTTCGTTAAGATTCTGTTTTTTTGTTAAAGTTATTGAAGGTTGAAAATTTAAAGCATAATAAAATTGTAAAATTATTTTCTCAGAAACTACTGGAGATAAATCGATGAAATTTTGTCAATAAGTTAAAGAAAAATGTCTGTGCTATATTATAAATATTTGTTTATAGTCCTTTTGTTTAAATAATAATATTTTACATACTTTTTTGTAAAATAATTGAAATTTTGAAAATTGAACACGGAAAATAAGTATTCACATTTAGTAATCTGCAAAAAAATTGTTTGTTCATTCATACTACTTCAAAGATATTGAATTTTTCGTCCCCCTACCGCTCTATAAACGTATGGCACTTCGATCGTCTGACAACCTTTCGCAACGCGCTTATGCTTTTCTTGCGGCACAGATGTCGGGAGCTTACGAACGAACTGCGCAACGATATTTATTGTTGCGCATACGACGGAACAGTAACTACTGAAAAGTGTCCTATAATTTGGATAACAACTGGAAAGTATGGTAAATTTCTCCGAGCGATCGACTCAAATATCAATATTTGCCGGAAATGATCGAAAGAGTATGATTATCCGAAGTATATACTTACTTTTTCACAAAAAAACTACTATTTTGGGAAGCCGCCATTTTGTCAAAAATCAAAATTTTGACCAATTTGATACTTGTATTCATCTGTTGTAATAATAAATTCTTTCAGTATTTTGATTTCACATAACTTAAAACAGAAAAACTTCTCACCGCCAGACAGAGGAGGTAGTTGTTATTGATGTTGTAGCGGAAATATTCTGTTTCGAGGAACGATGATGAGTTGACAGCCTTTGGCCCATTAAAAATCTGTTTCTCTTCCGATTACTTAGACCCGAGTGTCCTGCGAGCAGAGGAACTCATCCTGGAAATCGGCTACGGGATTAAAGAAATCAAAACTTTCTAAAATGAATGGCCGATTGTTAAAACATATATGTAAGTTCTACATAAATTTTTATACTATTTAAGAATCCGTATATTCGGATATCAATTCAATTAGTGGTCTTAGCGTAATATATTTTTACATAAGTATCTATTGTACATATCCATTTAATTTCATAAATTGCATACGACACCACTGTCTGAGCCGATTGCGTTACAACAATAAATGAAAATGCATTTGTTGTAATACTACTCGTAATGTGCCACTAATTCTGGCTAGTGTTACTATGTACAAAAGTAGATGGAAAGTGTGCTCAAAAAGCTGTGTGCGACAAATTTACATATATAGAAATGTATATATTAAGTCATTGCTCGGGAAGAAGTCGAAAGTATTGTATTGATTACACAGTAATGAGCCATAATTTGCTCCCAAATGCCAGAGTTTTCTTTGCGGGGTTCTTGCCCGAAATGCTGCCAACGATCACCGGCTTCTGTCTTGCCACCATCGATATTGTTGTTATTGCACTGCAGATGGTGCGACTTGCTTTCGACGGGCAATGCGCGTCAAAGGAAATTCGTTTATAATCGTCGTCATCAATTATACTTCTACAACTCGTCGGTGGCCGGTGGCCGGTGGTCGGGTGGCTGCCTTCTAAATTGGAGGCAGTGGCAGGCCGTTCATAATATTGCTGGTGGCATAGCAATGGCGTTGGTGGCACGGCTGCTGGCTGAACGTGTGTTTTTGTGTGTGTGACTCAAATTTCTACTGACTAATTTTCGAGTAATTTTCGTAAAAATATATGCGACGGCGGCAATCGGCAATAGGCAGTTGGCTAACTTACTTATGCGCCTCGTCGCGGCAATCCGTTGATGGCGCAACGGGCACACGCCGTTATATACACATGTACAGTCGAGTGTATAAATGTTTGTGGGTTTGAGATAATACTGCTGATAGTGGTGGTGTTGGTAAATTGCTTCATCGACGCCTCGCGCTTACAAACAAATAAAACACACATACATAAATATTGGGTTTATGCGTACGCTACTCGTTCGCCGTGCCGCAGTGGGTTTGGCAGCAGCGATTTAATTTAGTGGCTCAGAGCAAACCTTCATTTCTGTGTACGCGTGTGTGTGTTGCTATGTTTGCCTGCTGTTGGTTCGCCGCTTGATTGGCCGTTTGAATTGTAAGTATATCTGCTTGTATGTCCATATTTTATTTGTATTCTGGGTGTTCCGGCAATTTGTTCCCTTTACTCAATTAACCCGTCATTGCTGCGCCACTCAGCGCACCGCACACACTCCGTTGCACGCTGCACGCGGCTTTTGTGGCCGTGTGGCCCTCTTCGGGTAACTTGTCTTAATAGAGTTGCCAAATGACAGTTGATTTTTGGGTTGCAGCTCCTACTCCCTTTCTCGCCTCCATTAATAAACAACGAAAAAAAGCAAAAAACAATCATTAATATTTTTGTTATTGTTTGTTATTGTATGTTTCGTAGCCATTATTATTATTAATAATGGAAACAATAATAGCAAAACGAAAGGCGAGACAATATGCCAATTGGGTACGCGGTTGCCCTTTTTTGGGTGCGCGGTGTGTGTGTGTGCGTTGTATGTATACAAACATACATAAAAATATGTACGCATATATATTTGTGTCCATATATTGAGGTGTGTACATTTGTTGCGGCATAGAAACCTATCAGCATTCTTGTTTTTTGTTTTTGTTTTTTATACACATTTATTGTTCTTTACCCACGTCTTTTTTTGTTGTATAAAGTGAATTAATGCATTTCGCCACATATTTCCACGCCTTTCACATGCCACATTTCACTTATGAATCAATTTTTATTGGTTTTTGTTCTGAGCATGCGAAACGGCCGAAAAAGCAACGCTACACGGAGGTCACCTTAATATTAATAAGTACATACACATGTGTATACATGTACATATGCATATATATTTACCATTGTACTCAACATCAATCGGAGATGCGTAGAAAAGCAGTTTAGAACACACCGCCGCTTGACTTGCTATCGCCGCCAATATCTCGGCTTTTCTCGGCGCAATTAGGGGCACAACGCTTGTTGGGGCCTGTAACGCATATTCTTGTTTTTATACCCTCAACAGGGTATATTAAGTTTGCCACGAAGTTTGTAATACCCAGAAAGAAACGTCAGAGACCCTATAAAGTATATATAGTCGATTTAGCCATGTCCTTCTGTCTGTCTGTCCGTTTGAAATCTTGTAAACGTCATTTTCTCTTCAAGAAGCTGCTCATTTGTCGGAACTGCTGATATCGGACCACTATAACATATAGCTGTCATACAAACTAAACGATCGGAATCAAGTTCTTGTATGGGAAACTTTCACATTTGACAAGATATATTCACAAAATTTTATATAGATTATTTTCTAAGGCAACAATGTAATATCCGAAGAAATTGTTAAGATCGGCTCACTATAGCATATAGCTGTCATACAAACCGAACTATCGGAATCAACGTCCTGTATGGAAAACTTTCGCATTTGACATGGTATCTTCACGAAATTTGACATGGATTACTGCTTAAGTTAATATTATAATCACCAAAAAAATTGTTCAGATCGGATTACTAAAACATATAGCTTCAATACAAACTGAACATATAGTTATTAAAAGAAATGCACCTGTGAGGGGTATATTAGCTTCGGTGCAGCCGAAGTTAACATTTTTTCTCATTTTTTTACAAATTTAGTTTTTTACTTACACGCATACACACATGCATTCTTATATTTAAGGAGTGTATAATGTTTGCTTGGCAAACGTGGCAACCCTCCGCCTTGCAGCGCATCCTTCTAGTCGTATTCGCTCACTTCTTCATCGTTTTGTTATTAGCGTAAAAGGATTTTCCGCTTTTCTTACGCAATTAATTTGAAATTAACCGAAAACCACAAATAAATAATAAAAATGTGCAGGCTATACACCTCATACAAATATATACCTTACGTGGGTGCATGCATGTTGATAATAAAGTTCTAGGATATTAGGCACATATGGACGCAATTTGACCACGTTAGGTCGCGGCACGGCATCTTAATTGCTTTTCACTTTAATATCTCCATTTGCTTGATGAATATCCATTTTTTTGTCCACTTAAAAATGTTCTTCGCTGCATCGTTGCAGCTGACGGGTTTTTTAAATATCCATTCTCATTTTTTACGGTTTTGGATACAGTGGTAATCATAATTATTACAGAACTTAGTGAATTTAGTTGTACTTCGTAATAACTTTTTTAGGTATTTTTCAATATTTTGAGAAATTTTTTCGAAAGTTTGCATGGCAAATTCCCCGCTTTCTCTCCAGGTGACAGCTAATTTGTCGAAACCGATCGGAATCAAGTTTTTGAATGAGACATTTTTTTATCTGTCAATCTGAAGCAATGCTGGAATTTCCAAAGAAATTGCTCAGATCGGCCATACAAACTGAACGATCGGAAAAAAGTTCTTGTAAGCAATCTTTTGTATTTGTGAAGTATATTATAGCTTCGGAGCAACAGAAGTTAACGTTTTTATTTAGTTGCTTTCTTAGAAAAATTATTCGTTCTACAAAATACCATCTCATTAATTATTAGAAGCGTATATAACCTATAATAATCGAGTTTTGGGGTAGCTTACCGCGACTCCACTTCTTGAAAAAAACTGCAACGGGCTGAAAATGAGTGCCACCTTTTCAATGATAATAGACAGTTGGAATGAAAGTTTTATTGACTTCTACAATAGCCTAGGAAAAAAGTTATAGGAACGTTTGCAGAAATTTTCTTATTTATGAGTGGCTAAATAGGCATGATCCATTTTGCAGAACTACACTGAAAAAAAACCCGCAGTTAAATCAAATATCTTCTGCAGTTAAAGTACAGTAAAACAAAAGTATTTGTTTCAACAGCAAAACTCTTGACGGAAATACATACTTTGCTCTTGATACTTTTTTTAAATGCGGCACTTTTGAATCAAAAGCGGCTGTGCTTTTAAAAATCATCTTATTAAAATCTAATATAAAAATAGTTGTTTTAAAGGTTTCGTATTTAATTTTCTTTTGATTACAGTTTTTTAAATGTAAAAGTATTTGTCACAACCATTTCGCATTTAATTTTACTGTTTCTCCATACGATGACAGGGAAGTTGACGCTTACATTTTTCCATCGATCATTCTAACAGAAACACGTGTGCGTGCGCAAATACTTTAATTTGGGTTTTATAGGTAAATACATATATGTGCTAAAAGTATTAATTTAAGTGAAAGTGATTACTTCAAGACATTTCGCGTTTAGTGAAGCTGCGCAAAAGGAGCTTACATAGTTTGCATTTGCATTAGTGTGCCTGCCGCATCGCCCGCTGCTTACGGAGGCTGTTTAAAAGGGACTTCCCCAGTGTTGTTTAACACAACAATAAAACAAATACGATTACATTTGAATCAAGAGCAATTACTGTTAATCCCAAATAACATAAATGTATAAGTATTTGCTACAACAGTGCCCCTTATTTCGATCAAAAGTGTTCCACTGTTAATTTAAATACTTGACGCATTTACTTCAACAGTACTCGCACTTTAACAAATGCTCAAAGTATTAGGGCACGTTTCTAATGCAAAAAGTATTTGTGGCAAATGCAGAATACTTTGGTTTTACTAGTTTTTTTTTCAGTGTATACGTATACGTGTATAATAATAACCAGGTATCATAAATTTTTGTCATTTAATACAAAAACTATCCTATAATCACACATCTAGACAAAAAACAACAATGGGAACTTTACAAAAGCAAATTTAATTTTCAAAGTAAACTCTTATTAACCTATATCCAAGAGATGTCGGCCTACAATTCCGGCCACTTCTTACAAATAATCCTTTTTGATAGTTTGGCCCATTGGAAGGGAATCGGGTTGCACTGTACCTCGACATGCGAAGAAAACTGTCAACATAAGCTTAATTTTTGAGCTGCTTTGACCTGTTTTTTCGGCTTTGGCCCACCTCTGCCACGATATTCAGCCGGTTGATCGTCTGCTTCCGGGTCGTAACTAAAGATCTAAGATTCATCGTTTGTAATAATAAGTTTCGCGATATCTCAGTAGTCGAAAAGTATTGTTACGCAGACGTTATCGCTACGCTGTTTTGCGAAAAAATCAAGTGAATTTGGAACCAATTGGGCTTTCACTCCAGGTCCAAATGATCTCTCAAAATAGTTTTCACTGATGCTTCTCATATTCCAGTGATGTCAGTAAGATCTTTCACTATTAATAGTTTATTCTCAAGAACCACTTTCTTTATTTTATTAGCGTGTTGATCGTCATCAGTGCGCTCTCAACCCAATCAAAAATACTTGCTCGCGACAAACCATTATCACCGAAGGCCTTTTCCAACATTGTGAACGTTTAATAGGACTTCTTTGTTGAATAATTTCAGTTATCGTAAACCTTCAGAAAGACAAACGTATACAAAACACGAATGAATATTTTGATGGACATTTGGCGCAGATGTCAAAAGAGTCATACCAACCTACAAAAAAAAATATTTCGAATAAATTTAAATTAAAAAGTCTTACTATGTGTTGCCCCAAGTAGTATGTAGGCATATTCAAAGCTTCGAAAGATTCTTTAAATAGCGGTGCTAAGCTGCTCAGACTCGGAATTTTCAAATTCAATAATATTTTACAGTTATTGTGGAAAAATGAGCTATGCAAGTTTGCCTGAGCTAGCGTGGAATCGAGCCTTAATCTAGCAAACTTAGCTATTTCGTTTAGGAGAACAACCTTAAATCACTACCTGCGCTCGAATGAGCCATCTGTGTTTGTATCAAAAGCAAAAAATATGAAATTTAGATATTAAGAAAAACTAATATATGAGTTAAAATATGTTAAATAGGTACTTATGTTAGCCGAGAGCGTTGAAAGATAATTTCGTACAACATTTATAATGCTTCTCAGAAATTTCTTGCCTATAACTTCACTCTCACCTTATCGAAAACATTAGAGTTCGTCATCTACACACTTCTAGAAAAAAGGTATTACATGGGATTCCTCGAGAAAAATATGGCGTATTTTCAATAAGTTTTTTTATATAAAAAATAAATATTTTATTAAAACTTTTTATTACATCACCAAAACATAAATTTAAGAATTTGTGAAATTTTTAACGAAAAGATATTCAAATCTCGGCCGTTACGACGTTATATCCGTCAGTACTTCGGAAAAATATGTATCTTAGTAAACAGTAGAACTTCTATTTAACATTTTTCACAATGAGACACCAATCCAATGTGTTATGTAATTTAACCAAAACCTAGTACATGCAATACATTCATGTAAGTATTTGAACCCATATTTGTACATCAACTAATTGCTTGCCACCTTAGTAACCGGTAATTGTGTTCCACAGCAAAAGATCACCAACCGCACAAGGTGGTCGCCCGCCACCATCATTATAGGGAGAATCACGAGAAGTGCAACCAAAGCGATAAACAACAATGCATTTTTGTTTTTTTATTGTGCAACTGTACATATAGTATGTATATATCGTGTGTGTTCGCTAGGAGGTTTAAACACCACGAATAGTTTTCATATGCAACGACGGCACAAGCCATCAAAATGACCAAAATAACAAAGCAGGCCCGCAAAGAGGAAGAGGAAAAAGCACGAAATGAAAATGCAACGTGTGTTTGTATGTATGTATTGTAGCCAAAAGCAGTTAAGCACCAACCAATATCACCATAGTCGCCACCACCAACCAACCAACCAACACTAACAACAACAACATGAAACGAGGCAAATGACCAAATGAAGTCAACAACAACAGCAAACAAAATAATAAAAAAAACATAACAAAATAAGAAATAAAATTAAAAGAGAATACTTAAAAAGCCTCGCGCTTTGATTGGTCACCACCGATCGCCGACATTGTTGAGGTGGAGATCTCGGTGTAAGATCAAAGGAATTACTAGCTGCCTGCTGGAGATGAAACAAGTTGTTGCCATTTCATTTGTGGCACGTCAAAATGCATCGTTTGGCTTTTTGCGGCACCGCACGGTGGAGCAATTTGAATTAGTGGCAAGCGGCTAGCCGTCAGTGGTGCCTATTTATTGTGCAGCACATCACGGCCCCTGACAGGCGGAGATCATTAGCAGCCATGTTCACGATTGCCCAACAAACAGATGCTGCATGTATCTTAATTGCACATACTCGCCTATGTACATGCTTTTTATATAGAATTGCTGTAGGTAGGTTTTTCTGTATTTGTTGTCCGCATAAATATATCATCACGATGTGCTGTAGATCAGGAATTGTTTGACATTATAGTTAATTAACATCGCTTAAGATTTAATTGCCTTCATTTCTAAGCATTTGTGGGCTCATAGATCTTCATTTCAACGCTGAAATTAGAGGAACACAAGGTGTGAAATTGAAATTGTAGATTTCACCTTAAGAAGCTCAACGGGTTTACAATATAGATATGAATGTATGTCTGTGTATCTGTGAGTAATAATTGTATTAATTGGTTTATTTGTACGCGATACTTTCTATCGGTATGTTGATTAGAGGTACTAATTTATATGTTCATACATAAACATTTTTTTATATGTACATACATATGTGCATATAAAAACATAAATAATTTTTTAGCTTTTATGAGAAATCAACCATGAGCCACTTTTAAAGTGGTCGGATTTAAATAAATATTGTTTTTCATAAATGTACCTAATAAGGGGGTATTACAGTCTAAAATCATACATTTGATGCAGAAATAAGCAAGAAACAATACATTTACCAGCAATGTTTTAACAAAAGTAACAAATGTAAATCTCAAAATGTTATGAGCTAATAAAAAACTTTTTCATACAAAAACTTAGGTTTGATCAACCGATTTGTAGCTATATGCTACAAAAGCCTGATTCAAATAATTTGTTCGAATATTGTAGCATTACCTCGAAAAATAATTCATGCAAAATTTCGTGAAGAGTGTCAATAGATAGTTCGGGGGCAACCGAACATTTTATACTCTTACAACTTGCAGAAATCGAAGCCAAGGAAATACCCTAAAATGTAAAACGACAACCAGAGGATCGGAATCTAAGCGGTCTTATACTATATTTAAGGCTACACTGACCGACATATTCGGCATACGGTTTATTAGAAAACGAAAATGGTAGTTGGTGTAGTATAGACCCGATTTTCTCTCTCTATCTTTTAACTATTAACATGCCACATGCTAAGAAAATGTTTCCTGGGTTGCAATAGGGTACCTCACTCACAATCACCATTCATATGGAGTAAAGTCAGCCGGAGGTTCGAAAATTCTGATATTAGTTATGTGGGGTCTAGGTCAAGTTTTCACCAATTTTATCTATTTTAGGCACAAAGAAACACTGTTATCAAATATTCACGATATATGCACGTTTGAGGACTCAACGAAATATTTACCCGATTCAGCCTATTTTTGATACACAGAAAAGGAGGAAAGGATTCTCTCTGAATTTCAATTGTAAAGGGTGATTTTTTAAGAGCTTGATAACTTTTTTTAAAAAAAAAACGCATAAAATTTGCAAAATCTCATCGGTTCTTTATTTGAAACGTTAGATTGGTTCATGACATTTACTTTTTGAAGATAACTTCATTTAAATGTTGACCGCGGCTGCGTCTTAGGTGGTCCATTCGGAAAGTCCAATTTTGGGCAACTTTTTCGAGCATTTCGGCCGGAATAGCCCGAATTTCTTCGGAAATGTTGTCTTCCAAAGCTGGAATATTGCTGGCTTATTTCTGTAGACTTTAGCTTACGTAGTCCCACAAAAAATAGTCTAAAGGCGTTAAATCGCATGATCTTGTGCAACTATACGGTCCTTTGCTTGAATGAATTGTTGCCTAGTTGCCCTACAAAACTGGCAAAAATTTGACTTCGATGATGTAGCAGACACTTGTTAAAATTTCATGCAACAATTTCTTCCAATGAATTAAATTGGCAACGAAATAAGTTTTTGCATCGAACCATAGGAAATACCCTATTACCGTAACGTCGTCCACAGCATCTTTATACTATGATTCGGCACCGACAACTACCAAACAGTGTTTTGGGTAGGGCAAAACGGTGGTGTTTCGACGCAAACGCAATTTTGCTTTTACGTCCATTAACCAAACATGCTCACAGCTGAAAAAATTTTCGTGAAAACGCTTGAAATCACATTCGAACAACACGATAATAAAATTCGAATGTTTGCCTGCTCTTAGTTAATCTATTATTTTGGAAAGAAAGCATATACATTTGCCTTTGACACCTTTAAATTTCCACGTTATATTGTTTATCATTCCAATAAAAAAATCACCTGTTCATGTTCGTATGGGATACTGATCTCACAAATTCGGTGCTTAGGGACTTGAACAGTTTTGGTTGGCTTCGGAAATTTTTGTCCATATTTGACAATTTTAAGATAATTATTAGCGCAAATTTTTTCCCCCTTATTTAATTACTTCTTTATTTGTGTTGTAAAGTTTTCCTTGCAAATACTTGATTTGATGGTTCACTTTATACGACAGCTATATGGTAGTGATCCGATAACTGAAAAAACTGAGGGACGAGTATCATACTTTATATATCCTGTACGCTGACTGAAGCGGCCTAGTTGCCAAACACTAAAATGGAAAACATTTAGACTAACGATAAATGAACAAAGAACACTTTTTAAATTTATAGACAAAAATTTCCCAATGAATTAAGTTGACAAGGAAATGTGATTTTGAAACTTTGGAAAACTTTATGTGATCTCTTCCACAAATAGCTTTAAGGATTCTATCTTATAAACTATAAAAATTAGCAGACTCGTAGAAACTTAACGCTTTTGCCTCTATGAATGAAATTCGCTAAAATTACACCCACTTACATACATTCTTATATAACGGTATTATTAAAAACTATTGTAAGTGACTACTACCACTACACCGACGTTTTGAAAACAATGAACGCAGTCGACCATTACTAGCCTATTATGTGAGTATTTGTTCCTCCAGTGTGATATGGTTCTAAAATAGGGTAAATTCGGCTGTTAGATTCCTCGATGCCCCAAATACCGATACAAGTACCTTTCTGTTAATGTAGAAAATGTTGTGGAAATAACACCTTTACTTCTTTCAAATAAATTTATCTTCTTAATTTTGCTAGCAATAAATTGTGTGTTAACACGCAAACATATTAACACTACCTATCAAATTTATCCACAACCGCTTCCATTTTGTAGTAATTTGTTCCACAAATTTTAGTTGTACATATTTTTACGAATACAGACAGCGCAGCCTACGAAACACGCGAAAACCAAAGACTCCTTGTATCATGTGATAACCTATATCCAAATCTGTTGAACTTTGCTCTTTGCTGAGTAAACTCATACCCCATTTTCGCCTTTGAACGGCAATCACTTCTAAATATATGTAAATTCGTATTATATAACCCTTTCATACAGATTTTATATGTGTACTCATTGTTTAAATAATTGTTGCAAACCACCATCATCAGCGCCATTGCTAATAACGGCAATTCATTCATGCACAATAAAGCAGTTAAATCAATCAGTTAACAACGGATATTTAAGTATAAAAAAGTATTATAATTATAGATCGTTGATGCAGATTAATATCATAAATTTCATTTAAATTTGCACATCATCTCTTTTATGAAAAATCAAAATTTTGACTAGTTTTCGGTCATTATCTGTCTTCATCTATAGTATTAATAATTTTATGTGGTTTTTGGATTAAAGATGTTATCAGAAAATCTTCTTTACGGCCAGATTCATTTTTTCGGAGTTCCTCCTGTAGATCGGCTACGTTATCCAAAGAATCCAAAAATTTCCAAAATGAATCGTAGATTTTTAAAGTACCTGAAATTCTTTAAATATACATATTTTTATATCCTGAACAGGGTATATTAAGTTTGTCACGATGTTTGTAACACCCAGAAGGAAGCGTCGGAGACCCTATAAAGTATATATATAAATGATCAGTATGTTGAGCTGAGTCGATTTAGCCATGTCCGTCTGTCTGTCCGTCCGTCTGTCTGTATATATACGAACTAGTCCCTCAGTTTTTGAGATATCCTTTTGAAATTTTGCAAACGTCATTTTCTCTTCAAGAAGCTACTCATTTGACGGAACGGCCGATATCGGACCACTATAACATATAGCTGCCATATAAACTGAACGATCGGAATCAAGTTCTTATGTGAAAACTTTCACATTTGACAATGTATCTTCACCAAATTTGGTATAGGTTATTTTCTAGGGCAAAAATGTAATCTCCGAAGAAATTGTTCAGATCGGTTAACTATAACATATAGCTGCCATACAAACTGAAGGTTCGGAATCAAGTTCTAAGGCAACAATGTAATCTCCGAAGAAATTGTTCAGATCGGATTACTATAGCATATAGCTTCCATATAAACTGAACACATAGTTACTAACGGAAATGCAACAGTGAAGGGTATTTAGCTTCGGTGCAACCGAAGTTAACGTTTTTTCTTGTTAATTTATTTATTAAATAAATATTTCTCTGCCGAAAAAATCAAGAAAAAAGTATTTTTTTGACTTGCCAGTGGATCAGTCTTTTAGGGTTATATATTACATCTGTAAATTTTTCGGAAGAAATATATTTCACGAGTAACAAAAACTCTCGTCAAAAGTCCAACTTTTAGTCAAGTTACCCGAATATATGCACTCAGAAATTCTTTACACTCAAATACCGTATTGAAAACAACAACAAATACACCCAACTCTTTTTTTTTACACGGTAGATACGTTCCTCAGAAATCCGTGTAAAAAACCGTGTAAAGAAAGAGGCATTTTCTATAGTAAAATGGGGGATACGTTCCATGTAATCTGAAAACAGTGTAAAATGAAATAAAGAACTATATTTACTTCGAAAAACCGTGTAAAAAAATTTTGAAAACAATAAAATTTCAGATATGCGTACAAATTGTAAATTCATATGGCATTTTAGTAAGCATTAAAACTTAAAATACATAATTCATACAGGTGAAAAATTGGTAGATTTAGCAAAAAACAAAAGAAATCTGTTAATCCAGAATTAAGAACGGAACAATTGGAATAGAAATAAGGAAAAAATATTTACTATACATAGCTGCATAATTTTGAGTCGCTACTTATAGTTTGCGACGAACTGGACTAAAGTCTGTATCATCGCTGGCGATATCCATTCAGCAATATAAATATCATGCGAACAAAATGTGTGGTAAGAGTTATCGAATAAGGTTACTACCATGTATGTTCATTTCAGGAAAGGTGCTAAGTGTGGTAAAAAACAAACATAATTTCAACACAGTGATTTTGAAACCGTACTAGATTAAAAATTTTTTTACCAAAAAAAACTTTTTTTTTCAACCGTGTAACTTCAAAACCGTGTAAAAAACACTAGCACATGTGTTGCGCTCAATCAAACAGATGCTTTAACATTAGACTCATACAAATATAGATTTTTTTTAAACAACAGTCACGCAATATTAATAAAAATTAATTAAAACAAATTCGAAATCAATTCATTGAAAGCAACCAGCGACATTATTAAATTAAATTGAAGTCATATGTGCTTATTTAAATAATTTCGTGCAACGGTAATCAAATGGACAATTATCATAATTAAGCTTCAAGAGCAAAATGAAATCTGATTCTAAACAGAGAACTATACAATTTCGAGCATTTTCGAACATATTTGCATATGGTATCTATGTATGCTTGCATGTTTGTGGCTACAACAAAGTATCACACTATCTAGTTGAAACCAATTAAAACTGAATTTTTCAAAAATGGACATAATAATTTTTAAATTATTAACGAAAAAATGAGTGTGAACAACACAATAAAAAAATCGGTATGTGTGTGTGACTGTGCAATTATTTGTTATTGGAGAGACGTATGAGTTCAATTAGCGTAAAAGCTATAATTTAACTGAAAGCTTGTTTGGCACATAAAACCGATTTCCAATTTATCACCCTGAATTTTTCGAAATCGTCCATTTAGGATGTTTACTGCCAGCTCGTGCAATTAACATCAATTTGTCAAAATACGATCAACATTTTACGACTATTCCGGAAGGCAACAAAAAGCATTGCTCTTTATGTATACTCGTGTATACATACATATGTATATGTATCTAAATATATGTACATATATGTATATACTCGTAATGCCGTTAATAAACAATTTTTGTATAAGTTTAACATCTGAGTTGACTTTAATCGAACTTGTTAAAGCTAAATTAAATTGCATACTTCATTGTTGGCGATTGTTGACGATACCGAAACAAAGCTCCGAAGGCGTATGCTTTCTACGAGCGCCGAGCAGTGTGTGAGTAATATAAATTTATCGAATTTTTATTACTTTAACCGTATATAAAATATATGGTTACGTAAATATAATGTAAATTGTGGCCTTAAATTTCCAGGAAGCGGCATTGTTTTGTAGTTTTAAGTGAAATGTCTAAAAATAAAATAAATATGGATCTTTATTAACGGACGGTATGTCAGAAGTAGATTAAATGACCATTTTTCATTAATAAAAGAGCTAAATAATAAGAAGGAAGATAGACCTAAGCTCATGAAGTTCAGACACTAGGAAATATTAATAGTTTAAGGAGTTACTTGGTTTTACGGGTTTCAAAAATCGATTTTTTTGTCTTATTAAATTAAAGGAAGCAAAAAAGATCGGGAGGGGGGGACACATTTTGGATGTAGAAAGCGGCTGCGAAAGTGTTGGGATTGCGGCCTTGGCTTGGTAGCTGTTCACAAGAGAGGCGGTGTGAGCCGGGGCGTTGTCGTGGTGCAACTTCTAAACGGCTGGGATGTCTTGTCGGACCCAATTGACCCTTCGTTTGAGCCTCTTGAGGACTTCTACGTAAAACTTGGCGTTGAGGGTTTCCCCAGGAGGAACAAATTTTTGGTGGACGATGCCCTTGATGTCTAAAAGACAATTATCGTTTTCACTTTGGGTTTGCTCATTCTTACCTTTTTTGGACGAGGAGACGACGGCGTGTGCCACTCGGAAGATTGCCTCTTTGTCTCGGGATCATACTCAAAGATCCATGACTCGTCACCTGTGATTACGTTTTTCAAAAATTTGGGGTCACTTTAACACATGTTCAAAATTTCTTGGCACACTTTCATTGGTCGTCTGTGCGACTTACACCACTCACAGAAGCACGTCGCACGAAAATGATTATCCTGACTCTCCAGTTGCTCGGAGACAATTGACCAGCCGCTCGTTTTCAGTCCTATTACTTTCCGGACAAGCCCTGTATGCTTTAATGATCAGATTTCAGCGGTTTCAATAATTGAGCAGGTTCTTGGGAAGAAAAGAAAAAAAAACTCAGATCTATGTATATCTCAACAGTTTAGGGACTAGTTCGCGTATATCTTTAGAGACAGACGGACATAGGTAAATCGACTAAGCTCGTGACGCTCATCATGTATGTATATGTATTTTATAGGGTCTCTGATGCTTCCTTCTATGTCCTTATATGTAGACTATTGAATCTATGACATAGGAAAAGCTTTCAGCGTTATTCCAAGTTTTAACCCTGAATTCGAATTGTTATTCTACTTTGCAGAGAAATCCTCAAACCGGGAAGAGAGCTTTAAGATATTAATTTACTTTTTAGTCCTCACGCTTCCATCATTCTTCATTTATGTATTGGGTATAAATCCCACGCTTGCACCTAAGCACTTCACACTACCAACAAGAAGTCAAAGCATTCGCGGCGGTACCCCGTAAATATTACTGAGAAATTATTTGAAGTCTTGCTAATTAGGTAGACGCCGTCGTTGACAACTTAGCTTTGTGCTTTTTGTGGTTGCTGCTGCGGCACTTCTGACGAGCCAATTTTCGATCGCTTTGTAGGATATATAATTTTTTGTATTTATGTAGGTATGTGCATAAATTCCAATTTAACGGTACCACCCCAGAGTCTGACATGACACGAAGGCGACAAAGCTGCCGAAAACCGCAACCAAATGCCGTCGCACGCTAAGCCGCAGCAATCTGGTGGTCCGCCGTTTGCAGTGAAGCGCATCTTCAGCTTAAGCGGCGGATTACGCGGCAGCATATAATAAAGGCTTAAAAATCTTAATATCAAATTATGACATACTTCTCGGAATTGACTCGCAATTGCAATTGTGTATTTGTGTGGGTTTGTTCTCTGGGTATCTTCAACGATATCCGAATGACATTTGCAGTTACCCCAAAATGACAGACGATTGCGTTCCACAAGAGTTACGCCAAATTGCTTAGTCGAGGCGGAATTGCAAATTCAAATGAATGAAATGCATACTAAATTATTAGATCGGGAATTGCAGACATATAGACATACATATGTTGTGTCTGTACATTTGTAAAATTTTTGCGGCTTGTACTGATCTTCCTACATAATTTATTTGCATTCTATTTTGCTTTCTGCGAGGCGGCAGTTTTGAAGTTTTGGGCTCAAAATTTTAACTTATGTACATATGTACATAAATGCTTATGTATGCCCACAAAACTTTTATTGACACATTCTCATACACTTTGTGTGCTTTTGTATCATCATTAATGTGGTCAGCGAGTTTGGTTTTTTGCAGTGAACGCGAACTAGTTTCAACTAGTTTGAAAATATTTGAAGTTACTCTAATATAATAGTTAACTATATGAAAATTAACATCTAGAGCCTAAAATTGTCCATCATAATGTATTTAATATTACTAACGGGTGATTTTTTTGAGGTTAGGATTTTCATGCATTAGTATTTGACAGATTACGTGGGATTTCAGACATGGTGTCAAAGAGAAAGATGCTCAGTATGCTTTGACATTTCATCATGAATAGACTTACTAACGAGCAACGCTTGCAAATCATTGAATTTTATTACCAAAATCAGTGTTCGGTTCGAAATGTGTTTCGCGCTTTACGTCCGATGAGCGATGAGGCTCATTTCTGGTTGAATGGCTACGTAAATAAGCAAAATTGCCGCATTTGGGGTGAAGAGCAACCAGAAGCCGTTCAAGAACTGCCCATGCATCCCGAAAAATGCACTGTTTGGTGTGGTTTGTACGCTGGTGGAATCATTGGACCGTATTTTTTCAAAGATGCTGTTGGACGCAACGTTACGGTGAATGGCGATCGCTATCGTTCGATGCTAACAAACTTTTTGTTGCCAAAAATGGAAGAACTGAACTTGGTTGACATGTGGTTTCAACAAGATGGCGCTACATGCCACACAGCTCGCGATTCTATGGCCATTTTGAGGGAAAACTTCGGACAACAATTCATCTCAAGAAATGGACCCGTAAGTTGGCCACCAAGATCATGCGATTTAACGCCTTTAGACTATTTTTTGTGGGGCTACGTCAAGTCTAAAGTCTACAGAAATAAGCCAGCAACTATTCCAGCTTTGGAAGACAACATTTCCGAAGAAATTCGGGCTATTCCGGCCGAAATGCTCGAAAAAGTTGCCCAAAATTGGACTTTCCGAATGGACCACCTAAGACGCAGCCGCGGTCAACATTTAAATGAAATTATCTTCAAAAAGTAAATGTCATGAACCAATCTAACGTTTCAAATAAAGAACCGATGAGATTTTGCAAATTTTATGCGTTTTTTTTTAAAAAAAAAGTTATCAAGCTCTTAAAAAATCACCCTTTAAATACTATAATTGTACTTGTTTATTTCTAATATAAAACTGAAAAAATATTTTATTTTTCACAAATTCCTTGCGATTTTGGTCTGCGTCATTCTATGTACATATGTGCATACATGTCTACATTCAATCATATATACAATTTACAGAGCTATAATTAAGTTAAAGCAAGAGCAAAACAATATATTCCGATTTCTTTATCAATAATCTATGTCAAATATCGTGAAGATATCTTGTCAAACAAAAAATTTTTTTATACAAAGGCTTTATTTTATTCGGCCAGTTTGTATGATAGCTATAACCTATAGTGGTCCGATATCAGCGATTTTGGCAAGAGAACACCTTAATAAAAAAAGTATATGCGCAAAATTTCAGATCGATATATCCCTATAAAGGATCTCTTACATTACCTTTCTGTATTTAAAACTTCGTCGAAAATTAATATACGATATGTATGTACCCTCTTCATGGTATAACAATAATATAACGCATTTAAAATTTGCATACATTTTGCTAAAATTTTTGTACGTTCGCGCTTATGGCGAATTTATTAATTACCTGAGACAATTTTTTAATTACCTTAAGTAATTTGAAAGCGCTTAATTGCTTTGCAGTCACTTGCATTAAGAAAACATCAATTTGCGCACTTTAAGGATGTAAACACAATTAACGACAAATAAACACTTTGTAATTTGTGCGCCATACCAATTCATACATACATACGTACATACTATTATTTTTACTTGCTTTCGTTCGCTCACATATGAATATCAGAACTTTTTGAAATATACAGACTTGTCGTGGGGGACTTTGTAAAACAAAAATACAGAAAATCATGAGCAGCCAATTTACGACGCCATCAGCGAGCGCTACAACAAGCATTACTAATATAGTGAGCGGCAGAAGACCTAATTTTTAAAAACATTATTCAAAACTTTCTCAAAATCAATAGTTTTCCTCTCAAAAGCAATAGGTTGAGGATTTTAGAATTAGAGTTAATAGAGAAGCGACACTTAATGCAGTTTGGTCCGTCGAAAGGAGTTCGGAGTGTGTCACACCTCGATAATCGAAGAAAACTGCCAACTTAACCTTAATTTTTGACATGCTTTGACATATTTTTTTTCGTCTTCGTCTCACCTTTGCCACAATTTTCGGCCGATTGATCGTCCGTTTCCGGGTCTTAATCATAGATCTAAGAGTCATCGCCAATAATAATACATTTCATGACATTCTAATTGTCGATAAGAATTGTTTAACAAACGCTAATTTGACGTTCTTTTTGAAAAAAAATAGTGATTTTGAAACCAATCGTGCTTCACTTTACTTACGACCAAACGATATTTCAAAATGGTTTTCACTGGCAGTAGAACGTTGATAATCAGTTGATGTTAATGGTCGTCCTGGACGTGGTTCATCGTCAACGCGTTCTCGCCCCTTTTCAATAATTTTTACCAATCAAAAACACTTGCTCGCGACAAAAAATTATCACCGAAGGCTTTTACCAACATTATGAACGTTTCTGCACCGCAAATTTGATTCCGCACACAAAATTTAATAGATTAAAAAGTCTTACTATTTCTTGCTCACAATAAATATCGAAATATTGCCAACTAAGAGAACCACACAACAAAAATAAATTTTCTTACACCAAACTAACTTTTGTCTAAGTACTTAAGTGCCGACGTGTAACGTCTTAAGACACCGCTAAAGCGTGTACGCGCATTTACTGCATTTGCGTGCCGTTTGCGATGGGGCGAGACTTTTCGAAATCTGCTTAATTAGTCTGCGGCGTTCAAGTGTTTAAGGCGCGCAAATCGTTTCGATTAAAATGTGCGCCTTGATTTTAGCCACAAACACAAACACACACACACACCTGTGTAAACGTAGACGCAAGCGCGTGCAACTAGCTACACCGTTAACCACAATAAAAGGAGGAAAAGCAATGCGTGTGAATATGTAACATATATGTATGTATATATATGTACATATACATGCGTATATGTGTGTGTGCCCGCTGCACTTTTAAGAAAATTCATCGCATAAATGCCGTTCATATTTATCCTCATTAAATTGTCACGCATGTCGTGCATTTGCAACACTTTGAAGTTGTCAACCATGTGTCCGTTGGCGGTGGCGCAGCGGCGACAGTAACGATGTCATTGTTGTTGTTGTTACCAAACTGCTGGCGGTGTTGCAAATGATGTTTTACTGGTTGTTATTGTTGTTGTCGATGTGGATGTTGCTGTATTGGTTGTTGTTTTCTTTTTATTATATTTCTGCTGTTGTTGTCGGCGTTGCATTTACCGACAACCGCAATGACAATATTGGCGCGAACGATGTCTCAACATGAAACAAGACACGAAGAAAGCTTGACAATTAAGTGACATTTAGATTGGCACTTTACTGATGTGTTATAATATTGAATAAGACTTTATATATGTATATTGTATGTGTTGTACATATGAATTTAAATAATAAGTGCATATAATTTGCGGTTTGTGTGCGAAGAGGCTATAAAGATTTCAAGAGTATTTATATTGAAATTTGGTCGTACTTAAGTAATGTACCGTTAAGATGAGAAATGTTTTCTTCTTTTCAATTAACATATTTAACCAAAAGCCGACGTCAACATGTATCTGTTCTGACATTCACGTTAGAGGCTTACTAAAGTGCGTGTTTTCGAATTGCAAAATTGGTCAACAGCCGCAGGTTCTTTCGTTCGTCGAATTTGTGATATGATGGTAAAGGCTCCTTGAGAGCCGAGGTGCATGCTGCTTTGATCTCCTCTGTTGTCTCAAAATGCCTCTTTGTCTCGGGATCATACTCAAAGGTCTATGACTCGTTACCTGTGATTATGTCATGAACCACAGAGTTTTATAAATTTAACATCTGGGCAATTAAACAAATACTTAGTCGGCGGTCTGAGTTCAAAACTTTACGCACACGAATCACATTGTCGATGTTTGTCGAAGTCGCAGGTCTCCCAGCACGGTCTTACTCATCGACCTCTTTCTAGCCCTCCAAAATGGCCCGGGCCACCGAAACACACCACTTCTTGCTAAAACAACATCTGGGTAAGCCTGTCTGATCATATCAAACGTTTCTGTAGCAGATTTAACGGGTTTCACACAGAATTTAATCTCGTACCTCCGCTTTAACGAACGCTTCATTTTCGGCTTGTACCACTTACAGTAAACGTCGCGCGAAAATATTTCTTCTGACTCTCCAGAAGCTCGGAGACAACTGACCGGCCGCTCGATCCTTAGCTAGGAACGCCCTCTACCGAATCCAGTCGTTGCGCGCACGGCCCGAGGTACAGTCACGGCGGAAGAAAATTCCTGTTTCTTTCCGGACAAACCCTGTATATTGTACGTATTTTTTAGATACATATGTAGTAAGGCCAGATAAGAATTTGCTATTATTTTTTTAAAATAATTATGGGAAGTGACCAGCGCGGTTGCTCCGCAAAAATTTCTGTCAAGAGATTTAATTTTCGATCATCTTTGAGAGCAATTAAAGTCAAATTATTTGCTTGGACTTATCTGTGAAAACAATTGATTTCACATAACCCCACAAATCAATATTATAGCGGTGTTAAATCGCAAGGCAAGCCCATGTCGCGAGATAACGCGCTTACCAAAAGTTTCCTTTCATAAATTGAGTGCGGAAGTACCCCTCCGGGTCTTCTTCGATACTCTGATAATAAATTTGCACGATTTTCAAACGTTGTTCCAGATTAAGTCTGTTCATTATTAAATGTTAATGCCAGCTGAGTATAAATCAGGTAACAAATGTCAAAAATGCCAACTTCGAAAAAGGCATTGCCTCATTGAAAACCACACGTCAACTATAAATGATGAGCGTGACCAGATAGGTCGATTTTTTATCCTTTTCTCTTCAAGAAACTGTTCATGTTTCTAAATTGCCGATCGATTTAAATCAAGTTTCTTTGTCTTGTTGACAAATTGTCTTCAACAACAACACTAGAGTCTCCGAGTAATGAAGTCCTATTATTCCAAAATTTGAAGAAAATGAGGGAAAGGAAGTACATGTTTATTATTTATTAAGCATTAACATTATAGAAAGTTCTTTTAGCTCGCCTTTATAACTAAATGTGATTATGAAAGTAGCGTCCCATTCGTACCATACCATACATAAGTACATATTTATATTGGCACTTGTCACTGTTAGATCGACGAAAGGTATACGTCATCATAGTTTGTTACTTTTTATGCTCCCTAAGTGTTATGGTCAAATTTTATTCAAAATTAAGAATATTTGATAAAGATTCAGTCTCATCAATATATTATATTCCAATAAAGTTATTTTAACCCATAAGAAACTTCAATGAATGCATATTTGGTACAACCTGATTTTCTAACAGATGGTCTAGCACATCGAATTAAAACATTTATAAATATTAACAAATAGAAAATGCAATACAAAAGTCGGCTTTAATACCACGAATCTCTACAAAATGGCGCATTCTTTGGTAACTGTTATTTTTTATTTAATCTAAAATCTCGCCAGCATCCGTGTACTGACAAACAAAGCAGGAAAACATTTACACACGGAGAAAAGCCACTGTCTCAGTTCCTTATTAGATTTGTTGACATGAACGCAATTGTCAGATCATTTATCCGCATTAAATTCTGCGATGCGTAAGGATAACAAAGCCACCCTGAAAGGCATTTTGCGCATGGCGTCACTTCAACACCAA
Source organism: Bactrocera correcta (assembly GCA_027475135.1). Lineage (NCBI taxonomy): Eukaryota > Metazoa > Arthropoda > Insecta > Diptera > Tephritidae > Bactrocera > Bactrocera correcta. Next base: position 34,053,617 of record CM050326.1, on the reverse strand, counting down.
GGATTAACGCTTCTGGTGCTCTGTTTGTTGCTGTTAAAATACAAATAGCATTTGCTGTTTACGACAACGTGAAACAACCCCACAATACAGTGGAGCGCTTTCGAATATAAAATAGATATATTTTCAAAATTTAATCTATGGTTAAGGAGCACACCTAGTTGAAATATTTCTTTTTTTCATATTTTGATTGGTCTGACCTTAAAAAAACATACTACAATTTTCTTTTACAGTTTTTCGTTCCTAGGTCGCTGTATGGGAAATATTTTTTAGTACTATAGATATTTTTTATGCTTCATCCGGAGAGATTGCCGGAATCACTGCAGCAGAGAAGAACCTTATTTTTAACAGCGTCGAAGATCGCATATAACTCGAAAAATATTTAGTTGTTTTCTTCAGTATATATACTAACATTTTTACTACTTTTACCTCACTGTGCATACTTTCATTTGTCAGTCTGCAGAATTTCAGTTTATTTAACTTCGCGCTACACTAGTGTGATGGCGACCTTTTCACACTTTCCCTTCCACTATTGTCATTCCCGTGGCAGTTTTTCGCCATATTTTGACCTCAAACTTGATGAATTTATATGCATGTCAAGTTTGCCGAAAAATTTCTCTAAGGGCGTGAACGTTCAAATTAGACATGGTGGTAGAAATTGTAACGCAAACTAAAAATAGCACACAACAGACATACTATAAATTGGTATGTAAGCATATGTATCTGTTTAAATACACATACATAGGTACATATGTACATAAATCAAACAAATTAATTAAAATGGTGGATGAAATTTAAATACGAATTAATTAAACTTAATTCAGTGTATATGTACCTAAAACAAAATGTGTTTCCACAATTTGTGGCAAATGTATATAAGTATCGTTAATAATATGCTTAAATTGATTATTATTAAATTTTAAATTGAAAAAATAACTTTAACTATGTATATAGCGAATTATTTTTAAGTTTTCAGCTTGTAAAGGGTGATCCAAGTAGAGGCACGTTTTTCAAGACTTAACAGATCAAGTGTGAGTCGTTTCAAGCTGTCATGTTATTTTTATTCAGTATAGTTTGCCAATTCGTCATGGAAGGACAGACGACTGAACGACGTTCAACTTTATTAAGAAAATTCACGTTCTGTAAAGAATTTGTCTCGTGCGCTTCGCTCAACTTATGGTCCACATAATCGGCCTACTATTCGCAACACCATCACCCATCTTGATCCTGAGACCCAGTATTCAAAAACCGTCCCCATCACACAGCGAAGCAAGCGTAGTTGATAGTATACACGAAGATCGTGGAGGGTTAATTCGACGCCGTTCGAAGCAACTCGGACTAACGGATGAAACGACTTGGCTCATTTTACATCGAGATCTTAAACTGAAAGCGTACAAAATACAGCTTGTGCAAGAACTGAAGCCGCTCAACCTTCTCAAGCGACAGCGCTTCGCTCTATGAGCTCTTGAAAAGTTCCAAGAAGATCCGGCGTTTTGGAGTTTGTGGAGGTGTCGAAGGTTCTGCGAAAGATTTACGGTCCTTTGCGCTTTGGCCACGGCGAATATCGCATTCGATGGAACGATGAGCTGTACGAGATGTACGACGACATTGACATAGTTCAGCGAATTAAAAGACAGCGGCTACGCTGGCTAGGTCATGCTGCCCGGATGGACGAAAGCACTCCAGCTTTGAAAGTATTCGACGCAGTACCCGCCAGGGGAAGCAGAAGGGAAAAGGAAGACCTCCACTCCGTTGGAAGAACCAAGTGAAGAAGGACCTGGCTTCGCCTTTGGGGTATCCAATTGGCGCCACGAAGCGAAAAGAAGAAACGACTGGCGCGCTGTTGTTAACTCGGCTATAATCGCGTAAGCGGTGTCAACGCCAATTAAAAAAGAAGAAGAAGTAAAATAGGAATATTAAAAAACAAAACTAGTTCGAGTTCTATTGCAACCGATTCAGGGGAATTATCTAAAGTAGTGGCTATTCACCATTTAAAATCCTAAAAATGAATGGATGGTAAATGTGAGCGAAAATTTGAGTAACGTTAAAAATTCATCATCAGAAGTAAAGCACATTTTGATTTTTGAAAAATATTTTCTCAATAATAATTTAAGGTTTACAAAACTTATTTTGTATAAAACACAAAGGGAGGTTTTGAGTTTAAAGAATTTTTTTCATTTATTCGATTTTTTTAGTAATTTATTTTTACAAACTAATGTTAGAACTCAGATAATACATTTTTAGCTGTTATGTTTGCCTTTTTTGGGGGAAATACAATAATACATATTTAAAAGTATTTAAACAGGTACACACAGAAATACAATGCCTATCGATGCATGAATATGCGTATGTGTACGTGTAATTATTATCATTTATGCGTGATATGTATAAAATTACGTCGACTTGTGCCGAGACATTATAATTAAAATATATTTATATATGTACATATCTACACATATATGTGTACCATATAGACAACAACATTGTCAGAGTATCAAATTCTAATTGGGTTAAATCAATAATTTTATCGTTACACATAATTGCTATATACAGTAAACTTCAGTATAACTTCTGTATATCATATACGTCATATGGTATATGCACATAAACATATAAATGTATGGCATATGCAATCATATTCGAACAAAATCAATAATAATGCGAACATGAATCGATACTTTGAAGGATACATAAAACATAATATTAAAAAACATTATTAAAAAGTATTAAATGTAATTTATAATAACATAAATTATCTAAAAAATCCAGACATAGTTATTATACTAATTTCTAATATCTAGTGCAATTTTGAATAGTAAATACATTTTTATATACATATTTTAGTATGATTACAAGGGGCAATACAACTATCGCAAAAAAACACAACAATATATAGAAACACCTACTCTTATCGTATTTATGTATGTATATTATATAAACATTAATATTTGATTTATTTGGACCAATAATTGATATAATGCTTCCACCGCAAATCATAATTAACAACTGGAAGATTTTACAAGGATGAATATTAACTTAACTTCTCTTCGTTAATTTTTTTGTTCTTTTTTGGCATAAAGTTAAAAATTATGCGACATACTTGTACAAGGTGTGTTAAAAATAACAGGAATTTTAAAATAGAAATTTCGCGGGTTCGCCGAAGGTAAAGCTCCCGTGAAGTTACAGCCTCAGTTTCTCAAAAGCTGGACAATGGAGAAGAAAGTGTCTGGATGCTTACATCTCACCTTTCTTTATGAAAGTTTGACATCTAGCAACGAAGAAGCCTATTGCACAGTATCCAATAGTATCCAATGAGAAATAATACTTTTGCAGCAAGATGAACTGCTGCGTTCTACTCTAGGTCAAAAAGATCTCGCGGTCGCACAGGAGCTGGTTATCAACCAGAGAGCATGCAATGTCAATTTTTCCAGTGCCAGTACGCAAGACGCAAATGGAGGTCCAACTAGGTCCCATTTCGATGTAAGCGAGGCAAGGGTGCCTACTCTGGCTGCTTCATCGGCTCTGAAAGTTGCCAGCGATTCTGCCATGACCAAGCACCCAAACGAGTCTGCTGACGAAGTAGCTTGATGCTGGCTTGACTGCGATTTCGTTAAAACAAACTCTCTAAAAGGGCTAAAAGCTGTCATAAAAATGGAGTCTAAGAAGTGTTTCCATAATTGGAAGAAGCGCTGGCGTAAATACATAATTACGAATGGTGATTAAAGAGCAATAATGTAGACAAATGAGTAAAAATTATTTCCAAACAATTGAAAACTCCTTTATTTCTTAAACATTCCTCGAATCGCAGCAGAGATATAGAATAATGAGTTTTTTTTACTTGCGGTGATATGCTGAATCGTTGATTGAAATGTTCATTCCCAAAAATTATTTTTTACAGCAAATCCAAACTTTTTCATATTCAGGAGGGTATTTCGTGCCGTTATATAAAATATAGTCCCAATCCATGCATTGAAAACACTCCTATTTTCTCACGGATCTCTTGTATTTTAGGTTATAATAATTGTGTGTTATACATAGTCATATGCCTTTATTTATTTGCGACGAGTAGTTCAAATGTAAATAAGTTAGATTTATAAATTTAAAAATTCTCTTTTACTACAATATATATTATATTACATAACGCTTCTGTCTACAAGCTATTTATCGAAAGCCAATATGTAGCTTGAATTTCCACCTGCCTTTTATTCACCATAATTTTCTCTGACTGGCACCGAATGATCCTTGAAATATTCAATTAAAGTACATCTGTTTGGAAGTATATTTATATGTATGTATGTAAATGTTTGTGTCTCAGCAGCTTCTTGTGTCTGGCGTTGAACTTTTTCCAACTATACTTGTACAATGTAATACCTTAAATATTTCAGCTAATGGTCTATGTTTATTTCTGAAACCCTTTCAGTAAACATATGTACATATGTACGTGTTGCACCTGTTCTACGGTTAAAAGGATCCTTTAAAATGATAACCAAAGAGCCACTTTAATTGTAAGTATATGTTTGTTTTCGAATTCTCCAGCAATTTCAGGTATTTAGATAAGCAAGTAAATGAATTAGTATTTTTTATAAAAACACAAGCCATCTACTCTTCCTAAAAATTAGTATTATATCCTGAAGAGGGTATAGTTTGACACGAAGTTTGCAACATCCAGAAGGAAAACATGGGAGACACTACAAAATAGGCATAGAAATGATCGTCCTGTCGAATTTCATGTCAAAATATTCATTAGTGTTTGAGATACGTGTCGTTTTGTGAGCTGCTAAAAGTGAGTTTTTCATTTTTTGCGATGTCGAAATTTGTTGAACAAAAAATTTGCATTAAATTTTGTTTACGGAATCAATTTTCTGCTGCGGAAACGTTGAGGATGGTGCAGAAAGCCTTTGGTGATAAGGCTATGTCAAAAAAAAATATTTACTAGTGGTATAGTGAGTTCCAAGCCGGCCGTGAACGTGTCGAAGACGAAGAGCGTCCAGAGCGACCATCAACCTCAACCGACGAAGCTCACGTTCAACAAATCAAAGATTTGGTGTTGAAAAACCGTCGATTAACAATTAAAGACCTTGCTGATGAAGTTGGCATATCGAAAGGCTCAACCAAATCAATGTCATGTTGACTGTTTTTTTCGATTATCGTGGTGTTGTGCATTGAGAATTCCTTCAAACCGGTCAAACAGTCAACAAGGAATATTACTTGAACGTTATGAGTCGTTTGCGTAACGCTATCCGCCTAAAAAGGCCGGAATTGTGGAAAGACAATTCTTAGTTTTTACACCACGATAATGCACCATCCCATACTGCCCTCGTAATTCGTGATCATTTCGCCAAAAACTCAACCCATATCGTTCCGCAACCACCATATTCACCTGATCTGCCGCCGTGCGACTTCTGGCTGTTCACCAAGCTCAAAAGACCGCTCCGGGGACACCGTTTTCATACGATAGAGGAGATTCAAGCCGCAGCGAAGACGGAACTGAAGGCCATCCCGGAAAGTGACTACAACCAGTGTTTCGAAGATTAGAAAATCCGTTGACATAAGTGCATTGCATCGGGAGGGGATTACTTTGAAGGGGATGAAATTGATTTGGAAGAATAAATAAAGAAATATCAAAATAAATACAATGTCAATGGCCTAATTTTTGGGCACAGTAGTATACGAACAATATCTCAGTTTTTGAGATATCGATTTAAAATTTTGCTCACACCCTTTGCTCTCCAAGCAGCTGCTCATTTGTCAGAATCGAATAATATATAATATATCATATAGCTATTATATAGCTATTATACAAACTGATCTATCAAAATTGAATTCCTGTATAAAAGAATTTTTATTTGAGAAGATATCTTCACTAAATTTGGCATAAATTTTTGCAATCCTGCTATCTCCGAACAAATTATTGAGATCCGATTTATATAGAACCTAGCTCCCATACAAACATACCCTTTAGTTTTGTAGGAAATGCACCTGTAAAGGCTTTTATAGCTTGGGTCTTATTTTTTTTTAAATACACTTACCTAAGTTACCGAATCGATTATTTTGATAGACATAACCATGTAATTAGGGAAATGAAAAAATTTTGTAAAATATAATATTGTAAGTGCTCATTTATTATATACTTAACATATATACATACCATTTATAACGCATTAATACAACCACTAGTATATACAAATATGCATATGTATATGTGTGGGACTTCCGTTCATTTCATTAAGTAGGCTGCAAAACTTACTAAAAGCAAACATTGTTCATTTCTCTTACATATAGTATATCTATTGCCAACCCTTTCCCACACGTTATCAATATAAGTACTTACATTCATACATATGTATATATGAGCGCATGTGTGCGCTAAAATGCTTTTTGCTATTATAACCGTTGTTTTACGGCATGGCCACTTTTCTGTCATCAATTTGTGTAATGAGCGGCGAGAATGTAATATCGCATGCATACGCATACCCGCCCAATTAATTTACCGCCAACTTTTATGGTCACTCACTACTCAAATATGCACAATGAATTTATTTTAACGCACGCACACATACACACACATTCAATTCGGCGCAATAAAAAACAACCTGCTGAAACATGCATAAACACAAATTACCTGCATTTGAACGAAACGCACGGCAGACTGCACGCAATGTCGCCGCTGCCGCCACGTACACTGTGCAGCAATGCACTTGCATGAAAGTTATATACATACATTTAATGCGCTAGTGTCAGCAATGCTTGCATTTTCATACCCGATTCTTCAGTTGATTGTTGTCGCTAATGTCTATTCTTAGCACCTTTAACGTGGGTGACTATGCACAAGCATTTCTATGTACTATAAGACCATTAATCGCATGTCTTGATATTTAATCATTTCGGGTGCTTTAGCACATACACATTGTATGTACATAGTTCCATTAATATTTTATGGCTAAGACACCATTGTCGTTTTTACATACGATCGCATTAGTTTTGCGCATAATTTAAATTTTTATGTAGTTAGGCCTCTAATTAATTCCAATAAGTAATAAAAATTTTTTTTTTTTTTGCGCTTTAGTAGTGTCGACGGAATATTTAAATACAAGTAAGGTATAGCTTAATTCGGGTGTAATCGAATATTTTATAATTTTGCATTATGTGAAATCTAAAAGCCGTGAAATATTTTCAGTTATTAACAAAACTCTAAATTGAAACAAGTAAGGAAGGGCTAAGTTCGCGTGTCACCGAACATTTTATACTCTCGCATGATAAAGTGATAATCGAGATTTCATTATCCGTCATTTGCATATTTTTTATTTTGCTGTAAAATTAATAAGATTAGATCGATTTGTGTACTTGAGTATTGAATGGTATTTTCATTTATATGTATGTATTATACAAAGAAGGCATCAGATGGAATTCAAAATAGCGTTATATTGGAAGAAGGCGTGGTTGTGAACCGATTTTTTCGTACATATTATCAGGGTGTTAAGAAAATATTATATACTGAATTTCATTGAAATCGGTTGAGTAGTTCCTCAGATATGGTTTTTGGTCCATAAGCGGGCGACGCCACGCCCATTTTAATTTAAAAAAAAAAAAGCCTGGGTCAGCTTCCTTTTGCCATTTCTTCCGTAAAATTTAGTGTTTCTGACGTTTTTTGTTAGTCGGTTAACGCACTTTTAGTGATTTTCAACATAACCTTTGTATGGGAGGTGGGCGTGGTTATTATCCGATTTCTTCCATTTTTGAACTGTATATGGAAATGCCCGAAAGAAACGACTCTATAGAGGTTCTGGTTGACATAGCTAAAGTAGTTTCCGAGATATGTACAAAAAACTTATTAGGGGGCGGGGCCACGCTCACTTTTCCAAAAAAAATTACGTCCAAATATGCCCCTCTCTAATGCGATCCTTTTTGCCGAATTTCACTTTAATTTCTTTATTTATGGCTTAGTTATGAAACTTTATAGGTTTTCGGTTTTCGCCATTTTTGGGCGTGGCAGAGGGCCGATTTTGCCCATCTTCGAACTTAACCTTGTTATGGAGCCAAGAAATACGTATACCAAGTTTCATCATGATATCTCAATTTTTACTCAAGTTACAGCTTGCACGGACGGACGGACGGACAGACAGACATCCGGATTTCAACTCTACTCGTAACCCTGATCACTTTGGTATATATAACCCTATATCTGACTCTTTTAGTTTTAGGACTTACAAACAACCGTTATGTGAACAAAACTATAATACTCTCCTTAGCAACTTTGTTGCGAGAGTATAAAAAGCGTTATGCTATAATGATCCGATCTTAACAATATATTGGGATGTTAAAGCGGTGTCTTGGACAAAAATCTACATCAAATTACCAAATAGTATCTTGTTAAATAAAAGACTTTTCCATACAAGAACAAAAAAAGTCTTGAAGCTGTGATGTTTCAATATCGCCGATTCCGAGATCATTGGGATAAAAGTGGTCTCGCAAAATTTTAGACCGATCTCTTAAAAGCTGAGGGATCAGTTCTCGTATTTATGTACATATATGAGCCTTCAAAAATCATTGTTTTAGAGATGTAAAGTTTATATCAAGGTCTAAACCAATTTCATTTGGATTCAGCGATGAACCATATCACTGTATCGGTTATATTGAGGCTAGGAGAATGTCTGGCTTGATTGCATAACCTTTGACATTACTCAAGTATGCTCGGAAAAAAGTTTTCACGCCATTTTATGAAGTACATTGGCCGACATATTCGGCATAAAGTCTGGTAAAATAACGCAAATAATTATATTACATAGCATGGGGGTAGCTAAGGTGATTCGTAGACCGATTTCTCAAATTTTGGACATTGAACTATAATATAGCCAAGATTATAAGTTCACCTGATAATGCTAAAGCATCTTACATATTGACCAATAAGTATGATTTAAAGCGAATCGTAAGTTTAAGTTCTTATATTAGCTTTATGGCATTTAATTATTATAAGTATTAAGCCAATTTTATCAATTTTTGGCTTAACTATATATTTTTACCACAAAAAGATGTTTTCTAAGCTAAAAATATAAAATACTTTTCTTCGCAGAATGTCAGTTATAATGAACATAATGTATAATTTTGAACTTTTGAACTGCGGAGACATCCCTTTATTGCCTTGGAAGATCTTCAATCAAACTTGTCTTCCGGATACTAAAGCTGATATTATTATCAGCCTTCAATAGAGTCCCTATCGACTCCTCGCAAATGGGCACTAGTATGGGTTTACTGGCTTTGTTAAGTTTCTCCTCCTTAATCAGCTGTCAGTCGTCTATGTAGGTATACATATATATATTTAGTGTGTATATGTAATGAATACTAACAAAATTATTCAAAAATTATGTTTCTGTTCGGGCCAATAACCTTTCGATCACTTGTCAGTCAGTCGCTATCAAACATAGCTAATGCGCCTTTCTTCTGTTTTTGTTTTGTTTAGGTTTGTTAATAGCAACACTGTGTGATAATTGGCCACCATTTTGGTTGCATATCTACACTAATAAGCGGTTATTCCTTTATAAATACATACCTATATCTTACCCGATAGTTTTGACTCTTTAACTTGTTTCCGCAATTGTTGTTTTGCCAACAATGTTTTATCTACGCGTCAGTGGCATTTGGTCGACACCGCTGCCGTCCTCGTCGTCGCTGTTGCCAATGGCCACAATGTCATTTCAGCTATTCCCCCATTTGCAAAGCCATTGCTTGAGGTATTCATATGTGGCATAAGCTCTTATGTACATATAACAGAGACTTATGTAAACTGTTGTTGCGGGTGCACCGCAAAAGGAGCGCTAACGATAGCCGCAAACGAAATGTTGCACCAACATACACACCCATGTTCATGACATTCAATTTGTGGCGGCACCCGCATTGCATTTCTTTTGAGTTCTTGCACGTACATATTTATATACTTTCATGTCATGTAATATGGTAAAAACGCACTTATGTATGTATTTGCTTCGAAGGCTAGTCTCACACCCTCGCTTCCGCTGACCACGTTCTCTCCGACCGCTAATAATATGCTCTTAATGATATACCCATAAATGCATTACCATATATGTGGTTATATGCCGCAGATGATGACACCCTCAATAAATTAAATTCGTCAATTTCATTTTAAATTATAGGGATTGTATGGCATTTTACCATCAACGGCAAAAAATAAATGTTTTTTCTGGTAATTATTTTGCCGCTGTTTTAGCATACAGACATACATCTCAGGTCCAAAATGTTAATTTTTGACACGTTTCAGTGAATTTCCGCTGCACCTATTTCATAAAAACTGAAGTCCCATTCTTTCCATAGACAGTCATCCAAAAAATTTCTTTTAGTATTTTTCGAGGTTCTCAACTGTAATATCCTGGCTCTTCCATGGTATAGAAATATATTGAAATTTGTATTCACACACACACATTTGGCTCATTTTGAAAGCTGGCTTTATTTTATATGAATAATTCGAATTTACAGATAATAAATTAATTTGTGTTTCTTACTCTGTAAGATAATAATTGTATTAATATTTTTCATTTAATAAATAAATAAATTACTTCCAAAATTTCTGCTTCGAAATATCCGTTAAAATTTCAAGTGGAAAACTCATTAAAACTGTTCCGAAACAAAAGCTCTAACCTTTTATATCATGTATGTAAAATTCTCTAGTTATCACTTTTTGATTCAGATCAGGAGTATTCAACACATTTAGCTTACATACGTGCCATCAGCATCAATTTCGATAATTGCAAAACTACTTTGATACAAAGCTATATCTACTCCAGTATAAAGAGTAATTTATTGCAACAAAGGAATTTAGCACAATTCTTAGTCCATGAGGGATGTCTGCTTTGTATTAAATGTGGTTTCCTTCAAAAAAGCAGTGATGTATCAAAATTTCCTAATGGAAAATTCAGTTTGTGAAAAATGTTCGACTTAACGGTGAAATTTTACATTTTTTATGTTATACATACTCAGAACGTTATTGCTATTGTTTAGAGTACTGAAAATATTCATTTTGGCCAAAAGCCGTATTTACTAGTGAACATTTCGAAACGATTATTTTTTACAACTTTCGACGTTGGTTAACTCAGCAACTGTGCATCGATGAACTTAATTTAATTTTTGGCGACGAATCTCCATGAACATCCAGAGGTATGATGAATTCAATCGAGGTCCTAGAACACTCCAAGATGAATTTCGTAAGATTAAGACTGATATCGCAAGATCGTCAAGTGACCTATTGTGAGACTCCGACAGTTATAGCTATTAATGGGATCAGCACTCATTCATTTGTTGACGCAGAATCCTCACAATTTATCTGTCGCTCAAAGAAAGGTTGGTGTACATTGGTGGAGAGAAATGTCTAAAAATACGATAACAGTACTTCGATACAAGTCTATGACCCCGTAACAGGTGATGAATTGTGGATTTTCACGTAAAAGCTCGAAAGTAAACAGCAGTTGACTGTGTGAGTGTTTCAAAATGAGCCGAATGCAACAAAAATTATTCTTGAACGAAGCAGAAGCAAATGGTGAAAAAACGGGGCATGTCGCAACCATAACATGGGAACAACTCAGAACAGTAAATTTTGAGTGATACACAAGCATTTTTTTTTGCCAATTGTCTTTCAAGAAATCTGGAAAACTAACCATCGAAGAAGGATCACTCTTCACCATGACAATACGAGCTCTCACACTTCGACTAAAACAATACATTTTTGAACACTAAAAGATATCAATATTTTGACTGCGTAGTCCTGACTTGGAACTGAATGACTTCCTTTTATTCCTACAAATAGAGAATAAACTTAGAGATCAACGTTTTTCGACACCTGAAGAGGCGGTTGATGTGTTTAAAAGGCATGTTTTGGAGAAACCTCAATCAAAGTGGCAAAATTGCTCCCACAATTCCTTGAAGCGAGCAAAAGTTTATAGATCCTATTGGAAAATATTTTGAAAAACAAAAAAAAAACAATTTGCGATGATTAATATTTGGTTTTGTTCTCGAATCATGAAATATAAAATGCAGGCTACGTGCAGCTAGTAGGAGGATAGGGATAATGATAACTTAATAATCATTATAAATGATATACAACACAAACCCCGTTAATTTTGCTTGAAACTTCTGACTTCCTATACAGAACTGGTATATTTATCGGTACCTTGTTTAACTTGTCTTTTTCACTCAAAGAGATTAAGAAACAATTCTGCAAAAAGGTCGTACTTTCTTCAATGCAAATCAGCACCACATGGCAACTCTGTGCGAAATAAATGGCTTACATTTTGCTGTCAACCCTGTTACCCAAGCTTGGTTGCTATCTTAATTTCTATTTGACGCCATATTTGTTTATTGTTAATTTGTCACCATTGCTGTTATTGCCACCAACCGTTGCCATTAGACAAAACAGCCAAGTAGCAACACACCAACAAACTTAAGCAGATATGCACATGTGTGTGTGCGTGTATTTACAGGCAATATTCGTGTGCGCCCTTGCGGTAACTACATTTTATGGTGCTTTTAGTGCGCGTGCATGTGTGTGTGTGTGTCACTGCGGTTTGCACCCATAATTATTGCCGTTGCTTTGACAACAATGTTGCAAGTTTCCAATTAATTTTATTGCAACGTTAAACGTGAACACTCTGGAAAAGACGAGCTTACATGAGTTACAATAACAACAACAATAACATAGATACTAACAATAACTATTTATTTTAATGAGCGGCAGCGATATTTATCTACGCAAACAACGATACTTCAACTAAGTGGAGCTCATGGCGTTTAATTGTTTGTGCATTTAAACCAGGCCCCGCCACAAACTCGAGTTTATTGGTAAAAAATGGCCTTAACATTACACACTAGTCACAAACCAAGATTCTTTACTTCCTATTAAACACCTTTTTTTATACTGTTCGAAAGAAAATTTTGGAATTTGTGTTCAAAAAACTGTATTGAGTATTAAACTTGGAGTTTCGTAAACTCCCGAATGAGAACATGATTAAAAAGAGGTACACCCATTTTTAACTATAACGATATTGTTATTTTTAAAGCACACAGATAAGTTTTCTATTTCGAGATTGAAATCGGGATTTATATTTACACCCAGTATAATTTAACAAAGCTAATTTTAAAACTTAAAGTTTTCATAACACCAACATATGACAAAATTTCGGGATTCACATCACTATCAAACTTGTTTCTACGCACATGTAACAATTTCGCGGCTTGTACAATGTACATCTTCAATAAGGTGTTAATGGTTTGCTCACTCCTTACAGCTCAGGCTCATCTGCATTAACCACAGCACAACGTAACAACAACACTAACAAAGGAAAATTTGCAAATTGTGTGATTGGCGAAGCAACTTGTCAACATGACTAAATTGGCACATATAAATTTGCAACTAGACCCCAAACGATTACCATGGCTGGTGCCTAGCAGTCGTGGCAGCACATTATACATATTACCTTTCTTATGAGAACCAATATCTCCTGTTTGTTGTCTTCGTGGCTGATTGCTTTCTAGGATTAAGTGGTTGCTGTATAAACGCTTGCTAAGCGGTGTTGTTGTAGTGTCACAGCAATACTTCATATTGCGGTAAAAGGTTTAGAAATTATAAAAGGGTTTAACAACATTTGCCGATGGCAAAAACAACAACGATGTGCTATTTAAATTAAACCGCAAGGATCATATTTCAAATGAGTTAAGGTGGCAAGCTGGTGAGCAGCGAATTCATAAGGGCCTTTCAAGCACATTTTGTGTCGACTATTCGCTCTGTTTACAGCTGCAAATTTCTTAGGGCGAAAATTATATATAAAATTGAAATTACTCTTTTAGGATTTTCTCATGTTGCTAAATTATTATTTTGTAATCAATGACAAATGCCGTTATTTTTATGTTTTGAAACGTTGAAAATTTTCCAAATTTTACTTAAATCATAATGGCAATATTGTTCTGAATTTTATTTGTAAAATTTAATTTTAATAAATAAAAAGCGGTGGGCCACCGAGTTTTGTGACCACTTTAGCAAATTTCTTCAGCATTTCTAACTTGATAACCTATTAAATCACTGAGTTCATGTAGATGTTTCACCCTCCCATACACTTCCACTGGTAAAATGTACCGATTTCTGCGCATTTAGCGACATTACTTTTTCTGAGGGCGTGGCAAGTATATTTGAAACGCAAAAGGAGATGTTCTTTGAGAAAAATGGGACTTTTTATAGACTAAGTCTAGGTATATGTATATACGAATAAATTCGAAATGTGAGCATTCGAGAATACCAAAATTTTTTAAGATACCCAGGCCAACACAAAAAAATGTTTTGTAGAGCTATGTAAATTAATCGAAAATATTTTTCTTGACTGTACAACCATTTGTACTTAAAAAAATTGTTTGAATAGGTGACAAAGTTGATTCATCGTTTCTTAAAGAACTTATTAAAAAGTCGACTTTTATGTTTCGAGATTTGGCAAGCTTTTGATGTTAAAACAGGTTTCTCAGTAAGAGCGCTACAAGTTTTTTTAAATAAAACATAACCGGTTTATCCGGTTTATATCAATGAAATTCTTTATCCCTGCGAAAGTACATTCGATGCCATTGTGTATGGAACTCAATTTTTTTTGCATGGCTACCACCACCGGCAGGTTTGCAGAAGTCTAGACGCTGATTCTGCTGCAATTTCAAGTTCGATATTTGTACAAAGTTCATCAATCGTCACTGGCTTGTTGGCATAGGTCATAGACTTGACATACTTAGCACCACAGAAAATAGTCTAACGGCGTCAAATCGCACCACCGAGGAAACCAACTGACTGGGCCATTTTGTGAGATAACACGTTTATTAAATTTTCTTTCAATAAATCGATTGTGTGACATATTGTCAAAGTCCATGTCATCCAATTCAGGCCTAAAATATTCGGTTTTCATCGAGCGGTAGCGATTTCCATTCACAGTAACGTGCCGGTCTTCATCATCAACGAAGGCCCAATAACACCACCGGTCCATAAAGCGCACCAAACCGTAATGTTTTCGGGATGCAATAATGACTCATGGAGTATATGTGGATTGCTGTCTGACCAATAACGCATATTTTGCTTATTGACGAAACCATTCAGCTAGAAATGTGCCTCATCGCTGAAGATGATTTTTCGATGAAAATTCGGATCATTTTCAAGTTGTTGCTCAGCCAAATTCACGAATATATGACGATTCTGGTGGTCAAACGGCTTCAGTTCACATTTTGTACTGTGCCTGTAGATTCAAATTTTTCCAATAGACGAATTTTTCTAAGGCCGATTATGACGGCACACATTGCACGTAGCCCTCTTAAAGTTGTAGTAGTAAATTATAATCATTTCGACTCGATGTTGGATCGTAAATTTTTCCATGATGAAATGGCAAACCTTACTGAAGATGAATGTAGCGTCGTTTGCTTTCCCTATCTATTGGTCTACTTTCGTTGCGTCCTTACTGAAAACCCCGTTATATACTAAAAACTTTTTGGCAAACGAACTTCATTTGTGTTGTTTAGAGTAACTAAAATATTCATCTCAGTGAATTTTTTTTCACTTTGTATCCCACACAATTTGTCGATCATTCAAAAAATGGCTCGTATTATGTTTAAAAAATACGATAACGGCGCTTTGAAACACGTCTATGACAACATGACAGGTGATAAATCGTGGATTTAACGTTTGAACTCGAAAATTATTCACGCGCGATGCACATTGTTGTCTGAGTTTTTGACAAAACTAGTCATGTGGCAACCACACTACTAGAACAAAGGAAAATAATAAATTCTGAGTGATCACAAGCAGTTGTTTGTAAGTTGCCTTTCAAAAATCAGGAAAACCAATCTCCGAAGTCGGAAAAAACTACATTTTTGAGCACTTAAAACATAGATAAGATAAGTACCGTGTAGTCCTGACTTAGTTCCGAATGGCTTCTTTTATGTCCGTCCGATAAACTAAAAGGACAAGTTCGTCGCCACCTGAAGAGGCGATTGTTGCGGTCAGGACGCATGTTTTGAAGATACCTCAGTCAGTGTGACAAATTGGTTCGATAATTGGTTCAAACGCATGAAAAGTGTGTAGGACTATTTTCAATGATTAATACCGAAATATAAAAGGCAACCTATGAACGTGATCAATTTTATAAAGATAAAACAATTTGTCAAAATCTTGGACGTGGAGGATATTCTTTTAAATTGCATTTGTAGAAAGTTTTCGATTTGAAAGAAGAATTAATGATAGTTACAGGCTTTGGCTAAGTAAGGGCTGTTCTCGAAAGAAAATTGTGGAAAACTTTTTGTTGATAGTCGAAGGTATTAGGTATCAAATTATAAAAGAATTGTGAAAAATATGCTAACAAATATAAGTATCACCTTAGACTATCCTTCTATCTTACTGAATAAATTTTCGCATAATTAAGAAATTATAGTGAGGAAATAGGAGAGTCATTCCATCAGGATCTAAAAGATACGAAAAAAGATATCCGGGTTGATGGAATCATCACATGGTGGCAGATTACGATAGGAAAATTACAAAGTTACAGATAGTGTACGCTACTAGAATTAAATCCATATAACTTTTAGTTAGCCCTAACCTTCAAAAAGCGCATGTATAAATTTTAGAAAGTTTGTGAATTATATATTTTTGAGTGAATTTTTGTTATTGTAAAAAGATTGATAAAAAGGAACTTTGCGTGTTAAGAAAATAAATGTTTTTGAAAAGAAAAAATACAATTGAAGCAAAAGCTTGCCTTGATGACGAGTTTCCTGACACTGTCCCAGAAACAACAATCATGAAGTATTGGTATACTAAGGTTATGCGTGTTTGAATGAACACCGAAGATGGTGAACGCAATGGATGCCCAAAAGAGGTTGTTATCGACGAAAATGTTGGATAGAGTAAAAAAGTCCACCAAATAATGTTGGATGACCGTAAAGTGAAGTTGTTCGAGATAGCAGGCACTTTAAAAATATCTACCTGAACGTTTGAATCTCACTTTTGACCAAAAACAACGAGGAGTTGATGATTTGAAGCAGTGTTTGCAGATGTTCAAGCATAAGAACCCCGATTTCTTGCGTCATTATTTCATTTCGAAGTCCAATCGAGAGTTATTCGAGAAGAAAGATTATGGCGTCTATATTGTGTACACTGAAAAAGGAAGAACTATCAACAACGACTATTACAAAGCGTTATAAAACAGTGAAATGGACGAAATCGCCCAAAAACCGACGTCGCATCGTCGCATTAGAAGAAAAAGAAAGTGCTGTTTCACCAAGCCAAGACATCGTGTTACAAGTCAGTGAAAACGATGGCAAAAATCCATAAATTGTGCTTCGAATTCTTCCGCATCCACCATATTCTCCAGATCTGGTCCCCAGCTACTATTTTCTGTTCTTTGGTCTCAAAAGAATGTTCGCTAGGGAGAAATTTTCTTATGAAATCATTGATACTTTACTAACTGTGGCCATAAATATATTCAAAATAGAAGTTATATCTAGGGCAATAAGGCCACTGTAGATCACTGTTATTTAAATGTCTAAGAAAAAATAATAAACAAATTTCTAAAATAATATTATCATCAAAAAAAATTATTTTAAAAACGTATTTACTAATCTGAGGTTGTGACAGCGAATCTCGAACCTTTCATGCCACAAAAATGCACTTCGATATATTTATAAATTATCTATATGCCAGCGTAAGTATAAATATGTATGTATATGTTTATGTACTTATATCGCTGTACGACGTGTCTCATTATTTTTGTAAACGAAGTGAACAAATCATTTGCAGAACAACAACCAATTAATAAATAAAAATAAATTATTATTGCACAATTCATGGGGTAATTAGAGACGCCTCATAAAAATCGTTTCAATGTATATATCTGTACTGGTGCATGTGCACCGATCTGAGCATGATTTTAAATAGATAATTTGTTGGCACGACATACTGTCAAAGCGAGTACTCATTTAATAAATGGATGAGTTCGTTATTGCTGATAGGTTTACACAAACACTCATGCACAGACTATAGCTTATTTATACATACATATGAATGTGTTGGATATGTTTTGATGTATTAATTGAAATACAGTAAAAATTATAAAAATAAAGTAAATAAATTGTTGGACGAAATAAATATATACTGCAGTATGTTATACATGGTCATTTATTATAAGACATAAATTATTGAATTAATTTAACACAGGAAAAATTATTAACTGCATCGATGATATAATACCCTTCAGAGGTACATTTCTTATAGCGTAAAGGGGTTCTGAAAAGATTTTATTTTGTTTTTTAATCAGTCAGTTAGTTAGTTTAGGCCTCCGTAATAGTTGTTTGTCGCGAGCAAGTGTTTCTGATTGGTACAAATTATTCAAAGAGAGTCGAGAACGACTACGAAAGCCAGGACGGCCATCAACATCAATTGATTGATCACGTCAATAAAATAAAGATATTGATTGTTGGGAGCCGAGGATTAACAGTCAAAGATCTTACTGGCATCGTTGGAATAGGCTCAGTTAAAACCATTTAGTAAGATCGTTTGTGCCAAACCATGAGCAAATCCACGATTGGTTTCAAAATCACTAAATTTTTTCGAAAAACAGCGTCGCGTTAACGTCTGTAAAACAATGCTTTCCGACTACCAGGATGTCATTAAGCATATTATTACTGTCGATGAGTCTTGGATCTATGCTTACGACCCAGAAACAGACAATTAATCGGGCGAGTA
This sequence comes from Bactrocera correcta, assembly GCA_027475135.1. Classification (NCBI taxonomy): domain Eukaryota; kingdom Metazoa; phylum Arthropoda; class Insecta; order Diptera; family Tephritidae; genus Bactrocera; species Bactrocera correcta. The sequence goes on along the minus strand of CM050326.1, from coordinate 34,034,863 downwards.
TGGTGTTAAAGGTGAGCCGAAGCCGAAAAAACCACTTCAAAGCAGGTCAAAGATTAGGGTTATCTTGGCAATTCTCATTGATTATCGAAGTGTGGTGCATCCTGAATGCCTTCCGTCCGGCCAAACTGTTAGCAAGGAGTATCTACTATTTGAATGTTATGTGTCGTTTACGCGAAGCTATTCATAAAAAGAGACCGGATTTGTGGGCCGAAAACTGGTCCGTTTTTGCACCACGAAAATGCACCGTCGCATACTGCATTGATTCTTCGTGAGTTTTGAGCCAAATTTTTAAACAACGTCGTGTCGCAACCACCGTATTCCTTATCGCCTTCTTTAGCTCCTTGCGGCTCCTGGCAGCAAACTCATAAGACCGTTCCGGGGAAACCGTTTTGAGTCAATTGAAGACATTAAACATGAATCGCTATGCACAATAAAGGCTATTCCAGAAATTGATTTTACAACTGTCTCGAGGATTGGAAAAAACGTTGGCTAAGGGGAATTACTTTAGGAGCATCACATAGATTTTGAAGAATTAATTAAGAATTTTAAAATTGCGCAAAAGTCTTACAATTTTTTGCTCATAGTAGTACAGATAGACAGATGAAGAGCGAGTTGTACAAAATCGACTCTAATAATGTTCATTTATGTATGTAGTATATACATATGTACATATTATATTCAGGGTATAAAAATTAAAATATCAACAAAGAACATATCTCAGAGAATTTTCCTCCCAAAACCTACTACAAAGCTTGTATATGCGCTCTCGCTCACGCACAACTGCAATTTAAAATATATATACATACATGCATACTTACATATGAATATGCATATTCTCCCTTACAAGCCCTCACTTAATGAAGCTGCTGCTATTTTTGGAGCATTTCCAAAAATTAATTACATTTTCCTTTCGGTGCTGCTCCATCAAACGGGCGAACACCGGTGGCCGACTGGCGTGCACTCAAATGCGCCAACACGCTTTGCAGACGTCACAATCGCTTGGAAGCCGCCACGGATGAGTTCCACACACATTTGCTTGCATCCCAATGACATTACACATCATGCGAATACCTAGTCAGTTCTAGTATGTGTATGTGTGTGTGTTTGTGCTTTCGCTACAGATGGGGCTCATATAGCTCGGTATTTATCTGGTTTGCCAGCGCATCCTGCACCTCTAATTGCACTGTGGCAACGCTCAATTTAGTGCAATCAGATTAAATCCCATTTACATTAGCATGTGTACAAATACACAGTTACAGTTATGTACAACTATTTAATGAGTAAGTACATTCGTTGGCTTGGTAGGAACTGAAAACAGGTGTAGAGCTATGCAAGCTTACATATGTATGTATAGCTACATAAATGTTATAAATTCTTATGCATATAAGTTTTTTATAGTATGCGTTTTTTTATGTGATTCATTAATATTAGTTTAGCTACTGTTTTATCGTTATATTTGGTCTATTAAATGTTTATTTTATTCTGAAGTTTTTATTAATACAAAATATGATTTTTTTGTAATATTATCGAAATTATTGATACAAATCGAAAAAGGCATGCGCATCGATAATTCATGAAATAACATACTTTATATCTATTTACAGCCTTTTCCCCGTTTCCCCATTCCTTTCATTTTCGAAATTGTGTTTTTCCATATTTTAATGATATATTTTAATGAACATGAACCAGAGAATGTAAACATGTTTTATGTTCTCTGCATGAACTAACATTATCTGCATTTACATTAGCTGTTTGCTCCTTCTCTATTCATTAACATTCTGTTGCAAACTCAATGTTTATTTTCATATACAGATGCGCCAGGCTTACTTATTAACATTTTCTGTATATTCATTAACATTCTTGTGTAAACTCAATGTGGAACTTTGATTCACAGATGTCACCAGGGTTATTTATTAACATTCGCTGTATATTCAATTCTCTTTTAAACTCAATCTTAAAGTTTAACTTACAGATGGGCCTAACAACATGTGCACAGGGTGTAATTGCTTCCTCAATAAACAATTAAATACTGAAACCGGTGTATGGTGGGCGACATCTAGCGTGGAATTTGGTTAAAATGTTTAGTGCAAACAAGCATGAACAGCTGGATAATTACATGTAGGTGACGCGGCTGCTTTTTAATGACATGTTGAAAGAATTCATGAATAATTAGGAGTTGTTGAATTTTTAGCTTGAATAAAGAATTTCTATGTTTTTAATAGTGTTGGTAATTGTATAAGATACAAAAATGGTAAGTGTCTGAAGAGCATAGGTGAGGGACGGTTTTTTAACTTTAGCTTCATTAGTTAAGTTTCGAAATATCAAAAAAGTCTCTTAGACAATCAAAAACAAGTATATAATATAAGGCTTGTAGAACAATATGTATGTATGTATAAACTAATGTTACCAATATTTCACCTTTGTAAAAACTGCGATATACATATGTATATGTTAAAATAAAGATATGGACCTATTTCTGCAATCTTTCGTAGAAAACGGTATAACAAGTGTGCTGCATAAGTTATTTTTTGCCTCAATATCTAATACGGTGTTCGACTAGATTTCATTTTAGGTCTATAACTATACTCGTGCGGTCTTTTTACAATATTTGAACATTTACTTTAGAAAAACATGGCATGTATATTATTAAAGTATTGTCCATCTGAAGCTAAAACATTTTTCCATTTTCAGGCAATTTATGGATTCCACCCCGAAAGAACTGCGCTGGCTTGGTTGTCAAGAATTTCGGAAAAATGTCAAGTAAAAGATTCTTTTCCAAGTAAAAACTTCTTTCTCCTAGTTATAATTTTGTACGTTTGGCTAAGACTTTTATATTCATACTTCCTCATTGGTCACACTATGTTTATCGCTCGTTTCTTCTTGTGACTCTGGACAACTAATGTAACCTGGCGTAAACTTAAATGAATCAAATGGCATATGGTTTTGCCTGAATGCTAAATTAAATTAGTTTCCTCTGAGAATTTTCGCTTTGAATTGCCCATGCGAATCATTGCTTTTGTGGGCACGATTTTAATATTTGATACAGAGTTGCCACATGTAAAGAAAAGACAAAATGAAAACCATAAATGCTATGGAGTTAGGTTAGGTTAGTTTGGTAGGCCAATCAGCCACGCATAGACCAGTTTTGGTCCTTAGCGATGCTAGATGGAGTCCAGTTACTGGAGATGAGGAGTAGTCATCCTTCAGGATACCAGCGCTTGAAGCGAATTTCAACAGACTTTGTGGACTCACTATTGATACCTCATCCAGTGTATCATACCGTGGTGACCCCAGAAAACTATTGTACTTTGAATTAATTTTAGCATTGTAACTCATTAGTTAAGGAGGCGTGGGTAATAAATATTTTCTATGGAGCGGTTTCCAAGAGCTTCAGAGAGCAGAGAGAGTAAATAATTCGAGTTAAGCAAAAAAGTAAAAAAAGTAAAACATCGTAAACGGGACTATCTTATCATGAAAATATAGGGGTTAGGAGGACATACTATGTATGGAAAATGGTTGATACCTAACGCAATTTAACAAAAATAGAACTAAATACTTATTTCTTACAAAAATAAAAACTATATTTAAGCATATACTCATAAAAACAAATCAAATTGTAAGTCTGTCAGACCCATCAGTCTATTCTGTATTTCCAATTGTCTGCCTTTTTGTCAAGAAGTCATCTAATGTAGTTCGCGTTTTCTTTTTGTGTTCGGTTAGAAGTTGATGATAAGTGGAAAAAGCTTCTATAACACCCCGTCTTGCTTTTGAACTCCTGTCTCAATATGGATCATTTTCAATAAATTGGTTCATAATTTCAGTTATGGTGGTGGTACTCCTTTTACCAACGTCATCGAAAGTTCTGTTCTCTCTTCTTCGAAATAACTTCTCTCAGTATTTTTGTTTTCTACTTCCTCAGTGAATTTCTTGTGATCATCATTAGATAGATTAGCTGCTGTTTCTTGAACTATTACTTCGATGTCTTCCCCATTTACCTCATGCTATATAAACCGGTCTGTTTCTTCTACTACTTGTATTTCATTCATATCGACAGAGTGTCTAATGTCTTCACTCTTATTTAAATCTGGCCAAATTTATTCCATAATCCTTTTAAAAATATTTCTATTATCCCATTTTCCCAAAGTTCTGTTGTTGATTGCTTCGCTTCTTCGACTATTTTTTCAAACGCCTGCTTTAATGTTGAACACAAGAATACAAGTAACTAAAGATTGGAGATAACGACTTGGTCCATTAATTTTAATTCGAGGACGCTAAACCGAAACAGCTGATGCAGACTCTATAGTTCATGTAGATATAGAGGTGCATGTTTTTGAGGGACATCTATCGCCTATACAACACCTCTAGGGACCTGGCAATCGCCCTAAACCATAAACGTGTCACCATTAGCACCTTGACAGGATGATTCAGATACGAGTTTGAGAAGGTGAAAATCGAATTTTGTAGGATTCTCGATTGGACGGTTAACAGAGCTAAAAACTTCAAATAGGGAAACTTTTTTATGTTTTCTGCAGCAATCGCCTGCCTAGCCTTACTGTTAGAGCATTTACAATGGGACCCATTTAAAGGCGCTAAAAACGAAAAATTTTGAAAATATCATAATCAAGGTATGTGAATCGGTTTCGGTTTGGGAATGATGTAATGTACAACTCTGTGGAAAAGTGAATTCGCATGGTGGAGCTAGAGTCAAGTTCAAAAGTGGTATTTATGGTCCGATTTAGCTAATGTTCTAAATATATTTTGGAAATAAAAAAAAGGGAAATTAGGGATTCGGGAAGTTCCCCGTTGATATACAAAAAATATTGAGAAAAAGTCAATAAAATTAATAACTGTAATTTCAGCACATCAATATTTTACCGACTTGCAGCAACAAAATAACGGTAAAAACGAAAACAAAACTCAATTATTACTTCAGCAATTTTTCAGCGAATTTATTACAATAAATTTGCATTTGTTAGCGAAACTCGCATGGCGATGTGGCAACACGCTTGTGCATACTCGTATAATGCGTGCTTTTTAAATCACATCGATTTGCGGCAAATTACGACGACTCAATTGGTTTTCCTTTTCATTTTTTTCCATCTGTTAAATTTAATTTCTTATGATGAGGTTTTCAACATTTTGAATGATTTGCGGTTAAATTGATTGTTGCCGCTGCTAGTGATGTTGTCAATAAGCATTGCTGTTGTTGTTGTTATCGCTGTTGGTGCTGTTGTTGTTGTTGTCGTCGTTTCTTGCATTATGTGCTACGTCGGCAATTCGTTTCGAAATCCAATTTCAATTTCAAATAAACGCTTATGCGAAAAATCATTTGTACGTTACGTACGTGTTGCATCACCGATGTCGAGTGTCGAGTGGCGGCTACGGCAGTCAGCGCCAATTGTTCGGCTGCTCGACGTCGATTTGCCCGCTTATGGCTGATTGCAGGATGCCGGCACAAACGCACACACACACAGAACGCATAACTACGCAGGTTTTCATGCGCACACACGTATGTAATGTTTGTATGCATGTGTTGGTGTGTGTGTGTTACAGTGGGGAAGTGATTTGCCGGTAATGGCGAGCCGGACATTGATGGAACTCTAAATTGGCTGCATGGCACATCTGCCAATATCGTAGACTTGTGAACTTTTGCCATTGGAGCTGCCAGCACTCGCCGCACAGCATCAAAATGGCGGCCGACGCGCCGCCGGAGACGTGGCTATATGTGGCAAATTGGAAAAACTACTAATTTTGCCGTACAGCGCCATCGATGGTGAGAATCGAATCCAAGTCGCTGAAATTCGTTTGATTTGTGTTTGCGTGATTTGCCTAAAAAATAAGCGAAGAGCACATAATTTGCACTAAATTGTCCAAAATCGGCTTCGTTTTTTTCTTAAAGCAATTTATATATTCCTTTTATCCATAGATGTACATATGTATGTACATATGTGTGTGCCTAAGCGGTAAACACACCCCCTGATTTGGCGTTTTATTCAACCACTACTCTCAAGATAATTGCTCCACTTTTTGTTGCCGTAAAGCGATTGAATCGCTTACAAACAAGCTATTTAAGTGAGTGTTGCATTATTATTCTTTTTCCCATTACAATTACTATAAATATAAAGCTCATTCATGGTTTCATGTGTATAGTGTGTATGTACTTTTTTTGGAATTCGTACGTACCATTGTACATTGTTTCCAGCATACAGTATACAGGCACTAAAATAGATACGCCTACATTTTTGTTCCAAAATACCAGATTTGATTTTCTGTGAATCTGAAATTAGTTTAAGCCGTTTTAGAAAAAAATAAGTAAGGAAGGGCTAAGTTGAGGTGAAACCGAACATTTGCGTTCTTACAACTTTTCCGAATTTCAATAATGTATGTATTTTACAGATAGAACGATATTTTCGATAAAAAGTTAGCAATTGGAATTGGGTCCACATAGTAGGTATCTGAGAGCTAAAATATTTTGGGTTCTTTTTGGGCAATTTTTGGTTAAAAGGAGACACACTTCAAAGGCACTTTTCAGTTTTAGCCCGATACACTCATTGTTGCTTGATTTGTATACTGTAGGCGAAAGTAGGCGTTATTTTAATCCGATTCGCCCATTTTCTTGCTATAAGATGGAAATGCTAGCATAAAACTACGAACCAAGCATTGTTGAAATTGGTCGTGCAGGTCCCGGGAAATGAATTTTCAACTAAATATGGGCCCACTGCCCAATTCCGACACTGACTCTTATAAAGATTTTTTTATCATCTTGGCCCTAAAGTTACAAGGGGGGTAGAAATGATTCCGATTTCAACCGTTTTTACACCTTTAAAGGAGAATCCAAACAAACTTGCTCTGAGTAAGTTTGATTTATTTATACTATGTTCGGACCGACAATGAAAACGTGTTTTCGTGTAACAAACTGGTTTTCGCCCTAAAACTTGTGTTTTCGTCCATGTAAAATCTGTCAAACGAAAACACTGTCCAGTTTTCACTGAAAACTACTTGAAAACTTAATTTCACTTATTATAATCGGTGCCTGCTCTAGTTTAATCGACTTTATTGGAATATATATTTTGCCGGCCCTAAATTGTCAATTGATATTTGTTTACATTCCATATACAAATACAGCTGTCACTTGATATTGTTATATTAGGGCGATTCTCTCGCTCTGGCAAAACCCTTGCACGGTGCATGAATTGCAGAATTTTCTTCTTGGTGCAACGTCACAACAACATACACACGCAGAAAATTATTTACAATGGCTGTAAATTATGTCAGACTAAAACCCATGTTTATTTTCGTGCCGTCATATATCACTAGATTCTGCAACACACATTGTCGGTCCGACCGACTTAGATTCCACAACCCAAAATTGTGTTTTCAAAATGTTTTCAATGTCGATCCGAACATAGTATTAGTTCAAATGGTTTGGAAGATATGTACATTAAACTTGTTAGGGGTGCGAGATAGCTGAAATATTCGAAATCCAATATAACTAGGCCGTTGCATAGCCATTGGCAAAGCATGGGTCCACTAGCATACACCGGGTTGAATCAGTAGATTGCCTAACCAAATCGAATACTTACAGAAAGGCAAAAAAGTCACAGAGTTCTGCTATATCGACTTATCGCAAACAAAGAAACAATCCCATTTGGTAAAAATATTGTTTTCGTCCCCCATGACGAGACATGGCATCGGTTTATACTTCCAAGAACGCCACGTACAAATTAGTCAAATTACGAACTTCGGTCTTATAAACCTAATACTTTAGATTTGGACTAAGCATCTACTTTTTGCTTCCAAACGTGGAAAGGTCTGTTGGCTACAGCGAGGAGATTATCGCCGCCACCTTACCTATTTTACAGATCTCCAGAAAACGTACTTTTAAATCAAAGAAGTTAGAGCATCGCTAAGTCAAACGTAATCAGCTAAATGAACACTACGCGGAGGAATCTTTTTTTTTCCAAAGTTTTCGGCTAAGTACTTATCGGACCGCCTGGAGCACAGCTATCTCTGCTGATATTTCCCTATGTACATGCTAATATATCCTTAACAGGCTTATTTCTTTTAATATCTATGTGTCCAGCTTGAATGGACACTACTATATGCTATAGTAATCCGATCTAAATAATTTTTTCGGAGATTATGTTATTATAATAAGCAGTAATCCCTGTCAAATTTCGTGAAGATACCACGTCAAATGCGAAAGTTTTCCATACAAGAACTTGATTGGGATCGTTCAGTTTCTATAGCAGTTATGTGTTATATTGGTCCGATATCGGCAGTTCCGACAAATGAGCAGCTTCTTGAAGAGAAAATGACGTTTACCAAATTTCAAAACGATATATTATAAACTGACTCAGCTTAACATACTGATCATTTATATATGTATAATCTTTATAGGACCCCGAGGCTTCCTTCTGTCACTTCGTGACAAATTTAATATACCTTGTTTAGGGTATAAAAATGGGCGAATCGAAGATGGCTCTTATTTACGTGAGGAGCTTGAATTATTTTAGTTGATATAATAAAAATATAAATCATTTCACCCAAAAAAGAACCAATGTTTGTTGAATCAAAAGTCAGTGCCTTTCTATCATTTGAAGTTTTCTCTTCCTCAAAACAATGTCTGGAATTATTTATTTTTATGAAAAAGTTAAAAAAAAAATAAAAATTATGAGCTTACTTTTTTAAATACATGCAAACCAAATCCAAGTTGTACACTTCTGTTTGCTTTATTTTATCAAGACTGAAGAATTAAAGTTTATTTGTGTCTATTTTAATGACCACAAATGCACTAACGTACATATGTATGTATATATTTGAGGTAACATACGCTATGTACTCTTATATGTATGTATGTATGTGCCGCCTACTTAAAAAAGTTACATAAATTCCAACAAAGAAATCCTTGGCACTCCATTTACAGTTGTGGAGACGTGGGTAATTTATGAAATGCTAACAGAATTCTCGCTTGTACTTATTTTCGGATGGCTTTACATATGACTATGTACATACACATACAGTGAGTTCCAAAAGTGTTCACGTAATGCAAATTTTACTTTTCTCATTGAATTTCATCCAAATATGACAATACTTCAAGAAAAATTTTTTGCTATTATATGGTATCGACATTTTAGTTTTCAAATCCACTTCGGTAGATTTCCATGTTTATTTAAATTTGAATAAATACAGTTCAAATCCGTAAGTGCACTTGAACACTTTCTGAGCTGATGTGACATAGTATGTAAATAATTCCGTTGTTACAAAATAGTTGTTAGCACTTTTTAATAATTTTATTGTGTGAAGGATTTCACATTTAATAAGATTTGAAACAAAAATTAATGGTCGAAAAATTGGTGATTTATCAAATCTGGTCATTTTTCAGACAGGACTAAAAAACTGAACCCCATTTTTCAAAAAGCTGTATGTTCGGACTTGCAGGAGGGGGTTTCAGTTAAAGAGATTGCTCGAAAACATAAATTTTCAATTGGTGTCATCAGCAAAATAAAAAAACAAGACAATATTAACACACCACCAAAAAAGTTAGACAGTCCTAAAAAGTCACTCCTGAAACAGAAAGGACTTTACGGCGTTTTATAATGACTGACACAGCTAAAAGCGCAGTAGAAGCAAAGAAAGTGTTATTGTCGTTTTAGGCACTAGAGTATGCAACAATACCATTCGAAATTCGTTGAAAAGTTTTAATATGCGTGCAATGATTAAAAACCGTTCATGTCAGCGAAGAACAAAGCGGATAGAATGAAATTTGCGAAAGAACACAAAAACTGGACAAGCGAACAGTTAAAGCTAGTAATTTGGTCTGACGAAACGAAAATTAATCGTATTAATTCAGATAGACGCATTTGGGCATGATATGAATATGCTGCGCACACTTAAACTCGGAGATAGTTCACCTATGGTGTGAAGTTGTTTCTGTTGCGGAAATGTAGGAAAACTGCGTCGAATTAACGGAATAATGGAGGTTACGGACTATGTTAGCATTCTAGAGCATTCACTTAACCCTAGCTTCGAGAGTTTTGAATGTGAACCCGGTGATTTGTTACACGTGCAAGGCAATGACCCGTATTACAAAGTCATTTTTGAAAAATAACGGAGTTCGGGTGGTGGAGTGGCCAGCTCAGTCAACCGATATGAATTGCATTTAATTTTATTTATTAATTGTTCAAAGAGAAACACCAAAAACCATAGATGAACCGTAGACTCAAGTTGAACGAGTTTGGAACAGCTTTTTTTCCGGAAGTCATAAAAGCAGTCATAAAAGCTGAACGCGGTCCCACAAGTTATTAGTTATTGAACCACAATCGCCACTTTACCTCTAAGTTCAAATAATGTTCACATGAATTGTATTACTTTATATCTACTATAGCCACAAGAGATTATTAAATGAAGTGCTTGTTTATGTTAAAAGGTTTTGATTAAATATACTTTACTTTTCGTAAAACAAAATTTTATTTGAATGTTTATTTTTCAAAAGATCAGCAGCAATGAACTATTTTTAACTATGTATACGTGCACACTTTTTGAACTCACTTTACGTAAATGTATATAAGCAATATCAGGCTGCGACCACATTTAAAATGCCTACACTTCTATATACATACATATGAATACTCTATGGTTTCATAAGTATTTATACATATATGTACATAAACATATACATATACTTATATTACAACCATATTAATGCACATAAAAACAAATACATACCTACATATGTAGGTATATGGTATGCAAGTAAGTGTATTTGCGTAGCCATTTGCATGAAACATTTATGATAACTGTTCGTTTCGCACACTTTCCATTTGCGATGTTAGGCGGAGAGACCATCTGTATGCTCCACCAACGGTAGGCAACACCAAAACACCCAACAATAATCGCATCCACAATAACGGCAACGACGACAACGAGAACGCCGACGATTCAATTGTGTTGGGATTTCATGTGAAATGGCGTAATTAACATGAAAGTGTGCGCATTAAATTAATTTGCTTGGCTTTATTATTGCCTCATTGCGGAGCTGTTGTTATTGTTATTATTATTATTTGGCGAACGCGTTGTGGATAATTAACCGGTGAAATATGCTTATACTATATGTATGTACATATATATATTCCCATGCACATATACATATGAAACACATGTGTGTGTACACTTATTCATACACATTGCATAATTATAAAATGATTTTGGAGCAATACCGTTAGGCAGAAGAGATGTCACAAAGGGTGCAGAAAACTCAATTTCCATTTAGAGATCTTTCCGTCAAATAAGAGATACGACCATTAAACTGAAACAGTAAACTGAGGGGTATTTTCGTAAAAAAATATCGAGGTTATGTTATGATTATCGAGCCTCCATCATTTACCTTTCCTTCAACCGTACTTTCTTACTTTAATTTTTATGCACGAAAGTCTGAAGTCAATACTATTTGTATGGAATGTCTAGTCATATCTTTCAGTATTTAATAAAGAAAATGATAAGGGCCTCGATACTTAATTCTTCATCTTTTCAGCATCTAGAAATGTTTGACGCACAAATTCTTAATTATTATAGACTTTGTTCTGGCAGACCTAAATTTAGTTCGATAAATGCAATGGGCAAACTAAAAACCGTTTAATCATAAGATGGTATGTCGTCTATGGCTACTTCGAGAAAATTTGGACGATCACCGATCCATAAGTTATCATGAGGTTCATTGTGCTTCCAATTAAGCCAGTAACTCAGAGGATTTGGTAAAAAAAACATGATTCTTTCTTCCCAGCTGCCCTTGTATATTATCGGCCCATCCGAATCCGCTTTTTCAATTTTCTGAAGGTAAGATCTTAAGGGAAGACGCCATGTGATGTCCCCTATAATGTTACTGAGCTCTATTTCACCTAGATGTAACAGCTTTTTGCTCTGTCCATCACCAAGACTACCCCAAAGTAACTTTGTGGTATGCTCTGTATGGCTGGTACTCCAAGACCTGAGCTGTTCCCCTAAAGTCCATTACTTAAAACAATCCTTGAGGGTGCTGAATGTCCTGGGACAACTTAGGGGAATTGTGTCTCCAGCTGCCGCTGAGAATCTAATTATTGGCACTTGCACAAGGTAACGCAGGGAGTCTTAGTATTTGCGTTATTGATAGCCTTAATACCCGCTTGGCTATCCACTAGCATGTTTATGGGTCTGCTGGTTACAGTAGAAGCCCACTTGGCACCTTCCGTTATGACCATAATTTCGCTCTGAAAAACTGAATTGTAGTAATTTAGTTTGAAGCTACATTCAATGTATGAACAGAAGAACTCTGCTCCTGTTCTAATTTCACCTTTGATTCGCCTGAGAATATGTGGATTTCGCCATTGCAACTGTCGATTACTGAACCATTAGTCCTAACTTCTCTATTGGAGAGTAAAAGCGTTGTATTTACCTCCTCATGGGTCTCCCTTCCTGGAATTATGAATCCATACATATTTTGAGTTTGTCTGATGACTTTTACAACGTAAAAAATTTAACAACGTGTTTTGCTTGAAAATACATAATTTTTATGAAATGTTGCAGAAATGTTTGGGTAATTTACTTTATCACCAACACAAGTATTTGAGTGGCACAAATTATTCAGGGAAAGCCATGAAATCATCGAAAACTTGCCTCCTCTTGTCCATCCACCTCTGTTAATGACGATGACATCGAAAAAGTAAAAAAAAGACAGTGCTAGAAAATCGACGTTTTGGCATCAGAGAGATAACAGAGGATCTTAACATTTCTTATGAATCGAAAAAAAGACGAAAACCGAAAAATCTACAATTCTCTAAAGGGAATGATTGTTTGTTATGGATTACCTATTGGCATACTTCTATTGGTTCAAAGGTAGCATGTTTTGAAGGTAATAAAAATATTAAGATTTGTCTTAAAATACATAAAAACGTTGTTTTTTTGTCAGTCTGGATCGAATTGCATAATTAAAGCTTCATATACATACATACATACAACCGCTTGCTATATACATAAGTACATGTATGCATGTTCTGAAAATTGTTATGCTGTATTTTTCTCTAAAACCTGTCGAGTGGCTTTAATAGTCTACTTTTAGTTGCCCCTTTTGACCTTTGACCATATTTACATATGTATACTCTAAGGATCGATGATAAGCGAACAGAGAAATAAAACTCATAAAACATCATTTTAGCCCTTTTTCTTCATCTTCCTCCTTTTCTGGTCTATTTAATCTTATTTTCACTATTAATCTCCGTTTTTCCATTTAGATGGCTCCTATAAACAATCGTATTTACTTACGAATATAAATTGTTACCCTCATCTCAAAGCGCCAATCAAAGTGCGTAGCATAAAGTAAGTGCAAAGTGGAATACTTTTAGGTGAAAAGGCGCACTTTCACCCATTTGGTGGATCTCCAAATTGAAAGAAAGAAAATTAAACTCAAGTTGTAATAAAAAAGTGATTTCTGCAAAATTGTTGCAAACGTTGCCTTTGAATTGGCCTTTTATCAACAGTTGTCAGAGTTGTTGTTGTTGACCGAAAACGGACACGGTGGCAGCGGCTAATTTTACGGATATCCCTTGAGTGCGGCCTAGAAAGTGCGTCTCTTTGATTTCAAATTGACCGCCGTCAGCGCCACAGCCCCGCCCATTTCCCCCGAAATTGCCGCAAACAGCAACTTCCTTTAGTTCTCTTTGGTCCTTTTTGGCAACTTTTATTTTCACATTATCTGTGTGTGTTTTTGCTTTAATTTCGCACCGAAACGGTTTGATCCATTTTGGTCATTTCATTTTTTATTGTTGCCACACTTTGTAACCGAATCTTAAAACGCAAACCTCCCAAGAAAGATGCGCAAAAGCAATCCAACAACAACAAAGCCGAAACAACTTGACACGTTAAGTCACAGCTACAACAACAGCAATAAAAGCAGACCATACAGTAAGGGTCTTGCGGACGGACATGGCTTTGGTAGCGCCACCACCAAAACAAATACTGTGGGGCAACAACAAATGTGTCTTTTTCTTCAAATGCATTGTAGTATTTCGTCTCGTTGGTAATTTGACATGAAACTGACATAATTGGTGCTTCTGTTCCTGTCCTTACAGTCTCTGGGTTGCCTTTGGTACCGTTTCCCTTTGAAGGTGAATGCTCAGCGCGCGGACAGCATGTGGCCGCTGCGTCGGTGCCAGTGCCAGTGCCAATGCCGGTCGGTTGCTACTTGGTCCGGTAGATTTTGGTACGGTCAGTCAATCTCTTGGGCGATTTTGGGTTTTATGACAGTCGCTGACGATGTCGTCCGCTCATTCGTTCGGCGCTGACACGAAATGAAGCTACCACTTTGGCACCGCAGGGGTTCTCGGTACGCACTTAATGACAAATCGATTTATAAAACCCCAATACAAACACCAGTAATTGGCCATAAACAAATACAAGTGCCCAAATACACACACAGAAACACGCACGCATACATACATTCATATCTATGGATGGGTGCGTATAATATTTGTTTGTACGTTCGTTGTGTTGGCAGCCAGTCAACAGTAGCGCTTTGGAGGCGTTTTATAGGCGATTTTATTGCGGCTCAGTGACTGTAACATCCTCCGTTGGCAAGGATAATGACTTTCAATTGTTACGTCGGCACCGATGACAGGCCAATCATCAATTGTGGTGTCAATATGTGTGGCGCTTATTTTGCCGATCAAAAATATGTTGTGCCAATGACTCGAACTCGTGCATTGGAACGAGAATTGCAAATGTTATTCGTTGTGAACATATAGCAAGTTATATGTATCTGTACACACACACAAATTCCAAGTATGTATATTTAATAGACGTATGTCCGTACAAATAGCAATAAATTTTATCCTAGCGGAAAATATATTAAAATATATTAATTATATATATTAAAATATATTAAAAAATTAAATTTTAATTAAGGTCAATATCGTATGAAAATAATTATTTAGTGTTGTAACCACCTAGGCCGCTTTGGTTAATATTTTAGAGGTTAATTATGATTCACCTGAGCCTCATATTTTAAGATCTACGTAGTATGCTTTCTTCAATATACTGCTATACTATAAACTTTTTAGTAGGACTTATTCAGCCACCACAATTCCTATTTTTAAGCAGAAATAATAAATAATTATTTAATGCGGTAATTACGCGGTAAAGATGCCATTCATACTATTTGCCGATTTCGATGAGCAACTGTCCGAAAGCATTTCTAAAGTTTCTGTCCCGAACTTTTTGAGAGTCTTCCTTCTCTGCTGTCTACTCAGTCCAAAGTAAGACAATCGTATAGTTTCAAGTCGATCGCTCCAGCGTTTTCTCCATCACTTTGAAAACACATTTCGAGAAAAGCATTAGTGTATATTCGAATCTACATATTTGTCAGATCACAATATAAGCAAAAAAATATTTTTTCTTAATTCACAAGTGGATATACATGTAAGCTCATAATATTAGCAATAGTTTGCGTTTTCCTTCAACATTTTCCAAGCTTTCAAGAAAACCTTCAAGAAAGATTAATATCAGCATATCGGAGCCAAAATGAACCACCAATTGGAAGAAGGGAATAATTACAAAAAGTTCGAACTGAGATAATTAGAAAAAACTGATCTACTCTCAACGTATACATCAAATACCCATGATATCTTAAAATGAAATGTAGTAAACATTGTATCCGATAATATGCTGTAAAAAAAAAATTTTATGTAAAGAAAAACAAAAATCAGGGTACTTTGAAATTCTTTGAATTATTCCCTTTTTCCAATTTACGAAAATAAAGATACAAATATTAAAGAATATTAGCATTTATTATATTAATAACATAGAAAAGATATTGTATTAATCCTCATCTATATCAGCACCATCCAATGTGGTTGTGGGCCAAGTCAAAATCAAATCATAAAACGTATTATACTCTTCAGGAATATATGGTATGATTTTTCGCACATCATTCATCTTTTTTCGTTTATGGTTCATGCATGATTTATTCCCTTCTTCCAACTTACATTTTTTTTGGCCGCTAGTATTACAATAGCGTTTGACCTTTTATTTATTTTTTCAACCTGACGCGTAGTTTTACGATTGAAAAGAGCTAATATGAGTAAAACTCTATTTCGTCAAAAATGGCTTTTATTCCCTTCTTCCAATTGGTGGTTCAAATAAAGGGTCTAGGCTCTAGCTCCGCAGTTGTTGTTGGTTGATTGGCGTAAGCCCTTGATTTATTATACCTTAGAGAAAATAATCTAGATGCAATAATCTCATAATTTTGGCGGCCATTTGACTCTGGCATTTCTGTACATTAACGAGTCTCCCATGCAAAGTGGCCATGTTTAGACGTAAAACATAAGGCGGTGCACCGTCTTGTTGGAAATAGCGTTTAACATCGCTAATATTCGCTATTGATGTTAACGGCAATTCCTGCCTCATCTCGAAATAAAAATGGTCTGATTATGCCAACCACAATCCACCCAAAAGGTTAATTTTTGAGACTACAATTGCGTTTCCTGAACCACACGAGTATAAAATTCACCCCAAAAGCGATGGAAAAGCCATTAAGCCAGAAATGGTTCTCTTCTGAGATTTTACGAATGTGAAATTTCTAATAAGTTTGGTCAATTTCCAAGCGTTGTACCAAAATTAAATGTGACGTGAATCCGTAAACAAGCATGACCGCCACGAGCTGTCAAAATCAAGTCATCCCTCTTGATAGGCACTGTACGGCACCTAAGCCTTGCAAAATACTACGAAAGCTAAGAGGAAAATTTTACAATTGTAGGAGAGGGTCATATTTGACCTTTGATATCATCATGTGGAACCTTATTTGAACCCAATCAACCGCTCACAATTATTTACGTCATTGTTCTTCTTTCCAACTAGCGCATTTGAGTATTCGTTGACGCATCCAAAATAAAGCAGCAATACATGAACTCGCCAGTTCTTATACTACATTAAGATCTCCATAGATATTTTAGAGTATCATTGACTACTATTAATCGAATAGTATGATAACAAAGGGGTTTCAAAAGGTAAAAGAAGGTGTCTAAATCGAAATTGTGACCTAATCATAGCTGACACATTTAATATTTCAAATAAATGTGCTTCAAGCCTTTTCGAAAATAATCTCATCTAACTCAACCTAATAGTTTTGTTTTTAACACTTTTTCTCTATCATGGTTATTCTAAAAACAAAAGGTCTCATTTTGTCCACACTAATAGTTATTGTAAAAGTGTATAAGCTATAAGTTATGAAACGATTTTTCGCTTATTGAAAACTATCTCAAAAGACATTCACCAAATAATATGTAATAGTCTATATAAACCATTAGAATGGTCATTATACCTGTACACTAAATGATTTGAATAAATCATCATGTAAAATCCCCAAAAAAAGTTAAATTATGAATGCTGTAGAATATTTAGTTAATGGCTTTTCGTTTAGGCGATTTCCAATCAAAGCCATTAGTGACATTGACAGCAAATTATATACTTATATGAAAATACATTTAGGAGTGTATATGTACATATTATATGCAAATGAATTTCTAAAATTCGATGGCATTTATAAACAAATGAATGGTCTCTTTATTCGACCGATTAGTCAATAAAAAACAACAAACATTTTCACACTTTTATGAAATATAGGAATAATGTATGAGCATATAAGATAATTTCTTAACATTCGGTAATTTTTCTTTTTTTAATTTTTTTGGTTTTGTTTCTTGCTTTCATAGTCAAATAATTTTAGTTAATGGGCCTTGTCGACTGCTCACATCCGGTTATGCCACAAAAGCTGTTGATAACACACACACATACACAAAAATATATAGTTTTATGAATACTTATGTTCGAGTTCGTGTGTGTTTACGCTTTTATATTACTTTCCGTTGCCTTAACTGTCTTCTTGTTAATGACGGCGAGGCAGATGAAAAAAAGACATTCCATTCACTAATTTCTAGACGCCGGCACCTCTTTTACTCTAGGGGGCGCTGAAATCATCACCTTTTCGACACAATCAAATTTCGAGTTGTCTGCCTTGTTGTTGCTGTTGCTATTGCAGTTGTTGTTGCTTGTGCGTGCTGTCGTCGTTCAACTGCTGCCAATGGTGACTTGAGTGCTGTCATATTATCTTGTTGGCCTGTCAAAGTCATACATTTTCATGCCAGTCTGAAGCTTCAGAATAACACAGAGCAACGTCCAACACTAAATGGAGCCTTTGTTATGGGAAAGTTGGAAGATGGCCGACCAGTGCGAGAATTGTAAGTTAAACATCAATATTCATATACATACATACAAGAAATTCATATTCATAGTCGCATTTACACATGTAGCTGTAATAACAACAATAAAAGTTTTCGTGTTGGCATTTGTATTTGTAGTAGTATTAAGTGGCGATTTGATAAATTTGTTAATAAATTTTGTGCGTAGGCTCACTAATTACCGATTATACCAAACATTAATGTAGTGATTTAAGAAATAGGCGTTTTACAAGCTTTTGAAATCACATGACAAATGAGTCAAATAACCACAATCGCTATTTTATTGTTTATGAAAACACTTTACCAATATCATATTTATTTCATTGTTGTAAAGCTTGATTGTGACTGTTGGGCGTGATACTTGGTGGTCGTATTTCTTGTGCTTTTTCACGTTTCAAACAAAGAAAAAGATCGCTTGGTATTATAGCAAAATTATTATTACGTTATTTGTAGAAAAATTTTAATCATCGAGGCTTTGTATTCTTTTTTTTTTCGGTGAAAAAGTTGGTGATGACTTCAGCATAGGTTAGGGACTTATGTATATCCACACATGAACTTCAAAAATTGATTTTTTTTGTAAAATATGTTATGCCGAATGTACACCCCCTTTGGCGTAGTGTTGGACTTCTAGTAAGGTAGGGCGGGCTAGAGACATCATATATTTTGTTAATAACATTAAGGAGACCCCAGTTCAGCCTTATGGGGTTACATGGGTTTCCTCGGATAAAAAACAACATTTTTTCAACAATTTTTTCCCTCTAATTTGTTAGAATTTTTTATTGTTACAAACATGCACTATCAACAAAGAAATTCTGAGGTTTTTGGAAAAAAAATATTTTAAATTGCCCCCTCGGAAAAAAGATGCGCTCGCGTTGGCAGGATAACTCTTACAGGGTCGTCTAAAGTGAAAAAATACGTGCTTTAGTGGCCGTAACTTAGAACTTGCACTAAAGAAAAAAAAACTGTAAATCAAAATTTTGGCAGACATTTTTACAAAATAATGAAAATTTCGTTGAAAATTTCGTGACTTTTTTTCAAATAGTTGTTATTGAAAAAAAATTCTCCGTCTAAGTCTTTAGTAATTGTATGTATTTAATTGTATCTCAAAGATCTGCGTAAAATATCATGAAGATCGGTTGAGTAGTTCTCGAGAAATCGGCGCACAATATTCTAGAGATGTTGTAGAATTTAAAAAGACAATAAAAAATTCGATTGTTTGAAACTTATAACCCTTTATGTCGAAGAGGGCATGCCATTGTGATCAACACGATAATGATACAAAACATACATACATTGAAAGGATCCAAAAAGAGTTTCAGACATTGAATTACCAAAATCATTGATTTGAGAATGGGTGACAAATTTTTTTAAGCAAGTACTAATCAACTTCAGAAGAAATTATTGGCAGTGATTTCTTAGATTACTTCGGACTGAGTAGGCAATTGAGAAGCAAAGTCCTTTCTTGACGAACAAAAACCAAACTCTATAACTCACTCATAATTCTCGTCCTGCTATATGGTGCAGAGGCTTGGACGATGACAACAACTAAGAAGTCCACGTTGCGAGTTTTCGAGACAAAAGTTCTGCGAAAGACTTATGGTCGATGGAACGATGAGCTGTATGAGATATATGACGACATTGACATAGTTCAGCAAATTAAAGACAGCGGCTACGCTGGCTAGGTCGTGTTGTCCGAATGTACGAAAACACTCCAACTCTGAAAGTATTCGGCGCTGTACCCGCCGAGGGAAGCAGAGGAAGAGGAAAACCTCCACTCCGTTGGAAGGACCAGGTGGAGAAGGACCTGACTACGCTTGGAATATCCAATTGGCGCCACGTAGTGAAAAGAAAAAACGACTGGCGCGCTGTTGTTAACCCGGCAATAATCGCGTAAGTGGTTTCTAAGCCAATTAAGAAGAAGATGTCTTAGACATTGAAAACTACATTAGCTTGGTTTAAAGTACTTCCTATGTAGTCTGTCAATGGTAGTTAATACATGTATACATTAGGGCAGTCCCCAATGTTGAAAAAAATATTAAAGAGCTATCCCCAAGCCCTGTGTGAACTCAGCAATATACAAGTTTTCCATACAAGGGCTTGATTTTGAGAAAAGGATGTATGCAAAGTTTATAAACATATCATAAAAACTAAAGAACAAGATCCCGTCCATACAGAAGAAGAGAGAAACAGACGCAATTCAGAACTATATTTCTACTGAACTAAAATTTTAATCTTCATCATTTTTATACTCCACCCTAATGTATGTACATACACTCAATAGTTCATATTTTTTTATTCCTTTCTTATTGATAAATATTTAATTTTCACTTTTACATTGCCACTACTCAACTTTCATTACGCTGCACCAACACCTACCCATCGCATTGAATGATGGAATATATCACTCTTCGGCCGTGCGACCATTTGGCAACAATGCGCGCGAACACTTCAGTTAAAAGCCGCATAAATAATTGCGCAAACACCCTACAAATTGCAAATAAACACATTAACCCGAACCTTGCCTTCTCGGCTGGCCTGCTGTCAACCGGCACAAACAAACACACATACATACTGCTATGTACATATGTAAAACGGATGCAGGGACGATTGTTCTGCGCCACCGTGAGGTTTCAAGTGTGTGTGTTGTTGGTGCGCTGCCTCCGTCGCAGCTGGTGAGAATGGCGCTCGCACTCACTCTTATCAGACCATGTAAATGTCTCAACTATTTGTTAAATGCTAAAACGACATCGACCGTAATGGAAATGACAAGTCGTCGGTAACACCAGCGACTGGACGCTGACAGCCACACACCAACAACAACAGCTGATTTTCTCATATAGTCTGTATGTATCAATGCAGTTGGCAGTGCTGAAATATTTTATGCCAAAATGCGCAAACTACAGTATAAAGAGCGACTTGGCGAAAATATGTCTGTATGTTGGCACATATACACATATACCCACACATAAGTATCAGAAATCGTTGCCAAACACACAAATTTACGCATTCACAAGCCTCATATTTATGAAGTGGAGCCAACGCGTCGCGCAGCCGCTACAAATATCACACAATTACCACATTCACACACACATACATAAGTACGTAGGCATATAGACGCTTACACGCATGTGTGCTGTATCCATGGAAAGAACAACCAGCGACGCGTCAGCCTTCTGATAATCTGGAGTGAATGTCATTAACATTTTGATTGGATGCACTTTGTACCGATCACCAACTGCTCAGTTCTTGGCTTGTTCGATTCTTCTCTCGGCCGACTCACTCTGCCACTGCCGAACTGCCTGGCCGTACGAGTAAGCAACTCTTCGCAGAGGACTGCGCTTATCTTAAAAGGTTTTTATTTGGGCGCCGTTAAATGACCACGTTCCTCTGGAGAGTAGGGTAATATTAGTAGTTTTGTAGTGCTTAAGTTGCTTATGAAACATACCATTACACACATAACTATATTTGTTTGTATGTATTTATGTTTGTGTGTAGTGTACAGTCACACTTTCATAAATTTATTTATTAAGCTGAAAATGTCGAAGACCAGACGATAACAAAGGAAGCGAAATTATTTTACACTGATCGAAAACAAACTCGTCTTAACTTCTGAGGCACGCACTACATACAAATATTCACACACATTTAGACACACGACATACAAAAAATACATCGTACATATACATACACATGATCTTCCTCTTGCGCCTTATAAGGCCAAAAAATACGCGTCAACAAAGTGGTCAGCACTCGGTGTCTGGTGTTAAATTGTCGCGTGTCCATTGTTGTGGCACCCCACCCACACTGGCCACATGCACTTCTGTTGCAAATATAATCAGACAACCCACACTTACTTACATACGCATGTACAAATGAATGAATGTCAGTGCATTGCCAACTACTCTTCTTTTCGCCTCATATTTCAGTCTGCCTGCCTTAATTGCTTTCCAGCGACAATTTGGCTTAAGATTGCAAGCAGCAATTAATCAGACTTTTTGCCACAATGAAAATTCGTATAAAATAGACAAATGATACAAGTGCTGGGTTTCGAGTGCTACTTACCTGTGATGGCAGTTGTACATACATAGTCATACATTCTTCTGTGAAATATTCTGTTAATGTGCAAATAATCATATTCGCATTTGTTGGCTTAATTGTTGATTCGGGCAAGACTTGAGAAATACTGTATAATTATAGGAGGGCGGTCCGATAATGACTTGTCTCATCGCCAGATAGCAATTGGAATTTGCTATCACGCATTACACAATAGAATGATGCGACAAAAGTCCACGATCAATTGCCGAACTACCGATTGAAGGTGATAAGGCAGTAGGTATCTCAAAATATCGCGAGGTTTATATACAAAATGAGTTCATTGCGGTATTAGATTCTGTTTAAGCACAATCCGAAGAAGTTCTTGAATCCTTTCATGTCCGTCGATCAAACATGGATAGAGTGGTAAAATGTAAATGTGATTAAATATTTCAAATTTATTTTTTTTTTATCCTACATAGTCCGTAATGAAAAAATATATACAAAAAACAGCAAGTTATTAGAAGTCTTAAAAAAATGGTAATGAAATTATTACAAAAATGGCTTTCTCAAAATAATAGGAGTGCCTTCGATAGTTAATCTAAAACTTAAAAAATAACAAATTTAATGATAAAGCTTTTTTAAATGTAATAATTTTAAGCACAACGATATTAATGAGAACAAAGTAATATTTTGTTGTTTCGCCTTTGTTGCATAAAACTGCAGCACAGTGTCTAGCATTGAGCTTCAAGCAGCTTTTACCGTATGGAGTATCTGGTAGCAATATTAGCATTTTCCTTGTTTCTTCTGCCCCCAAATTTTCGATCGGATTGATATCGGGCGACTGAATTGGCTTTAATCCAGTATATTGACCCTTCGTCGTAGTAGGAAAATCATGCCAACACCATTATTCCTGTTCCACGATGTTTAACAATTTTGATACGGTGTTTTGAATTAAATTCGGTTTTGGGCGGTCTTCTCGCATAATTACAAGAACCTTTTCTACCAAACAAAATAATTTTAGATTATTTGTCCATAATATGTCCTGCCAATGTGTCATTTTGCAAATTGAATCCGTACTGATGGGTGTTTCTTTATAGGAAAACGAATTTTCCTCGGGCTGTGTGCTATTAAATTATTTTCATTTAATGTTCGACTTTGGATATTTGCACGTAAGCTCGGTTCATCTTTTATTTTTTTTATTTAGTTATGCGAATAGCAAGTCTATTTGATATCACCTGTGGTCGTTCGCGAGTTTCAGCTTTTGGAGCATATTTAACAACATTTCATATCATCGAAACTCCTCTCCCGATAATATTTTGTACATTCTTGTACGTTTTTCTACTTGAAATCAATTTTTGGATTGATTCACGTTGGTCAGTTGTGCAATGTTTTCCACGACCCATTTCGTCAAAATTAAATGATCTATTAGCCTGATTCGTCCACAATTTAATAAAAAATAGAGCTAGAGGTACTTCTTCATCACTAAAGTGACAATGAACGATTCAGTTTTTTTCTACGCTGATTTCAAATGAGCAGTCCTATTATTTTGAGAAGCCAAAAATTACACTTAACTGTAAAATTCGCAAATTTTCGGGAACGGAAAAAAGTCAAAGAAAAATTTTACGGGACTTCATGATTTGCACTCATATTCAAACAAACTAGGTGAAAAAAACACAAAATAAACAAATAAATTTAATTACTGTTGCAAAGAGAAGTAGATATGCAACAGCCCTACTATTATTTTGATAACAGCTGTATATTAGGGTGAGTAAAAAAAAATTCACTTGCCAAATTAGATTCCGACACTCTTCAAGTAGAGCTTTTAATTGCGAAGCTAATCCGTCTTTCAGTTTTCTTTCCTGATCCATTTGATGCTTTTCTTAATCGGAATCTTAGCGTACAATGCGTCTGTCGATGTGCAAGTAATTTGGAGAGCGCAATGGTGGACAAAAAATCTAATATCTTCGGTATGACATGAATGAACAAATTTTCTGGCAGTTTATTAAAGGGGAACGTTGTTCGCGTTATGTCACGCTGTTGGTAATTTTTTTAGAGTGAACAACGCATGAAAATTTTAATTTGTATGTAAAAAATTTAATTTTTGATCCCTTACCTAATAATGTGCTAATTTTTAAAATCGATGATTAAGCAAAATTTTCAGGGTCCACTTGACGTGGTTTGAGCCAGTACCAAAAGAAAAAATACAATATTTTTAACCTACCCAAATTATATTTATATATATATTTATATATTTTAAATAAATATTATAAATTTTTTCTTACAAATATCATATAGGTATTTACCGCTATATCTGCGTATATTTCAGGTCAATAAAAACCCTCGAATTTGCAGCACATACATATGTACATGCATACAGATCATTCGTCTCACAATGTCTTCCAATATTTTTGCCCATAAATGCAAATCGTATTCCTAATGACGATCATTTACTACATTTAAATGACACTTTACGTCGCAACAATTGTGAGTTATGAAAGTCGTAAAAAGTTTTTGAAAAATTTCAAAACCACATCTTTAATAAATTGTGATCGTAAAACAAACGCAATAAAATAATTAAATGTTTGATTTGAAAAAGTGGACCTCACCAAAAGACAAAAACTGCCAATATTTACAGATGTTTTGACTATATATGTATATACAAATATACATACATACATGCTAAACACATCATGTCTATATCTATATAAGTATTTTGATTGCAAAGTCGGTTAAATTGAAACATCTAATAGCCATAAAAGTGCAGATCGTAAAACCGTCGAAATGATCGAAAAATATGGCCAACCGGTTAGGCCATTAAACGTACGCTCACTTGTTGGCGGCAAAAATCGTTTGGAAGTGCTCGTAGAGTTAACGAGATGTTTAGCCTGTTAGTTGACGACGACTTGATCACATATACGTGGAATATACATACATATCGATCCAGATAATGAGCGTAGATTAGAGACAGCCTCATTTGCTAAGCGAGAATAGAAATGAGGCTATAAAATGACACCTTCAGCAAGTAATTAAAAGAGGGTAAGATTGAATTACTCATCGACGCTTGAGCTCGAAATAAATACGCACATAAATACATATATACCATATATAGGCAAACGTGGACTTAATCACTTAATTTGTGGCGTGTGGCAAAGTGTCGGCAAACTATTTCACTTATTCGTACATATGTAATTCAGTGCACTTTTAAGTAACAGAAACCTCAACGGTTTAATTGCTGAACCCTTCCACACGCACATCCACTATGTTATCGTCCACCATTGCCCAGCGCATTCATCTTCACCTGTGTACTGCACTTGAACACATACATATACCAATGCATTATGTATCTGTAGGTATGTTTGTTGTAAGGCGGTGAATACGCATATATCCTGTGAGCTGCATCGGAATGACTCATATTTGTTGCGGCGGATTACCGTCAATTTGCTTATCAACTGCGTTTCTCTTCGTCTTGTTCTGAGCGTTTTGGCGACAATTTTCCTACCTTTGTCTTCGCGTATCTTCCCTTTTTGGATTACTCGATTTAATTTATTTTGTTTTTGTAATGATTAAATTTTTATAGCCTGATTCCATCAATTAGCGAGTATTTTTTTTTTTTTTTTGTACGGTCTCTTCGGACGAAATTCTCGACATATTTATACTTACAAACAAAGAAAGCCTTCTTCAATATTGGCTTTAGCTACATAATCAAAAACCATTGTCAGATGTGATCAATTGTTCCGAATACTAGTTGTTTATTGCCAGAAAAAGTTCCGTAATGAAGTTTATTATTTAATAACTGGGTTTATTTGATGACTGCAAATTACAGCCTAAGTGTGATCACCCGCCATGTGGAGAGATCAGATACCTCTTCTTCTTCTTCTTTACTGGCATAGACACCGCTAACGCGATTATAGCCGAGTTATCAACAGCGCGCCAGTCGTTTTCTCTTTTCGCTATGTGACGCCAATTGGATATTCCAAGCGAAGCCAGGTCCTTCCAACGGAGTGGAGGTCTTCCTCTTCCTCTGCTTCCCTGGAGGATGGAGTCAGGTGTACAAGTTCACGCAAGTGAGGAAAGTTCTCTGATCGCCATTCACTTGGAAGTGACCAGAAACGATTCTTTTACATATGGATCAAGCAGCTTACGACTTCCGGTCTTTGACCAAGTATCCTCTGGGTAGCCTAAGAACATCTGTTTGAAGGCGAGCTAAAGTTAGAAGGCGAAACATCCCCTGCATAGGGTTGTGCGCTGGGCTTGGGACCCGTCACGTATAAAAACACTCCCAATGAAAATTAACAATCAGCCTCGGATGAGATCAGATATCTAATCTAACCTAATAATCGGCGATTCATTTTAAATAATTGTGAATTCCCGTGTTTCAGGAGGACCTGCGAAAAGAGCTGTCTGGCAGTTTGGAAGATTTTACTGATTGAAATTAACTGAAAAAGAATTTTCAAAACAAAATAAACAATTATTACAGTAGATGAATAATAGCAACCTGGGCCTGATCTCTCCAACGAAGTGGAGGTCTCTTGAATCGCTGAACTCATCACAGCTCATCGCTCCATCGACTCCGTTGCCAATGTGCAAAGGACCATAAATCTTCCGCAAAACCTTTCTCTCGAACACTCTTAAGGCCAATTCAGCCACACCACATAGCAGGACGGGAATAATGAGTGACGTGTAGAATTTGGCCTTTGTTTACCGAGACATGACTTTACTTTTCAATTGCCTACTCAGTCCAAAGGAGCAACAGTTAGCAAGAGTGATTCTACGTTGGATTTTACGGCTGACATTGTTGTTGGTGTTGATAGTAGTTCCAAGATAGACAAAAATATCTATAATTTCGAAGTTACGACTTTCAGCAATGACGCGTTAATGCGATGATTGTTGATTCGGTGACGTGAGGTATTTTGTCTTGTCCACGTTCTCAATCAGACCCATAAGCTTCTCTTCTTTATCAAGTGTAGTGAAAGAAGAACTAACGACGAATGTTGAAGCCAATGATATCAATATCATCGGCGTACGACAGCAGCTGTACATTCTTACAGATTGGGGGGTCCCCCTTTTTGTAGATCAGGCAGAACACACTTAGCTCCCAATCATCGGGCATGCTTTCATCCGACCATACGAGTATCTTGCAAATAATGATCTACGTGATGGGTTCTAAACCCAGCGCACAACTTGATTTGAACACTTTTGGTTCGATTGTTTATAAGGGAAGTAGTCGTGGGGATTTCAACTCCTACTGCATCCTGATCATTTATATATACATAATCCTATATCTATCTCGATAAGTTTTACGTGAGCTTTAACTAGGTGAAGAAAACTCTAATACTCTGTAACATGTTGCAAGAGTTAAAAAGCTTTAACAAACACTTAAAACACGAAAACTTAAATCACCCTACTTATGTCATATATATTTTCATATTCAATACTTTATATATTCGGATGTATATTTGTATATAACACTATACATATTCGTACCTGTCGCCGTTAATAAAAGCCAAAAGCGATATTATGACTACACATTCCGCGTATTAGATCTTTAAAAGCTTTTTAATATTATGCTTGTCGTTGTCATTTAAAGTTTATTGTTTTTAATAAACAGCCACACAAGTGTTTTTTACGTGTTTTTGTTGTTGGCGATGAGTGTGTTAATTTGTATTTTAAATGCTAATTAAATCGCGATAATTTTTAAAATCAATTCATTAACATGTTTAAGAGTTAAAACAAAAGGCGAAATCAGTTTTTTTTGATATTCATTAGTCCGAATGTGAACCACAATAATTTTTTCTCAAATACATTAAGAATGAGATACAATATCAGATAAGAGCAGTCAATCGAAAACTGTTAAAAAAAAAAACAAAAGAAAAACATTTTACACTTGTTTTTTAATGCATGTTTTTGATTCAAGAAGTGAAAGGATGAATTATAGCTTTGACGCCTGAGAGCTGTAGTACAACTTCTTAAATCCAATTGCTCATTAAAGTTAAAATAATACTTTGGAAAAGTACAGGCAAGTTTAAGTTAGTGCTAAATATCATACCGAATACCATTCATTATCAGAATTATAAGATATTCAATTAAATAATATATAACCAGTCGTAATACTCAGTTATCTGTTATTAAAATTACTCTCATTTGTATCAGTGGATCTATGTTTGTATATATCTTCAACACTCATGAAATAACAAAGAAACTTCTGCGAAATGCATAAATTTAATTAGGCTATAAACGCGTAAGCAGTGTCTACTCCAATACAGAAGAAGAAGACTAATTTAATTTTAATTCAAATCCAAGTGAATTTTTTTGAAGGCACATTTACAGACTTTAATGTACGTTAATAACCTGCGATCCGTTTTGAAAAATTTCGGATTTTTTGAACCAGAGGGGCCGATCGTCGCAAGGTCCTAGGAAAAAAGTTGCCTGGCGTTAAGGAAAAATTTTCGGCTTTAATTAAAAAAAAAAATTAACAAAAATCGATTGAGCCTTCGATCATTTCCTAACGAATATATCTAGGAAAGTCCAGTCGATCGGTCAAGCCGTTGCATAAAAATTTTCCTCACTCTGGATACAATATTACGAGAGAAACGCATTTAAAGTCTTAGTAGCTGATTATACTAAGGTACAGGATTCATTTAAATTATTACATGAGGATTGTAGCGCGACCTTAGTTCTATTGTGGTCTTACAGAATTCATACAAATATGCGCATTTCTCCGAAACTGTTTGTCAGATCAACTTTAAATTTTCGGATAATATTTTCAACTATACATATGTACATTCAATATCTAAGTAATCGTTTTTTTTTCAAAAGCAAAAGTGAATGGAATCCCTTAAATATCGTTTAACAGTTCTATTCAATGGTCCCACAGTTTCACTTGTTATCTGGAGTGATAAAAAAAGGCATATATCACGTTCAGAGTTTTCTCATGTCTAATATTTCGAGCCTTTGAAATGTCTACTTTAGAAAGCTGATATTTCTAACGCACTTTAAATCGGCGCTTTGTAGATATGAGATGGTAGACTTTTGTTTCCTATGCACCTTGAATCTTTTATTTCTCCTTTTAAAATGTATTTTCGGTCGGTCAGTTCTTCAAATTTAAATTTCTTTACTTTTCTTAAAAAAACCATTTAGATGAAATTTATAGATATCTTAATATCTAACTGTTGGGGAAAGCAACACTCGAAACATTCATCAGTCAAAATTAAAAAAAAATATTAGTAATTGCAAAACCATCTGCATTCTTTTTTAAATTATTTTTTATTCCTTCCAACACATTCTGTGCAACATTCTGAAATTTTAATTTAGCTTGAGCTTGGTCTAACGGAATCTGGATGTCAAATGCACACATCATTTTTCATATTTTTAATTTTTTCCTGCAGTTTATCAGCTATTCTGCAAGTGCTTCTAAATGAGCGCTTAAAAAATAATAAATGAATCTGTTTAGAATGAAAGCTGCATATACCATTAGTGTGTACATACGTATGTATATACATGTATAAGTATGTTTGTATATATACATGTTTATGGTACATTCCTTAATTTTTTGTACCAATTAAAATTTAAAAACAAGAAAAAACGTTTACTTCGGGCTGAACCAAAACTACAATATCTTTCACAAACGCAAAATATTCCTTATAAGAACTTGATTTTGACCGGCCAGTTTGAATGGCAAGCATGTATATGCTATAGTGAACTGATCAGGTAGGTAGGTAGGTAGGAGTGCAGCGCTGTTGTCTATCGGGCTCAATTAGCACTTGATATGCCATTTTGATACACTATTCGTAGAACCTTCTGTATTTGCTATCAAATTTCACCTTCTCTCTCAAACCATTTTGAGGTTTCGATGAAGCTACATATGTGTGCCTGATATGTTCCCCAACTGGCCCTGTTGTGGTAGCTGTTACTCTGTTTATACTTTTTCTTGACCTATTTAGTAAGTCGTTGGTTCTTTTCTTGTCAAATGTTGGCCATAATTGTTTAGTTATGATGCATTTTATAATGTTTTTCCATCTGTTATTTGCAACTTGTTAAAATTGTCTATTGATCTCCCTTTTGACCGACCCTAGCAAGCTTGGTATTAGCTCCGCCTCGGATTCGTTAAGGAAAGCTGGTGAGACTTATAGGTCTTAAATCCTTGGCGTTATCATGTGTTATTCTGCCTGGGTTTGGAAGGAACACAACTTTAATTCTTCTCCAATTTCTTGGGATGTAAGATAGTTGAATGCTATGTAGCTTGGTATATATCCTCAAGCCTTTGAACCATTGGTTCTACCAGTTTTTGCATCATTATAGGCATATTGCCGTCAGGACCTGCCGCTTTAAATGGTGCAAAACTATTTATTGCATATTTGATTTTGCTTTTGTCTACTATTCGTTCTGGTTGAACCCTCGTTAAAGGAGTTTGCTGACTCCCGGAGAAGTGCGTTGTAATAAGTACCTCCATGCATGTTTCGTTCGTAAAAAAAGTTTTATTTGCTGCTGTTTAGCCCTTTAATGGTGTCTTCATTAACCCAAGGCCCTGTATTAGGCTGAGGTCGATGCCCCTCTCATTTGTGAGGGATGTCAGATTCGCTGTAGCACTCTTCGAATGCTGCAGGTTTATCTGTCGCATCTTAAGTTATTGGGCATCTTAGATGCCACATTCCGCAGCAACTGACTGGCGTCGTCGACCTTTTCTTCCGTGTCGTCTTCGTCAGCCGCTTAGTCGCCTTGGAAGATTTTAAGCCTGGTCTTGCGAGTTCCTGGGATTTCTTGTGCAACTTTGGAGGTGGACGCTTCCTCCCTTAGATTTGCTGTTTTCGCTGCTGTATCTACCGGTATACTTTGGTTTGTATATCCGGCAGTACTCTTACTCATCTCCTGGCTGGAGGCTAGTAATTCGTCCTCTTCGGATTCCGTTATAGGATTCCTCTAAGTCATCTGAACCGATCAACTTGTGCGGAGGTTGTAGCAATGCGTTGAGTAATAACCTGCGCTAAATTTTGTGATATATCTTGCCAAATAAATAAAGTTTCCTTACAAGAACTTGATTTGGAATGATCAGCTTTATGGCAGCCATATACTAATGCTTCTTGGTGAGAAAAGAACGTATGCTAAATTTCAGATTAATATCTCAAAAACTTCTAGTCTCTCGGGGAGTGTTAATCCCTAAGTTTTTGATATTTCGAGCTGTATTCGTGTAAATGCAGATGGACAGAAACACGGATATGGTTAAATCGATTCAGCTCGTCACGTTAATAACTTATATACATACATACATATTTTAATAATTTAGAAGGTCTCCAACGTTTTATTCTGGGATACAAACTTCACTGCAAACATAATATACCCTGTTCAGGCTATTAAAGGTATATGTATATTAAAAAAGTGATCAAAATATGTAATTATTTTTAAAAGCTGCCTCAGTGACTGAATGATTAATTTGAACAGCTTTTTGCTTATGCAGTTATGTAACAGTAATAAAAATTTCACTTGCCGACTCATTAATGTAAGTAACACGGGGTATTGCAGAATTCTAGCTGCCACCATTTTTCCTGTGAGATTTACCAGCTTCATTCTTTTATTTAGTTTTTTTTTTTGCTACGCGGACTAGTCGCTTCGGTATACCACCTTACAATCCATACAAAAGTTGGAGTCATTGTCAGCGTCAAGTATATGCTTTACGTAAGTATATACATATGTCCATATATGTATATAACCACCCACCAACTTGACTTGCCTTGACAATTGCATTTGTTGTTTCTGTTGGTTGTTTTTGCTTTTTTGCTCACTGCAACAAAGACGACTATTGCAGCAACGACATTTCATTGTAACGAAGGGGAATTCCGATGTTGACACTCACCGCAATTCTCAATCTCCGATGCACCTAGTACATTCAGTAAAACGAACACGGTTGTTTCTCTCTTTTGCCTTTCTGCCTTGTTTCCACTAACTATTCAAAACGAATTCTGCTCTTTTATGATTTCTTCTCTTTGTGCGCTGTTTCGTCAAGCAAGTCAATAATAATTCTGCAACAACAATTACTTTATAGTTGCATTACAAATGTGAAATTGAATTCAGTTGGTGTAGCGGGAACTTTTTCAAAATGGCCGCTTTGCTCAGCAGTCACAAGTCCCAGCATGGCACGTGAATTCTACACATAGTTCATTACAACTCATTTTAAATATCAGAAACTATTTGTGGTTATATGTATTTCAAACTAAATGATGTTAGTTCCTCTTTATTCTTATTTTGGTTTTTAATATACTATAAATCTCTATTTCGAATGTAATTAAAGTACTACTGGAAGCTGCACTCGTTCATCTGGAACTTAACTGGACACTGTTCCTATTGGTGCTCATGCGATGAAACTAAAGATTTTCGAAAACGCAAATTGTTCGATCTACATTGAGAAAGGTGAGGTAATAGCATATAAATACTTTCTACTACAGTATTCAACTGTCGCAAGACTAAGGTTGATACATTTTTGTAGTCATATCTTCTATGAACCAGGCAATTGGCTGGAACTTATTTAATATTTGCACACTCAACAAATTTTTGGATAAACTCAAGGGAGTTATAATGGCGCCGCGATCAGTTTGATTACCTAACCTAAACAAACTAATGGTTGTCCACAAAGGAAGCGATTAGCGAAAACGATCTAATCAAAATAAATTAATTCAGAGAAAAAAAAATATAAATATATTTAACTTAAGTAAAGTCCCTACTTGAAAAGTCATAGTGTATTTCAAAATTATGAAGGAATTTTCTTCAAATCTTCTGATTTCTACTAGTGAACCAACAGCATCAATCTCAATATATTAAAAAAGAATAACCATGAGGCATTTTTAACTTGACGAAGTACTCTAGAAACCGACTTTTCTTTATCAGAAATCATTTTGTGAGTTCTTGACAGGTATATACTCGTATACTACTATGAGCAAAACTTTTAGACTTTGTTCATAATTTTAAAATACTTCATTTATTCTTCAAAATCTGTGTCGTCCAGTTCAAAGTAATCCTCTTTGGCCCAAATACACTTATGCCAACGTTTTTTCCAATCCTTGAAACAGCTATTAAAGTCAATTTCTGAGCGTATCGATTCACGTTTGATATATTCAATTGACTCAAAACGCTTTCCCCGGTGGTTTTAGTTTGCTGAATAGCTAGCAGTCAGACAAGCCTAATTAGGGGTAAGCGCTGGTTATGGCACGATATGTATTGGTTGAAAATTTGGCGAAAAACCTACGAAGATGTGGTATGCGACGATGCATTATTGTGGTGCAAAAACTAAGAGTTGTAGACCCATAATTTCGGACTCTTAGCGCAAACGACGCATAACACTGAAACCGGCCTTGCTTAGCCGGACGGAAAGAAATCGGACTGCACCAACCTAACATAACATTGATTTTTGACCTGCTTTGACATGGTTTTCGACTTTAGCTAACCTTTTTCTTTGACGTAAGTATAGATCCAAAACTCATCGCCAGTATTAATGCGTTTCATGACATCCGACATTGTTTTTTGAAAATATTGAGTGATTTTGGAACCATTCGTGCTTTCGCTTTTCTTAGGCGCAAATGATATTTCAAAATGGTTTTCCCTGATCCTACAAATATTCCAACGATGATATCTCTGACAGTTAATCGCCGATTCTCAAGCACAAATTTCTTTGTTTCATTGATGTGTTGATGTTGATTGCTGTTCTGGACGATGTTCGTCGCCAACGCGTTCTCGGCCCTCTTTAAATAATTTGTACCAATCAAAAACAGTTGCTTCCGACAAACAATTATCACCGTAGGTCTTTTCCAACATTCTGAAAGTTTTGCCACCAGAAATTTAGAACTTCTTTGTTGAATAATTTCACTCATCGTAAAAATCGCCGAATGTACTTTAGAAAGACAAGCGTATAATAAATACTAATGATTATTTTGATGTGAAATTGGGCACAGTGTCACTGACAGTTATACGAACCTAGAAAAATTAACGAATCGTCGAATGAGTTTTCGGGCGAAATTTAATTTGAAAAGTCTTATTATTTTTTGTCCACAGTAGTATTTTAAACCAGCATTCTCTTGTTGACTAGAAACAGTGCGCATTAACTGTACTGAAACTTCCAATACCGAAATCCAATCCCTATTGTAACGTCTGCCTAGAACAGTGTCCAACTGGTGAAGTTGAGTTTCGTGTAATTTTGATGGCATTCCATTAACTACTGCTAAATCTATTTCATTTTAGATATTCAAAATATGTATGGTTACGTAAATAGTTCCATGGGATTATAGGCTGTTTATTGAGGTCTTTTATGCATTTTCTAAAAACGTTACCATATAAATGTATATAAGTATTTTGTATTCCATCCAAAATAAAAGATTTCAAGAAACATATAATCCAAAAAAATAAGATATTCTGAAGTTATATTTTTTAATCGCCAATTTCGTTTTTGTTTATCAAGTTTAGGTCCAAATAAAGTTTCCGCTTAATACTTCAAATTTAAAAATTACTTTGAATGTAGAACATTAGCCATGCTTACAACAAAGCTCGTTAAATAAGCTTAATTTCTATACAAGATAAAAATAAAATGCCCAAACACTTGCCTATTTTAATTTTTCACATGAATTTTGAGTTTATGAAAAAGGTCTTTATACAAAAGTTGTAGTTCTTTTTATTACTAACTTTTTTATAGGACTTGTAGTTTTGCCGGAAATTGAGACCGTTTTTATACCCTGAACAGGGTATATTAAGTTTGTCACGAAGTTTGTAACACCCAGAAGGAAGCGTCGGAGATCCTATATGTATATATATATATAAATGATCAGTATGTTGAGTTGAGTCGATTTAGCCATGTCCGTCTGTCTGTCCGTCTGTCTGTATATATACGAACTAGTCCCTCAGTTTTTAAGATATCCTTTTGAAATTTTGCAGACGTCATTTTCTCTTCAAGAAGCTGCTCATTTGTCGGAACGGCCGATATCGGACCACTATAACATATAGCTGCCATACAAACTAAACGATCGGAATCAAGTTCTTGTATGGACAACTTTCACATTTGACAAGATATATTCACGAAATTTGGTATAGATTATTTTTTAAGGTAACAATGAAATCTCTAAAAAACTTGTTCAGAACGGGGACTATAGCATATACCTTCCATACAAACTGGACACATAGCTACTAACAGAAATGCACCTGTGAAGGGTATTTAGCTTCGGTGCAACCGAAGTTAAGGTTTTTTCTTGTTAACCCTCAAAAATTCAACCGCGCTACTCCTCTACTACCTAAGATCATTCGTAAATTATGTACTCTTTAATGTTTGTTTTTTTGTCTTTCGTTTTCAATGGGTTTCAACCTTTTATCATATACAAAGGCTTCTGCACTAGTCTATGGTTTCCAAAATAATTCACCAAATTGCGTAATATACTCACATATTAACCAACCAATGACTTATATTGCCACAATCTAAATATACCTCACGTAAAATACAATTTATAACAGTAAAATCAACGTTGACATTTTCAATTTTCACACTTAAAATGATACCTAATCAAATGGCAATACCTGAATGCCAGAATGCCCGACGAACACGCACGAAATCACGGAAACCAACTTTTCCACAGATTTACCAAAAATTGCAGCAATAAATATAAATAAATTGCGTCTTTGTTGGCCTAGTAAAATTTTTACAACCCATTTCGTGCGCACCAACACTAAATATAACGGTCATAGCAATTGGCTTCTCGAATGCATACATAATTAATGCTGGCACTTGGTTTGATACGAAATTGGAAAGACATTAACCGACGACGATGAAGTTAGAGCAGACGATTGTGCACAATGCTTCCGGGTGGACGGAGTAGAGGGGAGGCAGTATATAATGTACATACAAGCATACATCCAGTTGGCAACAAATCGACAGAAGCTCCCAGCGAAATTGCTTTATGTGCAGTGGTTTCGTAATGCTGATGGTGGTGAGCTTTAACCGAATTGTTGTTTAGAACAGTTGCAAAAGTGTTGGAAATTCGTTGAGAGACTGGTAATACTTTTCTTGGCAGGATTGCGATTTTGCACGATCGTTGCGGTACATACAAGATTAATACTTATATACCATATTTAAGGCCAGAGAAATACTATTGTGCCCCAAAAAAAATAATTGTACATTGTATTTATTTTGAAAATTCTTTATTTATTCTTCCAAATCAATTTTATCCCCTTCAAAGTAATCCCCTCCCGATGCAATGCACTTATGTCAACGGATTTTCCAATCTTCGAAACACTGGTTGTAGTCACTTTCCGGGATGGCCTTCAGTTCCGTCTTCGCTGCGCCTTGAATCTCCTCTATCGTATAAAAACGGTGTCCCCGGAGCGGTCTTTTGAGCTTGGTGAACAGCCAGAAGTCTCACGGCACCAGATCAGGTGAATACGGTGGTTGCAAAACGATATGGGTTGAGTTTTTGGCGAAATGATTACGAATTACGAGGGCAGTATGGGATGGCGTATTATCGTGGTGCAAAAACCAAGAATTGTCTTTCCACAATTCCGGCCTTTTTAGGCGGATAGCGTTACGCAAACGATGCATAATATTCCATGTTGACTGTTTGACCGGTTGGAAGGAATTCATAATGAACAACACCACGATAATCGAAGAAAACAGTCAACATGACCTTGATTTTTGAGCGACTTTGGCGCGATTTTTTTGGTCTCGGCTCTCTTTTGGCACGATATTCCCTCGATTGTTCGGTTGTTTCGGGGTCTTAAGCATAGATCCAAGTCTCATCGCCAGTTATAATGCATTTCATGACACCGTGGTAGTCGGAAAGCATCGTTTCACACACTTCAAACTTTTTTCCAAAAAATTCAATGTTTTCGGTACCAGTCGAGATTTGACGCGCTTGAGGCCCAAAAGATCTTTCAAAATGGTATTGGCTGAGCCTTTCGATATGCCAACTTCATCAGCAAGGTCTCTAATTGTTAATCGACGGTTTTTTAACACCAAATCTTTAATTTGTTGAACGTGAGCTTCGTCGGTTGAGGTTGATGGTCGCCCTGGACGCTCTTCGTATTCGACACGTTCACGGCCGGTTTGGAACTCACTTTACCACTTGTAAACATTTTTTTTAGACATAGCCTCATCACCAAAGGCTTTCTGCACCATCCTCAACGTATCCGCAGCAGAAAATTGATTCCGTAAACAAAATTTAATGCAAATTCTTTGCTCAACAAATTTTGACATCTAAAAAACGTTAAACTCACTTTTAGCAGCTCACAAAACGACACGTATCTCAAACACTCAAACTCAAATGAATATTTTGACATAAAATTTGACATAAATGTGACTGACAGTACTACCAACCTAAAAACAAAAATAATTCTCCAAATCCGTCGACGCGCGCAGTTTAAATTCAAATGTCACCTTTTTTGGACACAGATTTGAATGCCTTTCATACAAACATAACTATTTGGACCACCTGCCTGCTCCTGCGTTTTTTCCTTTACATCTTCAGTTGTAAAGAGTCCAGGGCGGTCCGTCCATATAGCTAAGTTAAGCAATTGTCTAGGGGCTACAATTTTAGGGCGGCATTTTGGCTAGTTTTTTATACATATTCATATCCTGGATAGTTATTAAGGCCAAATAGACTTAGAAGGGGAGAAAATTCGGCATTTCCTAGGGCGGTATATTATCTCGGGCTTGCTCTGAAAGAGTCTTGTTGGTTGTAGTTATATCTCAATGATGAATTATTATGAGCAATTTGCTGTTTTGTGGTGGTCTTTTTTGAATGTCTGAAGATCTGAGATCGCAAAGGGTGAACATATTCAAAAGATTTGATGTATTTTTTGTTTCTATTTTTCTTTAAAGGTAACAGTTACCATATTAGGATTAATGTATGATCCAAATCCAAAAATATTTGTACATGTCATCTCTCATTGACTTGAGTGTTTTTCAAAACTCGTTTTCTCGAAACACTCGAAACGTCATCACGGAGGAACCTAAGACATCACAAATAGATTTACAAACATTCAATCTAGACCACAAAAAGTTAAAGAGCATACAACTCAGGTGTATTCTCATCCAAAAAAAATGGAGCACCATCCAATTGATGAAAATGGAAGTGGCACTTTCCCTCTTCGCATTTTTAAGAGATTTAATACAATAATCATAACTTAACCGAAAATAGACCACAAAGGATTTGCAGTCATGTGAAGACTATCAAGCAGTGCATATATGTACATATTTTGTATGTATATACGAAGGTACGTCCACAAAATGATTGGCATCGGATCTATTTTAGTGAGAACATTTACATTTATGGTCATGTGACAGAAGTAAAAATGCATAGAAAATGAAAGTCCAACTCCATTCCGGGAAACGCTCGTCGGCACTTAGAGGAAATCGTCATCCGAATGCCCAAAAGCAAAGTCATCAGCACCGCAAACTTTACCGCAGAAGACAGAGTACTTTTAACAAGATTGACACTCTTCCGAACAGGGAAACATGTGAACTTGTCGGTGGGACGGTGAGAGGTCGTAGAGCCGAAACAATGGAACTTGTGAAGATTTTCGAAACTAAGGCAAAGCGAAGCTGCGGAGCAGCAAATATTGTTGTGGGAGCAACGGCATTAGTTAAATATTCCATGAGTTGCCAATAAAGTCCGGGTTGTGGAGGAGTGTCAGCTTGGGGGGAGCGCTCATCTGCCTTCGCTGCCAGCGCTGAGTGCCTTTAGAGGTTCACGGTGTGCTTGCAGGTTGTCTTATTGTTAATGTAATTGTGCTTGTTGGTGTTGTTGTAGTTGCACTAAATGGCAAAGTACCATAATATTTTTCTCTATGTGTGAATGTGTGTGTTGGTGTTTGTGTGCGCTGTAATTGTGTTGGCATGTCTGCGTTATGCGATATGCAACGTGTAGTCTACAACTTCGTGTTTACTGATTGCCACTTGCCTCATGCCTCATGCCACATGCCGCATGCTGCATGCCACATACCAATTGGCATTCATTCGCCTGAGCTCTTTTGTCTTTGCAAAGGTGAAACTAATTTTGTATTCATACCAAGTATCAATTTCATGTTGCTGCCGCTTGCCGCATGCCGCTGCTGTTGCTGTTGCCGTCGTCGTCGGCGTCATCGCTGTCGAAGTTTAATGCTGCTGTTGCTGTTATTAACCGAAATAAAAGTAAAGAAATGAAATAAAAATTTCACCAAACATTGTTATGTTGCTGTTGTAATGTTGCCTTATGGCCGAGCCTGTTAGTGTATGTGTGTGTTTTGTGTTGACTGTGCCGTCGTAGTTATATTTGCCGTCACTATTGTTTTTATTGTTGTGTGGAAATTGTTATTTTGCATTAAAATTGCATCGCAATTGCTTTGCGTTTTATTGTTGTTGTACGCAGTTGTACTTGTTATTGTTTTTATTATGGTCGTTGATGCGAAATCCAATTAGCCATACAGCAGCAATTGTGCATTTACTTATACATACACGTACATTTAATACACACATATTTATACATAAGTATATATAAATATGCATATGTATATTTTTCGTTCATATATTTGTTAAATGTTAAATATATATTTATATGGTACAATTGAGTAAAAATATATAGTAATAATATTGACAAATAATATTGTCAGAAGTGAAGAAGTGTTTTGAAAATAATGGATGATAATTGGGGGTTTCATATAGTCTCATGAAGTTATAGGTTATAACGATTCGAAATCATAGCATTGAAAATTGTAATTGTGTTAACTCATTTTTGTATGTAATCCACCAACAGTTTTTTTAAACAAGCGTAAAAATTTATAATTTTATAACTTTACGATGCCTTTGACAGGTTGTGAGTACCATAAAA
Organism: Bactrocera correcta; assembly: GCA_027475135.1. Classification (NCBI taxonomy): domain Eukaryota; kingdom Metazoa; phylum Arthropoda; class Insecta; order Diptera; family Tephritidae; genus Bactrocera; species Bactrocera correcta. The sequence goes on along the minus strand of CM050326.1, from coordinate 33,994,740 downwards.
ATGTTATTTTTTGCCGTTTGAAGGCACACCAGGGTTGTGCGCTGGGTTTGGGACCCTCCACGTAAAAAAATACTACCAATGAAAAATCGCAATCAGCCCCGGATGAGAGACCCCCTTTTGATGATAACCATACCAGACGAACTAAGGATTACGATTTGGGAAGGTACTGCTGTCAAGCTGGTTAATGTCCTCGGGAAAATAAAGGCTGACATCCGAGAAATGCGACGGACGGGACAAGGACTGAGACGAGTAGGTCCTTCTGGCATTTACTGCAGTAGCCATATAAAGAAGCGGAAGTTTGGTGTGGGATTCGTGGTGCCAAAGAGGGGGGGAAGGAGAGGAAGGTCTTCATTAAGTTGGAAAGACCAGGTGAAGAAAGACCTGACTTTTCTTAGAACCTCCAATTGGCGACTGGCGCGCTGTTGTTAACTTTTAGGAAGAAGAAGACTACGTCCAGCGTGCAGTGAAGAAAATATAGCAGCCGTAGCTGAGAGTGTGTAAAAAGACCGTGGAGAGTCGATTCGAGGCTGTTCGCAGCAACTCGGAATGACATATGGAACGACTTGACGAATTTGACGACGAGATCTTAAATTGAAATCGTACAAATGAACTGAAGGGGCGGGTCGGCTTTAAAATCCCGTCCCAGGATTTCGGGAATAAAATGGGTATGGTCAGATAGAGGAGGTTCTCCAGATCAAGAAAAGTTATAGCCGCAGGAAACCAATAGTTTTCGAGATATTTGCGTTTAAAGTTAATAAATACCGCTATTTAAATTACGTATTTTTTCAACTTAAAACTAACTGAAGCTCATTACCTCGGCGATATTTGATTTCAACAAGACGGCGCCATTTTACATTAATCTATGGATTTATTGAAGAAACTCTTCGAAGAGCAGATAATTTCACGTTTTGGGTCGGTCGATTCGCCACCAAGGTCATATGATATCACACCGTTAGGCTTTTTTCTATCGGGACATTTAAAGTTTAAAGTCAACGCGGAAAATTCCGCTCCCCCAGTTTCCAGTCGAAATGCTCGAGCGATTTATGGAAAGCTGGAAATCCTCAAAACACAAGCCGTCACAAGGGATGACCCCCTTAAGCAACTTCGAAACAAGCATTTTCATTATATCCAACATAATTATTAACTACGTAGTTTGCACTTGGTGTAATTGGCTGCCCAATAAATAAAAATGAAATTCACAGTTTACTTGTCCAGTACGCTATAGAGGTGTTCGGAACGGTTTTCGAACGACCCCTACAGTTTTTGTTATGTTTGTGGAGAATTAACTTTTAAATCTCAGTGTCGTTATTTCGCGTCAATGATTAAACAGTGCTATTTAAACTATTTTGGATTGTGAAGAATCAGGGTAAAAAAACCCACACATAAGCCCTTTGCTAAACCAATAATTTGGAATTTACCAAAGGATCATGTGGGTGACTATTATCTTAGTTTGACTCAATCAAAAGGCACTACAACCAAGTCCAAGCACACTATATAACATTTAAACACGTCTTTGGCCAACATACCATCCTAGATAGCGTCGAACTGCCTGTTCTAAAGCCTGCAAATCGATCACAAAATCAGGTTTATTCTTCGGAACTTGTTCTAAGTCAGCATTTGAAGAGCCAAATGTAAATAAGGGATATTTGTAAGTCCACAAATGTAATTGATAAAGGATAAGAGTTTTGAAGAAGAATCAGTAAAAGCTTGCATTGAAATGTTGTTTAAACATTCTACAAAATTGTTCTAAGAAGCGGTAAATCGGAAAATTACAAAGACTTAATAAATGAACTTATAATAAATCTTTAGGGTATAATGTATCCCGAAATATATGGTACATAGCTGAGCTCTTAGCAGGATTGGGTGCTGTGAGTGACGAACTAGATGAGAGGTTCCATCAGAACATTTCTTTAATAGAGAAGTGTTTTTCGCATCATGTTCCATGCGACCGACATGGCCTAACCATGAAGCCAAATATTCATAAAAATCGAACATATTTTTTAATATATTAAACAATAGTTTCTCTAAATGTCTGATAATTGTAGTTTTGACGTGACATGTCAATTTTTTTTTTCATTCAAATATTATTGTGTAGTGGCCCTGATACATATGTATGTATATTCAAAATTTGATACGAGTTTTTAAGTGAAAAAAGTTGAAGTTTTGTTAAATTTAATGTTATCAAAATTAGTACCGAAAAAAATTTGAATATATTAAAACTGTTGCTGATCCTTAAGCGACGAAATAAATTATTATTAAATTCCAGATTTGAATACTTGAAACCATGACTATGGGAATAAACTCACAATTTTTATTGGTTTATTCTGGTTTAATAAATTTCTCGCAAAACATTCTAAAATAATGGTCATAATAAAAATCGATACATTTATATATTTGTAATAAAATAATATATAGCTAAATTATAATTAATATTAGCAAAGAATAATGATTAAAATATGTCTCATTAAGAAAAATACAAAAAAAAATATTTATACAAAAATTTATTGAAATACATAATTTCAAAAACGTAAATAAAGTCTAGCAATTATTTTGTTTGAAAAATATTTACTCAAATAAGTTTTGTTAAAAATTATAATACAATTATTTAATAATAACTGAAGCGAAAGTTATTCGAAAATTGAATTTGACAGTACTAAATTAGAGCAGAGTCTCCGTAATTCTTTATACAAAAATATACATTTTAATTCAAACAATTTTTTATATACAATCTGAATCTAATAGTGTCTAAACTTCCATTGTTCTTGCTAAACTACTATGTATTCGGTTTCTGCAACCCTTCCGATCGGTTTATTACAGAAATTTCAACTTCTCCTAGCTCTAGACCACATATAAGCTTTATAAGGTACTCTTACAGTGAACATAACTCATATAGCCGTATCCCACTAGTAATGCACTCACAAGTACACATACACACATTAATGTATATTTGAAAAGTTCAATTCGCATTCGAACAGAAAATGCAATTCGTGCAGACTAATTGAATAATAAGAGTAATGTACATTTGCCAGCTGCAATAGAGTTGTCAATCTAATCGGCGATTATCGGTTGGTCGGTGGGTATGCAACGCACACCAATACTCTCAGCGGTTCGCTGCTTTACTGGAATTTGTGCCAAAGGAAAATAGTGCACAAATGTGCTTTATATAGTGCTGAAAATATGTTATGTACTTACCTATGTATATACCAGTATATGGTAGAGAGGAAAGCAGTATGGCTAATAAAGTTCTCGAAATGTCATTAAAAATTTGCACATAGCGATAACTTCTAAGATGAACCCATTGAGCTGGTGTGGTGGAACTTTAGCGTGAACATATATCCATACATATATCCAAATCGATTATCTTCCATTAGTCTCTAATTAATTTTTATTTAATATCCACCATGAAAACATTTTGGTAGCTCAGCCAAAACCTTCAGATTAAAAATGTTTAGGTTAAAGTGCTGGATTTTAATGCCTTAATCTTATTAGTAAAGCTAATCCCCCAAAAATATTTTTTTTTTGCAAAAACGGTGCAAAATAATTCCGTTCAAGACTAAGGTACCACTCATTTATAAAATTTGTTGACTACGTAACAACCAGTGTGGAAGTAAACTTCTAAAATTAAATTTACATTCTTTATCGCTTTTTCCCGCTATAAAATATACTACAGTCGAAAATCCATACATCGAATCAAGAAGACAGGAACCGTCCTTATTTAGAAAATTTCTAATTAAAACTTTTTTATAAAATCTGTTGAAATATTCAGTATCATTTGCTTTTTGTAGCGCTGTTTGAGGTCAGGAATAATACGTCGACAATTTTTCCATTTTGAGCCCTGAACTTTTTGCTCAGCTTCAAACGTAAGTAAATTATGCTTGACATCCCTACTTTTTTCAATCAGTGATTTTTATCGTCCTAAAGCTTTTGTTTTTTTTTTTTTGATTTCCCGAAAATAAGTAATTTAAGTTTCCCCGTTTCTGTCATATTTCAAGCCACCAAGAGAGTTATAGTTCACTCCTTATATCTATGAATGAGAAGCATCTTGGAAAAAACAAACATGTGAAAATTTGCAGATCAATAGGAGTTTACGGGGCAAGAAAAAATCGCACGGATCCAAATCCGTAGTGATCGCGTGGATCGACGCGATGGTGCATTATCGTCGTGTAAAATCCATGAATTGTTCTTCCACAATTCTCATCGCCAGGTATTGCTCTTTATGAATGTAAGATCGGAATTCAAGAATCAAGCATGTCTAAAGAACCGTCTCTTTATGGTTGCTATTTTTGAAAAAAAAAAAATTTAGTTTTATCGGGACGAGTCGAGTAAGAACGCATTTCATACCCAAAATATCCACCAAAATCATTCGAATGGACACTAACAGACTGCGTAGCAAATTTAATATCCTTTGTTCAGCGTATAATCAACTATTGATTATATATGCCAATGAAGTAATCATTTCTTAAATTACATCATTATTATTTAAATTTTCAAGAGTTCTTTAGCAAACTCACAAAACTCAATGAAAACGTAATGTCATTCATTAACCCTTCAATCCATTTTTCAGTTTTCCCACTCCTTCCCACTCACTATCACACTCATTCACTTCGATGATGGTTATGTTCTATTTTCTCTTTTGACATATTCAATACCGTAAAATTAACTTCTGGTTGTTGCTGTTTTTGTTTGTGCTCGTACTCATTGCCAATTGTTCTATTAATATGCCACATTTGCGCCTGCCACAATTTAACGATTTCCTCTAAACAGCAAATCAAAGATATCGAAAAAAAGAACGCAAACCAACAAGAAAATAAATATCAAGAGAACACAGCACACAAAAGCAAAACGTTTTTCGTTTAAAACGTCGCTAATACCAGCTGCTGTTGTTGCTGTTGTACGCCATACTTGCACTACACACACGAACACTTACGACTGTCACGAGGCGCACAGCTAAATCGCTTACAGCTTGTGGGGGCAAGTCAATAAGCAACTCCATGAAATTGCACAACTACAACAAATTGTATGCACACAACAAAGCAACAAAGCGAAAAATCAAAATGCCGACGCATGCGCCGTGCCAATGGCAGCACAGCGATTGGCCGCTAGGCTCCGCCTCCATTGTTGCATGAGAACTGCTTGCCAGCATAGGTTTGCATTGAAATGTTTGTAGTGTAAGCAGCAGTAAGTGTCGTCAGTGCTGCCAAGTTTCGGTAAAAATCTATGAAGCTTACAAGAAGAACCTGTTTCACGCTGCTTTCTCCTCTACAGACTGTCGCATGTACCGAAGTGCTTCATTGCCTTTTGAAACGGTATATGGAAAAGAGGCGGCGCTTATTGCAATGTGTTTACTCGATTTTGTTGTTAGTGCTGCTGTTAGCGTGTGGGCAATAATGTTCACATTAAAAGGTACTCATACACATTTCACGTGTTTGCTGCTGTTGTTGCTCTTCGTAATCACTATTACCGTAGGTTAGGGCGGAACGCCGAGTATTTACTTGCTAACGAGCGCGACGCTCGGACAACTACAACAGCAGGAAGGAAGCCGTAAAACTGGTATAACGAGCCGCTACTGGTGCCACCAACAGCAAAAGTAATAGCAACAACAGCGACAATCGCTCTATTCGCCGGTGCCTGGGGTGAGTTGTGTTGAGCACACGCTTGTGTTGGTGGTGGCGTTGTTATTATAGCTACTGCGCTCTACTCTATCGGCTGGCGGAGAATCAAAAAGCGGAACGTTTTATTATTAAGCTGCTGCTGCTGCTCTGGTGCGGTTGCAATAATCGACACTCGCGTGCGTTCGCACAAAACCACTTCATAACTGTTTGGCTCCACGTTCAAGTTAATTTGCGCGCTGTTCACTTCTCGCTGCTCGCCTACTCAACTCGTAATAACGGTTTAAGAACATACGCACATATTCATAACCAATTTCGCATAGACGTATGTATGTGTGTGTTGTAGGTGTGCATAGTCCGCGACATATTTGTGCAATTGGCGTTGACAGCGCTTTTTGTCAGCGCAAGCGTTTGACACCAAACACATTCGCGAGTCATATACGCTCGGCGAGTGGCACGGCAATTGGGCATTCGACAAATCGGCTTACGTTCAAAAGTGTTTAAGCGCTTGCTGTGACGCGTTCCGTTGAAAGTTATGAAGTTGCGCCTAAATTAAGTGGCAATTTGTGAAAAGACAAAAACAGATAAAGTGTGTGTGCAAAATAACAGAAAATAATAAAACTACTTACTTTAAAAGTATAAAAAAAGCCGTTAACTGTTCTAAAATTCATTGAAAATTAGTTGAAACAACTCTCTTCTGAATTAAAACTCCTTCGGTATAAATAATAAGTTCAGTGTTTTGTGTTTCCGTGAGTGTATACTAAATTGGCGCCTCAACACCTCACCATGTCATCAACACACGAACATGAGGATGAGGAGCGTGACGATGTGGAGGATGAACAGGAGATTCACGTTGATGTTGATTCGGATTCACGTATTTCATGTGGCAGCGGTTCCGACGTGGATATGGAAGGCGGCAGTTGCTATGATGAAATGGAAACGCCGCTAAGGTTGGCCTTAACTTATATCCATAGCCCTAGCAAACTTTGTATTAAATACTCTAATCTTTTTAGATAGCATATATATATACAATTGTGATGGATCTGTATTGATACTTCCAATTGTCTTATATAAAATGCAAAAATTTCTCTCATTGAAATATCACTCAGCTTAAATTGGATTTAAAGTTGCCAACTAAAGTACTTTTCAAATCTCTTGGGCAATTATTCATAAAATAAGTAAGGAAGAGCTAAGTTTTGGTATAACCGCTTATTTCATACTCTTGCAAGGATTAAAGCCAAGGAAGTACATTCAAGTACATAAGGCCTGTTAGTTATATGGGGTCTAGGAAAGTTTTCACACGATTTTAGTCATTCTGGCGTGACTGTAGTCCGATTTCGCCCATTTTCACACTGAATCATAAAAATGACAGAGGAATTCCAGATATCAAATTTCGTTGGCGTCGTAAAAATCGGTCGACGGGTCTCGAGATATAGGTTTTCACCTAAAAGTGGGCGGAGTCAAGCACGTCGTCCAATTTTGACCCTCTCCTACCATCTCGCCGGTAAAATTTTATGCTTCGGACATACATATTTAGTTATTAATTTATCGTACGTTAAGTGGTATTTAAAAGTACCGTTATATAGGGAGTGAGCGAAGTTATCTTCCGATTTCATTAATTTTCACACCGTCGGTAGTAGTTCTTATAATACTTGCGCTACATTAAACTTATAAAAGGCGGGGCCACGTCCACAGGTGTCCCTTGCTACTACGATACCCTGTGCCAAATTAAAGCTTTATATCTTGATTTAGTGGTTAGTTATGCCACTTTAAAGGTTTTTCATACCGTAATTCTTCAATTGTCGTTTTGACTGACTTGACGACTTCAATTGTCGTTGACTTTGTAACTAATATTCCCACTTTATCTGCTACTTCCAATTAATTTATTACCACCTTTCATTTCGAACCTGTCTTCAGAAAAGTTCTCTGTCCGTTGAATATAAAAATATGAAGAAATAACACGACTCTACAAAAAAAATGTTCGTTATTTGTCCTAAAGTTTATTTTATGATTTCCTGATTAATTATGAACAAAAACGATAAGAAAATACCTTTTTTCGTATAAAGTTTGCTTTTGTAAAAGTTATAGTAATAATACTATAGAATAATTATATATAATTATACTATCGTTGAAACGGTTTCCTAAATAAAAAAGCAAACTTGTTCATGGCACATATTTTTTTCGTCTAATTACGACCTAAAACATGGAAATTTACTGCTTTAAAGTCAAGGTCAAATTTTGTGTTGACCCGTGTAATGTAGATACCGAGTTTCATTTAGAGATAGTATAAAGCTTGCATTATTCAGTTTGAGTGAAAAATGTTAGTATTTACTTGGCCATAAGCGTATAATATTAGCGAGGTTTACCTCACCGCATTTATTGAACAGGCTGGACATTGTCCTATAGGAATTCAGGTGATAGATATCAAGTCAAAAACTAATTGTCAAAGTTGCATGGATGAAAACGAGATGGTAACCTCTAGATACATTCTTCTCCAGAGTCTAGACTGAGGTTGGAAACATTACAGTAATTTCATACTTAGCGCCTCCACAAATGTTTAACAGGCTCAAAACCCTTTGTCGATTTACTATATGGCTCTTGTATATACATACATATATCCATAACTAGTCGCAAACTAACTTAACCTGGCCATAACAACACATTTAAGAGAAAACTATTTGAAAAATTTGATCGTTTAATTAAAAGTGAGATTGGAACATTTCATGCCATATTTTATAATATCTATATTATATAAATTTGTATAAAATAAAAAAAGAAAGTTTACTTAATATGAATTTCTCCAAAAAAAACGCATACAAGGTTTTCGAAATCATACTTAGTGACACAAAAAAGTCGTGATCCAATTAGTTGTTCCAAAATCAACCATATTATTATACATTATTTGATTATTCACTTTTACACCTAGAAAACCTTACATAGTTTAAATCGCTTATATTCACATAAACTAGAACTCAGAAACGCCTAATGGCAAAATTATGTTAGTCAAATGCTTAAAAATTGTTCAACAATTTAAAAACTTAATAAATGTCTGTATAATTTGTAAATTTACTAACAAATTAGACAAACGCGAGCAAGGCAAAATGCGATGAAAAAGAAAAATTAGTAAGTAATGAGCTAAAACGCTGAGCAACAAAGCAAAACGAGCAACTTTTCTAGTTATGCCACATTCATGGCGACAAAGTGTTTTAACGGTATATAATCGTTATATTTATGTCGTGTACCGTTTCTTCTAAGTGAATTCTTCCGTGAATCTTTTGAGGTCTTGTGGTTGGTTAATTCTGCTGAGAAGTAACAAATTGAAAAGAATAATGAGAGTTTAGATTTGAACTAAATTTTGATGCGATGTCTGTTTTGATGAAGGAAATTGTATGCACATACTTTAGGATGAGCCAAAAAGTAATAAATCGATTTCATTGTTTTAAATAACATACCAGCTTTTGAGGATATGAAATTTTGAATTAAAGAAAAATTCCACTGTGGTGAATTGTTTAGAAAATTATATGATCTACAAGAATTCTTCTAATTTTAATGAAAATAATAAATAATTTTTATGTGTTATTTGTATGTCAAACTTTGAATGACACCGTTTAAGTTAATTTTTGCTTGTAACGCTATATTTTAGTCTACAGATTGGTTCACTTTAGACCATGAAATCGATAGGTTAGTTTTTGGCTCGCCCTAACATAAATTAATAAGTATATACATACATACATACATACATAGATATTTTCAAATTTTACAACTATTTTCTTGAGGAGTGAAAGCATTCTCCAACACAAACATCCAACTTCATTATGATAGATGGGCTTCGTTTTTTTTTAATGATTTTTTTCTTTTCGGAAATGTATATCGGTCCTAGTATAAAAGAAGTATGAGTTTTCCTACTCTGAGCTAATGATGATACTGATTGATTTTGAAAGTTCTGTAATTGTTTTTTTTTTTTGCAACTTTGCTTCAAGGGAAAATTGGGGGAAATTTAGTTTTAGTTTATAGCCATATTTCTTCTGTCGAATCGGAGTACAAAAAACGTTAACTTCGGTAGCACCGAAGCTATAATACCATTCACAAAAAAAAATCTTACTAGAACTTGATTCCGATCGTTCAGTTTGAATGGCAGATATATGCTATAGATATCCCGATTTGAACAACTTTTTCGGATATTGTTTCAATATATTATATTATAATGCCTAAGTCATGAATACATGGCAATTTTGTGACGATATCTCGTCATGCCGTCGGTTCCGACAAATTATTAGCTTCTTCGTTTATGTTTAAGCCAATAAAAATGGACGAGCATGGCTAAATCGGCTCAGCTCGATACGCGGATCTTTACACGCATGTGTGTTCCAAACTTCGTGACAAACTCCTATACCCTGTTCAGGATATAAGAAATAAACTCATTTCGTTTTAGGAGTTGGCTTCTTATAACAATTGTTTTCAATACTGTGTGTTTATAATTTCATATTTGGAAAATACTACTCTCATTTTTATTTCCGCGTTTCGAACCCTGATTTAAATTATGGTTGTTAACACTACTTCAGAAATAGAAGAATCTACGAGTTCTAAGTTAAACCCGTCGATTTACGATGTTTTTTCATATAATTAAGTCAGTAGGCCGAGTTGGCGAGTACATCTATATCAAGTAAAACATGAACATCTGAACATATTATGTTTTATTCTTGAGGCTAAATTATGTGTAAAACATATAAAATTTTACATTTATGTATGAAAGATGTCTTCAATTTAATTTTAGCACGATAAGAGCTTGTGAAATCAACAAATTGGCGTCAAGAGCAAAGCAAAATGTGCGAAAATCGTGACCACTTAAACTAAACGATGCTTGTTTGGCATTCTCCACATGTGTAAAGAGAGTTAAAATATCAGGGCGGATTGACTGACAATATGGGGCCGCTTTGAAACTACTTAACTGTACAATGACTGTTCAATTATGTTGCTTAAAAAGTATTGGTTTGACATTTTATATGAATCTACATAAATTTTTTGAAATTCAAATGAAATGATAACGTTTTATCTCTCTGACCACAATTACACAATTGGATTTTTTCGAGTACTTTTTGTTCAAATTTACTGCTTTACTTGCTTTGCGCCCCTTAGTTAGTGCCGGCCCACATAACTGAAGTACACGTAAATCCAACAGCGTTATACGCCAAGCACATAAACTGAACTACCTTGTTACCCAACGTGTAACCCATGTTTTAGTGAACAAACTTTGTATATAAGCACAAATATATTTACATACATTTGCACATCCATACATACATATGTATGTATGGCCCCCATTTATAATAAGTGTACATATTTGATTTCCATTTTAAATTAATGAGTTTTACAAAGTGTCACTGATAACAACACGAATATGAAAGGTAGTTTAATCCAATAGACTGCAGCGCGCTGCAAACGCGAATACGCGGAATACTCGCATTTATTAATTAAGAATCGAAAGGAGACTGGGGGCCCACGCAGTGCACGACATAGCGCCGTTTTCGATTAGACATGCGAATGACGGTGGACAACAATATCAACAGCAAACATTCACAGCTCGCAGTCGTATTAGCAGTCGCTGGCAACACCAGTGATATATACAAGTAAATGAAATCACAACAACAATCGCCCAAAGTCAATCGAATAACGCTGGCGCGAAACATGAACATGAAAACGCGCGTTTAAAAGCAAATATTCGTGCGAATTTTGAGATTGTCCAGCAGCCAGTGACGGATTCGATAAAAATAGAACAACAACAAGCGAGTATGCGTGACTCTGTGCATGCGACAAGTTTTTACTCGAATATTTGGTTTATACTGAAATGCCAAAAATCGCAAGCATCGCTTGTTTTTGTAGATTCTGACAAAATTTTAAGACATGAAGAGGCGTTAAGTTTTTGAAGGACACTTTTTTCCATATTTTTTTAGCTTAGGACTTTTTTCTGTGCGTGTTGAGCTTTATATGAAGTAAGATTACGACGTGCCGTTTTTGGAAGTTAGCCACTAAAGCCGAAATAGTTGCCCACGACACAAAATAGTTTAATTGAAAACATCATTAGTAATTATAATTATAATTGTGCCTTAAGTTATAAAAAAAGTAGAAATATGGTTCTCGGTCACTTTTTCACTGTAGAGAAGCAGAGAAAGCCGATGAATCTCAACAAAATTGATGCCATGATAGTTTATGATTGTTATATGAACTTTCTTCAAAAAAAATTATGTACTGAAATTGTCCTGCCATAATTTGTATTACGCTGGACAATAACTAAACCATTAACTATTTAATCCGATGTTTCCTTGTTGTTGTTTTTGCAGCGTCATACATACTTCTGCCGAGTTCACAGTGCTTGGCCGGATCCTTAGACCCATTGTTTTGGGAACGGTTCCGACTTTTCCCCACACTCATGGAATCATATCTCGGCTACTTTTCTCTTTTATTCCGGAAATTATATCCGACGTCAAAATAATTCGAATCTAAAACCCGAATTCCAAAATTAAAAAATGCCTAAACCGTAAAAAGAACATAATTTTGTGCTTAACTTAACTAAAACAAGCAAACTTAAATGGTTGCAAGGAAGATATAATACCCTTCACAGGTGCATTTCTTATACTATACAACGATATAACAAGATCTTTGTCTTAATTTCCAAAGGTCAGAATGTAGGGCAGTTATATGATATAGTGGTCCGACCAATTTCCAAAGGTTTGTTCGGAGATTGTAGATTGGTCAATGATCTATACGAAATTTAGTGAAGATGAATTTTCCATACAAAGACTTGATTTTAAATGTTCAGTTTTTATGATTTATAGTGGTCCAGTATCGGCGATTCCATCAAATACGCAGCTTCATGGAAGAAAAGGACGTAAGGAAAATTTTATCTCGTTAACTCAAAACCTTAAGGACTATATAATATTAACATATTAACTTTGAAACTTTTCTCAAAATTCGATTTCCTTTTTAATTGCAGTGAATCCGTGCAGTCGGAGCAAACGCGCTCATCGTCAAGTGAGAACTTACCTTTTAGCATATCACGCCTGCTGTCGAAGCCCTTCGAAAACAACAACAAACAAAGTCCTGAAAAAGACATACAGAGTGAACATGACTTAGCTGCGTACAAGTTGGCCACAAGCATAGCAACATCGACGTATGGCGGCGCCACCGCGCTCTATACATATCCGCATCTGTACCCCACCGCAGCTGCGGCGGCCGCTGCCGGACATGTACTGCGCGTACCGCCACAACGCACACCGTTAACCTGGGCGCTACCGCCGTTACACCACGCCGCTTTGGCACATCAAGCGGTCAAGGACAGATTGGCAGGTGAGTTGGTCTAAATAAAAAAGACAATAACAACGATATATTATTATAAAATAACAAAAAATTAAGAACAACCAAAAACATGAATACTAACAAAAGAGCTTCCGTTTAAGTGCTGTCGCCGCCACTGCTTTAAACCAGAGTTTTGTGTATTTAAATTTTTTCAATTTAATGATCCATCAAAAACGTCGGTAACATTGGCCGTTTTGTGCAAGCCAAACATGTTGGGCGGCAGAACGTTGTAAACGCTGTGGGGCGTCTACTAAAATCTCCATTTATGTATTGCTGAATTGCTCATGTTGTCGTTAATCGGAATTGTGTCAAAATCATAAGGGGGTTAGTGATGTGCGCAGTGTAATGGAGAATACACTTCGTTAAAACAACAGTGTGTAACGTTTTGTATCAAACTGAAGAATTAAGCCAAAACTCATCAAAAGGTATAAAAAACTTAGATCAGAGATCAACTTTTGAAAAGCACTTTCATTGGAGACTGAGGGACATTTCTAGCGAGAAGTTTTTAAAAATTCGAATTCATGTTCATGTTTTGTTAGGTTATTCCTTCAAAAATAATATACTAAAATAATCTATATTTCAAATAGCTTTTTTCACTTCTAAAGTGTAAACGCTCTGAAAAAGGTTTAGTTTGGTGCTCTATCAAATATGGAAGACTGAAAGCTGCATTTTAGGCATATGTTGCTGGTTTTCTATAAAAGTGGTAAACATGTTGTTCAAGCAAGGCAAAATTTATGTGATATAATCGGAAAAGAGGTGTCGTCTTGACGACAATGCCAAACTGGTTTAAAAAATTTCTAAAAAAAATCTACATAGTTTACAAGGTAATCTCATTGCGAAAGAAAAGTTCAACTTTTGAGTGTATACGGGTGAAAGCCTCCGACTACCTTCGTCGCCCGATTCAAAAATTTTATTTCGACAATAAAACATTTAAACTTTTAAGCCGTTTGACTAGCCTTTTTCGACACTAGATCGGAAATTTTTTGTTTTCACTTTTCTATCAGTTTAAAAACAGTTATATATACAACTCTTAGGTGTACTCAAAAAAATGTAATGTTTGAAAATATTAGACTAATTACTTAAGAACCTTTGGCATGCTCATTATAAACCGTATCGCTTTGCACTATGGTAAAAAACTAGTTGCCTTGCCTTGCAAAAATATAATTTCTTTTGTCCAAATTCAAAAAATATCCAAAGTTATTCCTTTAATACAGAAACAGGCTGCCGAGAAGTCTATTTATACAAAGTCCACAAAAAACATTTAACTAGAGTACCCCCAATAAGCAAATACATATGTGTACATCCTGTTCCAAAAAAAACTTCATTCATCCTACGGCCCACATTTCAAATACCTTGCATGAGTGCTGTAAAGACGTCAACATTAATCACAGCAGTCCTCACTCAAGCGGAACCCATTGACTGTGGATTCCGGCTTATCAGTGCTTTGGCGTAAAAGCTTTTTCCGCGCGGAAGACCACCGGCTGGAATTTGACAAATGAATTGCATTCAATTATCGCATTACAAAGCATCAATGAGGCTGGTTTTATTGGTGAAGCTGTGGCAGCATTGCCTACAAAGCTGTCAAAGAGAAGTCATCAAGAAAGAACTCTGCAAACTATTGATTTCACTTTCTATGCAATTTACTAGCAATACATTACATTTGTACGCATATATATATACAATGTACATTGTACATACCTAAACATACATACATACATGCCACACTTAAGAAACACAACGTTCCGGCGGAACACTATGTGCCACTTAAAATACAATAATAATAACAATTATAGAGGGAGTAGCATACAAAATCACTAAAAATGGCAAAAGGCTACTGTTTTTCGTCGCAAATCGCGATGTTGCCAGCCACAACAACATTCACATATAACACATTGCCGCCCTCAACGTCGCTCACAACAACAACAACAATATTGGAGGGGCCAAAGCAGTAGCATTAACATGATTGCCACAAAGCACGCACACTTCAAGAATGCGTGCCACATCGATCTTACAAAAGAGTGTTGCAGTGAAAGCAACAACAACAACAACTAAAAATTGTTGGCTATAAAATGCATCAGCAACTACACATGGCAAGTGTTTTGAAAAAGGATGTGTGTTGCAGTTGCACGTTCGCAGCTACACGCACTTGCAAACAGGCATTTTGGTTGCAACAAGGGGGGCGGCGTGCGCGGTTGGCGTACTAAATGGTGGCAACGTGTCACACAGCTACCAGCGGCACACATGGGCATGCGCTGTTTCAGGACTTCTGAACCGATTATCATTGTTGCTACTGTTTTATGGATGCTCAGACTTTGATGGAGGCGCGTGATCTGCTCGCATATATGTATACTATAGGTGTATGTTGCTGTTGCTTTTTAGTAGTTAGTTGCAAATTTAAATGGCTAAAGTATAAAAGCATGTTCGCCTTCAAACGTTCTCAACTACACACAGCACTATCACCAGTTGTGCAGCGACGAGTTCGCCGCCCAGAAGTACTTGCTGCTACACACTGGCACTTGCTACTTTGCGGAGGACTGTTGCAACCAACATGAAGGGCCAATGATGCTTAAGATGATTCTGCGCGTTAAGTATTCATTTTCGAGAGCATCCGATTTCGTTTCTGTTGGTTGTAATGTTTCAGTAAGGCTCGAGGCAAGCTTAACTTTTGCTAATTTGTTTACATTGTGCGTTCCTTCCATGTGTGCAGTGAAGACGTGTGCTATAGTGATTAATTCTGTGAAAAAGGGTGTTGTGTTATGAACTTGGAACGCTTTTAGTGCATTTAAAATTTTTAAAGTGATCAAGAGTGCTTAGAAATATTTTTTTTAAAGAGATTTTCAAAACGTTCCTATTTCATATCTGATTTGAACTCATCACAACATGTATGTTATAGAGGAATAACCCCCACTTGGTTATGCTTGAATACTTTTCTCGGTATTTTTAAGTATAATTTTCTTTCGTACATGCCAAGATGCATCAAACAGTAGCTTATCGCCATTGACGATTACGTTGCCATTTTTGAAGAAATATGGACCGATGATTCCACCGGTCCACAAACCACGCAAAACCGTTTTTCCTGTATGAAATGGCAGTCTTTGAATCTTTTCAGCTTGCTCTTTGTCCAAAATGTGGCAAATTGAATCAGAAATGGTCCTCTTAGCTGCACAAAATTTGACTCGAAAACGTCGGATCTTCTTGGAACTTTTCAAGAGCCCATAAAGCGAAGAGATGTCGCTTGGGAAGGTAGAGCGGCTTTAGTTCAAGCATAAGCTGTATTTTGTACGATTTCAATTTAAGATCTCGATGTAAAATGCTACAAGTCGTGAGATAAGTCAGTCCGAGTTGCTGCGAACGGCGCCGAATATTCCTCCGCGATCTTGGTGTACATTCTCAGCTACGACTGCTGTATTTCGTGGTTCATTTGGTCGAATATTAATTAATAATGAATGCAGGGTCTCAAGATGGGTGATGGTGTTGCGAAAAGTAAGCTCAGTAGGTCGATTATGTTGACCATAACATGAGCGAAGTGAGCGTTATGAGCATTCTTTACAGAACGTGAGTTTTTGTAATAAAGTTGAACGATTTTTAAAAGTCGTTCAGTTGTAAGTCTTTCCATAAAGAAATGAAAAACAATTTAGATTTTAAACTTTATGGATAAGTTTCAAAAATTAATGTGAATTGTAAATAAATATCTGAAATGTTACGAAATTTTAAATTGCTTGAATCTACATATGTAATACATAAAGGCATCATATAGCTCTGGAAACTTTTGATTTTTCGGTATGAAACACGTCCCTTCATTATCTGAAAACACACAACAGTAACAGTATGCAAAATATCCCTAAACACCTTCTACGACATAAAAATCGCAAGCCAATACAAAAAAATACAAAAATCGAAAAACCAAAAATATCACCGCAGTATTTCGTATTTGACCTGTTTAGCCCACCACTTAGCAGATCAACTTAAATTCGTGTCACCGACGGACGAACTGTAGACAGCATTTGTCGGTTAAGTTGCTCGACGCAACATTGTGTTGCCGCACTCTCCATTTTCGCTACTCTTTCAAAGTACCGATTGAAGTGTTCGATTTTAGCACTGACAGCGCGGTCGGTCAGCAATGCGTCTTGAGTGACTGTGGACTTTTCGTTATTTTAATGAGGTGGTTTACATGACTTTTTAATTTCGAGTAGAAGGAATTAATTACGCGTTGGGCGGTCGCAGCCGCCAAAATGACTTTGAAATCGAAGCGCGAACACTTCCACGAGCATACATACACACATAGCACAAAGCAGGGGCTTGTGCGCCGCCACGTTTTGTCGTGCAGACGTACAAACACACTTTATGCTCGCGCTTTCCGCAAACGACGCGCCTGCTTGTCGGCATATTCCTCTTATCCATGCAAATTGTGGCGGTCCGCGCATGCGCAAAAGCCGCTAGTTGATACATATTTAAGAGCAAACATACAATTATATTTATGAATGTTTGTGTGTTTGTTTGCGCATATGGCTCTGTTAAGCTTTTAATTTTATTAATTACTAAACATCGGCTGGTAGCGGGCACTGTTCGTACATTTCCGCCTGCACCTTTTTATTACCTGCTTCTCGGTGTCTTCTCAAATTTTATGCGTCAATTCCACAATTAACTATATGCACACAAGAAGTCAGATACTTGCCTCAATTCGATTATACATTCTTATAAACAGAAAATATTCAATTTTATATCTTTTCGACCGTTTCTTCTCCGACTCGCCGCCTCGCTGCCTTGCTACCTCACCGCCGTACGTTCGTATTTCTTGCTGCGCGTCGCGTCGCCGTTATTGTGCTTATTAATTCTTACACTTTTATCAGAAATTTACGTTGTCGCTTGTTGTGCTCTTTGTCTTCGCTGATAAGGTGGCGCCTTGGCTTTTTCCTCTAAATTGACTTCTTCCAGTCGTTGGCCCGCATTAGCGCAACCATGGTGGCAACATTTCATGGCCCGGCCTCATCTGTCCTTATGCTTGGATGATTTATGGCTGCCTTAAGCCGTTTCTGAACCGTTTAACGATAGGACTTTATGCATATTTAACGCCGCTATGCGACAGTCATCAACAGTAATTGAGTAACAGTTCGGAAGTGGTTAGTGGCGACAACGATGGCTGCACCTACATTTCGGACTAAGTGAATGCATAACACATACGAATATTTATGTATGCACATTGCCTGGATTGAGGCAAAATATTTGTAAGATACCAAAATAGAAGCAAGTGGTGGAAACAATTGCAAAGTACTGACCAAAAAGAAAATGCATATCAATATTTACTCATAAATAGGATCAATATGTACATTCTTAGAAACATAAAACACACTAAAGTACTAAAATCACTTGACTAAGGCCATTTAACCAAGCCAAACCAAACTTTGTGAGTGTAATTCCATACACTCTTATAGAGCACTCGTCTTTGAGAGTGGCATAAACTAAAACAACCGGTTTTTCAAAAACTTGGTGCTAGGTCCGGATTACAAGGAGAATTGCTGAGAACCTTCCAAATACACTCTTAGGGTTTCTGGCGTGTCAGTATCGATGTGTTTGGCCTGCTGTGGTTCTAATGAAACGCAATTTCTTTCCTGATGACCAAAGTTGGCCGCAACTACTTCTTTCAGACGGTCTGATTGTTGGCAGTACAGTTCCAAATTAAGAGTGTGTCCTAGAGAAGTAAACGATTTCCCGGCAATCCCACGAAGCAGACGGCAAAATGAAAAAAATATTTAGTTAAAGTGTACTTGGAGATGGTTAGTAAAAAAAGTTTATGATATTCCCAAACGAGGAGAATATAGAAGACTCGGTCCGCCCGGTAAACTTAACTCTGCAAGTAACAGCAAAGTTATATAAAGTTACCTTAGCACCTTAATATTGAAATTATCTTTATTATTTACCACACACCTACGGAATAGAATGAAATATAATTTAATTGAGGTTTGCATCGTGACTTCAAGGTCTAGTGTGCCCTTTCTTTTATCAAATGCGAACACAAAGGCGCAGAACACTGATGACTTTTAGGAACTTGCTGGGCTTTATTAAGGCGATGTGATCCCTATCCAGACATATAGATCCAAGCGCCTTAGACCCGCGTCTACAGATTACTGCGAAATCTAGAATCAGGTGTTCAGGAGTTTCCAATTCCATGTCGCAAAAATGATAGTTTGCACAAGAGACTATGCCTATGTCAGGCAACTGCATCTTAAGACTGTAGTGTCCAGGGTATCATGTTTTTAAATCTTGTTAACTTGTCCTTTATGGCGTGGGAGCCTACCGCAATATAGAGTCACCACCCTAGAAGCCGCAGCAGAAAAGACAAACTATTGGCTGACGAGATTGCCGACTGCCCCTTTATGCCCCGGCACCCAGGTGAGGTGTACACATTTGCAAAGTGATAGGCTGTCCAATAATGATTTGATCTCAAAGGTTGGAATCGCTTTTGGATCACTAAATATGTCATGCATTGGAGATTTATTTATAAATACTGACTTATTGCAAAGGCCTGTGCTTAAAATGTGCTGAAAAAGATCCAAGTGACATAGAAGTTTGGTGCGCGGTCCAGCAATGCCTGCGCCATTTGAGGATAAGATACCATTGTGCTGCCTCTCAATAGTAGGTCAAGCGTGTAAGTTTTACTCAGCGGAAGGTAAAATTTAACTTCTTTGTGAAGTTTTCTGTTTCCGTAACGCCGTCTATGAGATATTATCTTCCTTTTGCCATACACATCTGTTGTCATGAGTTTGCTTCGCTATGTATTTGAATAAGATTGGTCCAATAATTTTTCATCCTAACGGCTCGATGGGGCCACTATCTTAAGAAATGGAGATGAAGATGCCTGGATGGGGTAGTAGTTTTGTTTTTACTGTGTGCAAAAACAGGTTTGTCCGCGGAATTTAGAAAAATGGAAAAGTCGGCATATGATGTGGTATTAGAAAGAGAAATCGTGGATTATTGGAGGCTGAATTGGTGCAAGAGTTTCAACGTGGTCACAGCTAAGATTTTAATTAGGGAACTCAAAGCGTTCTTTCGCAATGATAACGTCTCCACGGCCACATGCACCAAAAAGAAATTTAATTGGAAATAGTCCGGTAAGCGAGTTATAAAAGTTAGAACATTGCTGAGTCAAGCGTATCGAGTTTATATGAGACTATGTTGAAAAATAAATATCCAATTTTTCCATCTTTTAATTTTTCTTTCCTAAGCTAAATATTTTTTGAGCCACTATCAAAAACTAGTTTTTGTTGATAATATATATAATGTATATATACATATTTAATATATCATACCCATCAACTGTGGTACATATGTACATATGTACATGTCACTAAAATCAAACTTTATATTTCCTTATTATTTAAATACATCAATTTAATTATAAATTGAAAAGTTTTCCGTTTATAGACACACATTTATACATACAAAATAAATATTTCACAATCTGACCCTTTGATTCAAATACTTCAATAACTTTTAATTTATTACAAAAACTTTTCGCTCAAACTTATTTTCATAAGAGCTGCTATTATAAATGACTTCTATGCCCGATAACGGCATATGCAGGAAGCAATTTGCTTAAGTACTTTCATAAACGTATAAAATCGATGCTTAAGCAGTCGTTAAATATTTTCAAAGTAAAACTTTGCCAACATCAACGCACCGAATTCTTAGTAAGTTTCATATTCTTGCAAGGACCTCGTTGCCCTGCTGAGTCGCGTTAAACCACAAAAATCATATCTTAGCTATTTTTCAATTTATCTAAATCAAGTTCAACTACTAACTATGCTGAGGTATTTACATTTTCGAAAGGTCGTCGTATCCCACACATAAAATACATATTTATACACATATATATATATATAATTTAGACAAATGCCACACCGTTCTCACTCGTCCTTTCGCCAGTTTCCGTCGGTTTTCCGCATAAATAATGCATGTTAAAAGCTTTTCGCATTATTCGTCTTGTGCTGGAGCCACCACATTCAAGCGACGCTACGCTCAGCACAAGATGAAGAAAACGACGAAGAGTGGGGCGACGCTTAAGAAGCAGCCCGAGCTGCAGAGAACACTCAAGCACTCGGTTGATATCATAAAATTTCATATCCCCTTCGGATTATTTAAAAACGCTTGTGTGGAGCAATAATAAATAAAAATGTACTTATATAAAACCGTCGAGCTCTTGCAAGATTGTTTTACACATATGCTTTACAGCTCGGTTAGTCGGTCCCCCACCGTTATTGTTGTGTATGTTAGTTCCCGTATTTTCACCGCGTTTCTGATATATGCAAATTCAATCGCCCCAATCACCGTTATTCGCAAGCGGCCCCACTCATGTGAGGTGTGTTCGTGCGCTCACAACACTTTTACAGCTACATAATTCCTTGCTTTAAATGGTGGGCCTATAAAATCATGCTTACGTGGTTTACAAGGGATTTAAAAGCCTGCCTCCAAGACCGAATCCCTTTTCATTGCAGGTTGTGGCTGCCACACTTATAAAATCGGCAACGTTTACAACGTCGATACACGCAGATTTTGGGGCTGAGCACGAGGGTCGATCTTGGGGTTGGCGTCAAGCAAGCATACATTCACATATGCCGATATATTTATTGGTGGGGAATGTGCCAAATCATGTGCTTATGATGTGCAGCGTTTGCGGTGCGATAAATGGCTTTTACTGCAATTGATATTACCGAAAGTATGGCCAAAACACAGCAATATTGTGCGCACATGCATACATACTTGGATGTGATATATAGTATATAGTCATATTCAGTTACGTGTGAATTTTCGATTGGCCGTAAACTCTCGGCATATTGATTCCTCGTAAATTGATGCTCTTACGTCGAGACATAAACAACATATACAATTTGAAATTATTCTGCATTTACCTTAGTCCAAATGTAAAAAATGAGTTGAGCTTTGACTTAGCTATTTTTATGTGCTCTCGTAGAAAGCATCAATAAGACATGCGATTTGTCAGCTTTTAACACGTGATCACGTGCTTGAATTGTAAATACTAAAAAGAGCCTTTGGACTTATGCGAAATACGAGCACATGAATTCTAAGGAAAATTCGAAGTCTTAAATTGGAAATAAGGGGGAAATATGAGTATAGCTGGTTCATAAAATGCAAAAAATATTGCTTAAAAGAAAATGAGAATAAAGAGATTTTGCTTATCGAAGGTAAGTTAAGTTCGATACTTATTAAAGAAAAAACTCTATTTTAAATAACTGATACTTTAGTGATACATTTAATGAACTTCGTACAAAACTTTCCGATTTGGATCTATTTTTCTGCATCCTAAAGAGTACTTTAGCATAAATAGAATGATTTGAATATACTCCATTTTTCGATAACTTTTTGCCATTTTGAAGGTAACGCAACTCCCATAGAGACTCACGTCGCTATGACTTGGCCGAGCCAAGTAATAACAAAGCTGTCTGAAAAGTAGTTTTAGTACTTACTTAATCTAATACTTCTAACATTATATAGCATTATATCCATCTGTGATGGTGATACCCCCAAAGCTCTTTTAAACCCCTTCCTTATAATGACTTTAAAGCAACATTTTGCTCTATTCTTCTTGTTGAACATTTTATTTTAAAAAATTTCTTCACTTTGGATCCCCAAACCAGGTTGTACACACAAAAAGAAGACTCGTGTCGACTTGTCGAGAGAAATGTTAAAACAAAAGATGTTTTTTAAATAAAGCGGCGCTCTTCCTTCAAGGAATGAGGAAAATGACCGCCGAAACGGATCACTCTTCACCACTACAATACGACTCTCAGACATCGACTGAAACAACTCCATTTTCGAACACTAAAAACATCGATTTCATGAGTCATGCACCGTATAGAGCTGACTTAGGACTGAATGACTTCTATTTATTTCGACACATAAGGAATAAACTAGGATGTCAACGTTTTTTTAACACCTGAAGAGGCGATTGATGCATTCAAATGCATGTTTGGGAGATACCCGAATCAGAGTGGCAACATTGATTCGACAATTGGTTCAAACGCGTGCAAAAGTGTAAAGATCTTAATGAAGCATATTTTGAAAACCAATAAAACGATTTTCGAGGATTAATATTTGTTTTTGTTATCGAATCACGAAATATAAATGGAAACCCCCCCCCGTTAGATTCATGATTAGTATTGACAGATTACTGGTTTCAGACAATGGTTCAAACGCAGAAAATGCTAAGCTTAATACACATATATTATAACAAAAAACATTGAATTTATTTCAGTTTGGTTCGAAATCACGACACTTTTGTCGCATAGCCTTCGAGTTAAACTAAAATAAGCAAAGTTAATTCCGCATTTGGTCGCCGTAAGAAGAAGACATACCAGAAGTCCGTTCAAGAACTTCCCATGCATCCCGAAAAAGCACTTTTTGAATGAGTGTCAAACACACACATATCCGTAATACTGAAGCGTCCGTCTGTTGCACAGGTCGTTGGGCTTAGCCAAACACAAATGACACATGCACTTACCTCTTCCAGCGGGTACACGCAACACACTCCAACTATTTAAGTATGACTGATAAGTCGAATTTAGGATAACAACAGCAATTAGGATCGCATCCATGTATGTTCGTGTGCGGAAGATATAGTGGCCTTAGTCTGGTTGCATGCTCGCTGCTCGGGGCGCGGTCATTTTGAAGTGTCTAATTGATTTCACAGCAGGTATACACAGGATAATTGATACAATACATTGTGGCACATTCGCGCCGATGAGCTGCGCCGTTATACAGGTACATTTGCTGACACACCACATCGCCACACACGCATGCACACATAGGCTAAACGCCGCGCCGGAAGTAAATATCGGAAATTGCTTGTTATCTTTGAGAATTTATTGCTTTACAAATTGCTTCCAAACTGAAACCCTACAATTAAATTAAGTTGAGTTCATTGCTCGATTGCTTAGATGCCACCGTCGGTCGGCGCACCACAATCACATGCTTAGACAATAACTATATACTATGAAAAAGTCCGCACAATTGCGTGCCCTTTCACTTACAAATATTTGTATGAAGAGTCTTAAATAATAATCAGCTTCTTTATGCGTTTATTGCTGTATTAAAAAACAAAAAAAACATAATTAATGTGCCTTTCGTTTTTTTCTTCTTACAGCTGCCTTTCCCATCACCCGTCGCATCGGCCATCCATATCAGAATCGCACACCACCTAAGCGGAAAAAGCCCCGTACATCCTTTACACGCATACAAGTCGCCGAATTAGAGAAACGTTTCCATAAGCAAAAATATTTAGCGTCGGCCGAGCGAGCGGCACTGGCGCGCGGTCTTAAGATGACCGACGCACAAGTGAAGACTTGGTTCCAGAATCGGCGCACGAAATGGCGGTGAGTGTTGCTACTGAAACATTTCTATTTGTTATATGAGAAAATTGCTGTTACTATGTCACTGATGGCATGAACAAGTGATCAGATATTTTCAATTCAATTCAGTTACAATATAGGTGTTTCCATTTTGCACACTCTGAAAACTTAGAAAAATCTTTGAAAGTCCATATATTCAAAAAACACAAGGTAAGGAGATTTGAAAAGCAACGTTTACATTTAACGTTAAAAAATTATAATCGCCTTCACAATAGGTTCCTTCTGAGCCAATTCAAACATGTCAACACGATACCCAATTTTCCATATTTTCGACGGCATATTCATAAACCCTCGTCTTGTCAGCAACATTGTTAAGCATCTCTTTTGTGATCTCTAAACGATGTCGTTTTTTTTAAATATTCAGATATTTTCATTCGAATGTCGTATTGGCACGTTTCAGACCTAAAACATTAACTAAAATGTGTTAAATCGATCCTTAAGAAATGTCAAGATCTTCTGCAATATCTCTGATGCCTGAGTTTCATGCACTGTTTCTTTAACTTCTTCGATGCTTTCATCATTATTATAGGTGGATGGATTCTGTTGCCGAGATTCCATGGGAAATACAAAATTTAAAGAAAATTCGTTTTATTTTTTCAAGGGCGATTTTTACCTCACACGCACACGCTGTTAACTATACCAGTCTCAGCCAAATGTGGTATATGGTTTGAAATTATACCGAAGGAAAACTCAAAAAATGATCTAAAGGTGAGGGAAACGAGAAAATTTCCATGCAGTTGAGAAGTCCTTGCAACCCAAAGGAAAAATGTTTACGCCAAAACATGGCGTTTGAATAAAACTTAAATACTAGCAAAGAGTCCATAACCAAAATGTTTCTGACCAACCATGAGATTTCTTATAACTCACATTGGATTACCTACAAAATGAAGAATAATACGCATTAATCATGTGATTTATCAATATACACTAATCCGAAAAGACTGGCTTAACCAAGATAGCGAGATAGAATAGCTCAAGATTTAATCACTATACCTGCTTGTATAGAATTCAAATATTAGTTGTTGCTGCAAGAAAATTTTTTTGACAAGAGAGCAAAACTCAAATCTGGGAACCAGAGAAGAAGCTTTATGCGCTACTTTTGATGGTAACTCTCAAAGTCATATGTATATAATTGAATATTGTATTATTCGTAGGAAGTTCCACTTAAAACTGATTTGACTTTTTTTAACAGAAAATGCTTTCAAACTTTTTGGAAACAAACCGTAAAGAACATCGTTGGTTTTTGTTTAGGAAATGCGTACCTTTTGGCAAAGTGAGTTACAAATGAGTAAAATATGTAGTTGCAAAAACTTTGCTGCCACTGCGAGCGTAGTTTAAATAAGTGCCGTTATTTATTATGTACGTGTATGATATAAAAAGTGTAAAATGAAAATAAGCACTTTAAAAATTCATGAACACATTAAACGTGCAACGTGTGGAACAATGCCACATTTCAATTTCGAGCCGACCGCTTTTTCCCACTTTTTCCGCACCATTTTGCGCCGCCTAACCGCCCCCATAACTGAGCTGCGGCGGAGTATGGAAAAAGTGCGTTTTTGAAAGTGAGTACAAATTTGTGTACAATTTTCATTGTGGGCGTGTGAGTAGGTGGAGGGTAGTTATATCTTTCAACGCTTCAATTTTCAACCCTCACAAATACAAACATATACAAATGCGTGAAGGAAGTGCTTAAAAAACGAAAGAAAACAAATAAAGGGCTTTTAAATGGCGGCCGAAATGTTGTTGGAGTTTTGTATTTTTGTTATACCCTCAACAGCAGGACGACAGGAAATGTCGGAGAGCTTATGTACGTTAGAGTGGGATAAAAAAATTTTTTTTTTTCTGTTTGGTATTATAAAAAATAGGTTCTTCCTTCAAAAAACACTCCAAGACCTCAGTAAGAGCTCATAATTGTAACGGAATAGTCCTCCTCCTTACAGTTTTCTACTTTTTTCTTATTGCCAATTAGAAAAATTCATATCTTTCTTCCAACAACTTAAAAAAATATCAGGGCAATTCAAAATCTAAACCTTTGTAATTCAAACTACCGAGCATACTTTTGCTTTTACAATAACAAAAGGTATAGCGATACATCTGCTACATCCTTGCAAATAAGCAACACTAAAACACCATTGTATTATTTGCAACACTGGTTTGCAAATTATCAGCTGCTGTCAAAAATAAAAAAAACATTGTAAACAAAGAGAAGAAATGGAGAATTTTTTGTAAATTTTGTAAATCAAAAATTAAGAAATTTGAATTTCGTGCTATGTGCTATGTGCCGCATAAAAATATTTCTTCCTTCAATGTCCATAATTTCTTCAGCAGCTTTGCAAGGTTTGCACAGAAACTACAAAAGAGACGTTCGTTGTTGATTGTAAATATTTGCAATTGCATAATTTTGCCAACTCAGATGCACAAGATTCTGAATTACCTTATCTTGTTTTATAGATTTTGTTGAAAATTTATTGCACTACAAAGTGGTCTCTTACGATTTTTTCGCAAACCTAACGGTTTAAAAGATATTATTGTTTAAAGTTTGATCAAAATATTTGGGCCGATACCATTCGCAAAGTAGTCCCTCAGTTTTTGAGATATCGATCTGTAATTTTGCACACATTCTTCACTCCCTAAAGAATAGCTTATTGGTCTGAGTCGTCGATATTCGACCACTATAGCGTATAGCTTCCATACAAATCAAGTTCTTCTCCTTATAGAAGAAGAAATGCATCTGTGAAGGGTATCATAATCGAAGTTAAAGTTTTTTCTTGTTGTTATAATTTAATGTTAAAAGCATGATCCCGTCAACGCTTAGTGCTTACGTAGTGATATCAACGGTTACAAAACTGCTAAATTATTTATAGTAGTATAAGCTATAGAGTTTGGTACTAAAGGCGGGCGCGCATTTATGCATTTGAAATAACTAGCAGTAATTTTTGGGAGTAAGACCCTTCTTAGTTATATTTATCAACAAATTATGTGTTGAAAGCCATCGATCAGAAATTGTTGGTTATTAGTTAAATAATTACGGTAATATATATACTTGCAAGTAAATATATCAAAATTATATAATTATAATCGCTTTGTGACGGCGACTGTAGCGCCGGCAGCGCCTAATGCGGCAAGCAAACACATTAACATTTTAATGGCCAGTGTTCACTCAATCGTCGCATTTACATAGGAAATGGCCGCTGATTACAATGGTGGACATTTTTTTACCAATTTTTTTTTGTTTTTTTGTAACTGTTATTCGTGTCGCACTGCTCATTGCGCATTGCACTAATTTATCCCCCTGGACTGCTCGAGCTTAATTTGTAGCTCATTAATTTCTTTTGTGCGCCATTATGGCTGGACAGCCGACAGAGTTGCCCCAGCAATTGCTTTAAATTTCGTGATAAATGCACTGTTTGCATTTGATTAGAAGTTTTTTCATTACTTTGTTTTTGTGCTGAAATCATTAGATTGTATATTTACTAAAAGCAGTTAACGTTGACAGCTGTCATCAAGCGACCGTATTGCATGTCAACACACACACGCACATACAACGTCCATTATATTTTTTCCACAACGAAAGCAAATTTAACTGGACTTTTACTTTGCATGTGTCAACGTGAATTTTTGTAGATAAACATACATATATTATACTATATACAAATGTATGTGTCTGTATGTTTTCTACTTGTATTACTTAAGCTCTAGCATTCGCATTTATTTCTAGCTCTTTATTTACTGGTAAAGCACACATATTTTATTTGGTGACTGAATTAAGTGTGTTCAACATGCAAACGTCGGCGAAACTGCGAATTGGCACGAGTAAATCACAACAAATCGAGATATTGAAATGATAGCTGAAAATAAATTGCCTGCGCTTTCAATTAATCGCCATACAAATTTCTCGATTCACTGAGTAGTGCCCACACACACACATACATGCACACATGCCTGCAATGCTGTGACACAAATATGCATACATACAGACACACTAATTGCCAGCTTTGTATACAAAAGTTTGCATGTGGAATGCATATTACAAAGTTTTCGTATTGTGATTTGTTTGTATGTGCGCTTTTTGTAAACAAATTAACTTTTCAATTAAAGAAATAAATAACCGCAAATACTTGCATGTGTTTCACATCAGCGACAGTTATTTAAATTGTTTGTATGTATGCAAATAAATAAAAAACTCCCTTGATTGACATAATTAGTTAATAATTATGGACAAATATTAATTGTAAATAAATTTTAGGTGATTAAAATTCATGAAATTTGTATTTTTCAATAGGAAATTTTCAATACTAATTAAAATTGACACAAGTTTGTAATTATTAAAAAAAAACACAACATTTTAAATATAATGTAAAATGTCAGCTATTATTTAAATGTTGCAATTAAATATCTATTACTTTTACTAAAAATGTGAGATCTATTAAAAAATAATGGTATTTTCCGTTTTTTTTTTCCGCAAACACTCCAGAGTGTTTATTGTTTAAATTAATGGAAATAGTTTAGACAAGTCCAGAACCCAAAAAACGTTTCTTAATGAAACAAGAAGTTATGGTATTAACACTCTGAAACCTTTATGAGGGGATATAAAAGGTTAATGGCACAATGGAATTTTCAATTCAGCTTATGCGACGAATCAAACAAGCATGATGTATAAGCCATATATGTAGACTGGCATAATCAAGATAGCCAGATAGACACGATTGCACTTAAATATCTATTACTTTTACTATAAATACGAGATCTGTTAAAAACAAAAATAACGGGAATTTTCGTTTTTTGAAACTTTTCTCAAAATAGCCCCGATTCGATATTATGCAATTATGCCAGCGCTTCTTGCAATCGTAAAAACACTTCTCAGACCTGTTTATTGGAATAGACTTACCTCTTTCAGCAATATGTTTTTAATGTCATCTACAAGCATCGACCTTTTAAGGTTCTCTTTGTTTCTAGAAATAGGAAAAAGTCACACGGAGCAATGTCTCGCGAATATGGAGGCTGGAGCAAAGTTACGCTATTACTTTTGGTCAAGACATCAAGAACAATCAACGAGGTGTGAGCTTTTAATAATCGAAAATTGCCCAGCTCGTTAAAACATACAAAAAGTAAGCAAGATATACAACTGGATATAAGAATTTTGACTATGGGATTGTCGAAAATCGCGAAACTTTTAATTTTAAATTTATAGACCATTCCTATTATGTGTGTATGCATGAACTTTACAATGTGTTGTCAATGTCAAAATGAAGTGAATAAAACCTCAACCGAAATTCACTCTATTTTGAGAGAAGTTTACTTGCTTGGAAGTTGAAGGAAGAGAAGTAGCTGCAAGCATTACTCGATAATCGAAGAAAACACAAGAAGAGCTCTCAGAATGTTTGGAAGTCACCCCCCGATACATTCAAAAGCAGGGAAATCCTGTTTCAAATGAATTGAAGCCAAAATATGTGGAAAAACTTTGCATGAGGCAAATTATGCTTGAGGAAACAAAAATAAGCTCCTTAAAAGGAATTAATGCTTGAAAATTGACGATTAATAGATATCTTCCTGTCATCGTTGAAATATCGGAAGGATCAGTGAAAACATTTTGAAAGATCATTTTATCCTAAAAAAGTGAAAGGACGATTAGTTTAAAACTTACACACCCAATTTTTTCGAAAAACAGAGTCGTGTTAACGTCTGGATTTATGCTTGCAACCCGGAAACGGGCGATCAATCAAAAAATACGTCAAAGCAGATCAAAAATTAAGGTTATATTGACAGTTTTATTATCGAGATTGCGCAAAGCAATTCGTGAAAATTATCGGTCGACAAGTCTTTGTTTTTGCACCACGATAATGTACCGTCGCATACTGCATGATTCTTCGTGAGTTTTACCAAATTTTTACCCATTATCGTGCCACAACCACCATATGACTTCTGGCTATTCAGCAAATTCAAACGAGGGCTCCGGAGAAAACATTTTCAGTTAATTGAAGACATTAAAAGTGAATCGCTATGCACATTGTTATTCCGGAAATAGACTTTTGCAACTGCTTCGAGGTCAAGGGGGATTACTTTGAGAGGGATGACATAGATTTTAAAGAATAAACTAAGCTTTTAAAATTATGAACAAAGTTATACTGTAACTTAGTCTAAACTAATAAATTAAAGCAGCCATATAAATATACCATAAATAGTACACGTACACATA
The DNA here is from genome assembly GCA_027475135.1 of Bactrocera correcta. NCBI lineage: Eukaryota > Metazoa > Arthropoda > Insecta > Diptera > Tephritidae > Bactrocera > Bactrocera correcta. Next base: position 33,964,159 of record CM050326.1, on the reverse strand, counting down.
TACATACATACATACATATATAGCCATAGTTGTAAGTTAGTTCATGTTATATAAATAAATATTTAAATGGAATAATATAGTTATAGCCCTATTTATAACATAAACGAGTTCTGCCAATAGATTTAAATCACTTTGCCCAGTCAATACGCTAATGAGCTTAATATTGCTTTTTAATTGTCGATATTTTGTAAATAGATAATAAAAATGTTAAATGTTTATAAAATACTAATATGTTTCAGTTCACTTAGTGAGATTAACATTTATGGCATAAGCGACAGCCAAACTTAATTGCTTTTCACATTTGTATATACATATGTACATAAGTATGTGGCAGTACATATTATTTAACCATCAGCATTTACTTGTACAAAGGTATTACTCATATATCTAAAATGAAGACATACATATTTATGTTGTTGTACTGCATTTTCTTCTGATTTAAATATTAATGAAATAGCAAGGCGTTAACAATAAAGGAATAAAGGCAATAAAAATGCATCGAACCCCAAATACAAAAAAACACAAAAATAGGTATGTAATACTTGTACTATCGATCACCGATTTGTTGGGTTGCGTGTTGTACAAATTTACTTTAACTGAGCAACTTGAATTAACATAAATAATTAAACTAATTCCAATTAACGAACTTGGGGCACAAGACAAAGAAGTGAAAGAAGTGATAGAACACCAAGAGCAATTGGGAAAAAATCTCTCTCCAAGTCAATCGATTTGTTGCTTGTAAACAAGTTGACATGTTAACTGTCAATTCGACAAATGTCAAATCAAGTTAATCAAATACTCCGACCAAGCCTCGAATACCGTAGAATGAGGAGTGCTGAAACGTGATCAATGACAAACTGGTACTAAAATTAAATAAAAACACAAAGCACACGAGCAGATGCAGAAAATACAGAAGAAGCATACCGAGTTCGCAAATCACCTAAATTAATCATGAAACAAAGAAGAACCCCTAAAGAAAATACCGTGATACATTTCCTCCTTATCCAGCGCCAGCCATGTGGCGTCCTTCATAGTCGACGAATCACTGTCAAAAGTGATGCAGAAAAAAAGTGGAAAATAAATGTGGTTTCGTGAGGCTAAAAGAATTGTTGCCATTTACAAAATGAAGTCAAAGATATTAAAGGAGAATACATGTACATACATACATATGTATTTCGGCAGTAGGCTGAATTAAAGGTAATAAAATCGAGTTGCAGATGGCGGCGGCGTGACTTAGGTCTATAGAGTATGATTTCCATTGTAACGTAGTCGTAGACGTTCTTTAGCACTCCAGTAATTTGTTTTGTCGCCAAAAACTGTATGTTTAATCGTTTAACCGTACATAGAACAAATAGACACATGTTTTCTTTTTGTAACTAGCGTAATTAAAATGACATGAAATAAACATATCACTTGGGTTTCTGCTTCTAACGAAGAATTGTCTAAATTTAAAACATAATTGCAGAAAGAGAAATTTCCGGTGGACAAAAAATCCAGTGTAGATATTGCGTAGATATTCGGATTTGTGAATAATCGAATTTATATGCCAAACCCAACAATAGTTATATTAAAACTTAATTTGAAAATTTTAAAGTGAAACAAATTATACAATGTATGTACATATTTAAACTTTGATATTTGAAAAAAATAAAGGCAAGTCATGTGGTTTTTCCGTTTTTAAGGAGAAAATATTTATATTACATTGTTAAAAATTGCCTACTGATTCTTGAATTTATACAAATTTTCATATTATAAGTATTCGATTCTCTCTTTCTGTGCTTATTTGAGCACTATTCACTTGTAAGAAAGAAAAAGTTGAACAGTTGACTTCAAAATAAGTTCAGCTCGTTGAGGGTGTGTAGTTTGTGTAAAATTTTCAAAAAAGATATTTTTTTTTATTTTTTGTATATTTTGATAATCTATACCTTTAGAAATATTGTAAAAGAAATTTTTCAGATATGAACAGTTTTCTAAAGTGGAGCCGCTCAGTGCAAAAAACTGCATCAGTTTTCTTTTTTTCAAACAACATTTTTCAAATTTGCTTTGTGTCACCACGACCTACAAGTTTTGCAATCAATATTTTGCGTAAAATTCCAATTGTTAAAAAAACCACGCCATTTTGTATTTTTATCTTTCGATCATTATTCATTGTACGGACAATATTCTCTTGAGAGACTTCTTTTAGGTGTCATCCATGTTTTTGTTCACCGTCGGAGATCACATGAAATTATTATTTTCTCCCCAAATTTTGGTGGGTATTCCTTAAAAATGTATAAATATGTATGTATAGTATATTTTTAATAAAAAAAAGTCTGCTTTTTTAGGCTGTCACACTAGCCTCGTAAAGAAATATTACTTTACAGACAAATAAGCACCTAAGGCCATTTTATTCCATTTTTATTATTTCATATCTATTTCGAGGTTACATCAGTAAAATGTTCGATTCCCTATTCTCAAAGGAACAAATCAAAGATAATTATTAAATATTTTTTACACAAATAATAATAAAAATAAAAAACGACGTTTGTCTTAAAATAAGGCAACCACGGCCAAGAAAATCTTATTACTTGAGTTCTTTTAATATACGACAATTTAATAAAAAATAAAAAATAATATTTAATATACGATAAATACACCTTATCCTAAAACCTAAAGTCTCCTCCGAAAACTAATGAATTTCATAAGTAGTTTTTCATACGAAAAACCAATCTCCTTATGAGAAAGGGTCGATAAATGTTAAACATGTCCCCAATTTCTTTTTAATTTCCTTAATATTTTTTATTCTACAATATGTATGGTGACAAATATGAAATTAAATTTGCCTAAAGTGAAACATATGTATGGGTGTAAGTGTTTATTTCATATAAACTGCAAAATTAAGAAATAAAAAAAAGGAATTTCAGCAGAAACACGATTATAATTTCTCTACAGCACAACTTATTTAATTAACACGCTCACACCCAAGCCAACATGAAATCTTTATAATTCCGACTACTTGCTGTGACCTGCCATATATCACTTGCAAACTTGCTGCCAAAAAAACATATTTCAACACCTTCATATGGAAATAATGCGAGAAAGTGGTAGCAAGTCCTTGCGGCAGAAATTAGCCTGCACATTTGTCTTAAGGCGAAGGCGAAAATTAATTGTGCACATGTGTTAGCATGTTGACACATAAGAATGGATGTGTGAGCATAAGTACATTTATCTCTTGAAACTTTGTTAAATCCCGACTTCACACCAATGGCAACACAATTAAAAATTTACGCAACTTATTGCCGCAAACACTGTCACTTGATAAATGACTACCAAACGGCCCTGGAGCAGCAGCTTAAGCTGAAGTGTGTGTGGGTATCCGTGTGTGGGTGAGTGGGTGCACATGAGCCAAAAATTTATGAAAATCGCCAAATTAGTTTGAGCCACAGCAAGGCAACCGCAAAATGAAGTTTTCCGCTCCATCATAAAAACCACACACCAATACATACATAGTACACTCAAGCACCTAACTATTTTCACGAATTGAAATCAATTTTGTTAAAACAAAAGTTTTGACTGAAATTAATTTCATGGAATGTTTGCAAGTGTGTTTGTAAAATAAACGGTAAAATGCAAAATCTTAATTAGAGAAATTTTGTTGTTCTTAAAGTCACTTCATATAATATTGCAGTAAACTGTTTGTATTTACAGCGGTCTTAAGCAATTTGGCTATTAACATTAATTTCTCATGTTCAAAGTATGGCAAAAGTTTTACCATCAAAACAAAATAAATAAAAGCAACCAAAAATGTCCTTAATGCGACAAAGAGAAGAAGCAGCACAAATTTTATGTGGAGTCTACCCTCATGCCCACGAGATTTCACGATTTAAAGTGTCCCAGTCGGAAGCAACTTCACACCCACCAACCAGCAAAGGTTACCCGAAACTGAAGCTACTAAGAAAGCTACCGCAAGAAAGGCCACCGCAAAAGCTTAAAGAAGAGTTATTGCTTTGTAACTACGAGCAACAACAACAACAAAGACGTTCAGCAACAAAAAGGATACACGGAACTTAAAGCTCTAGTGGGCCTTTCGGAGACGGAAAAACGTGGCAAGGTGATTATATTGCCTGGTCATTGTCGTTTGTGGCTAAATTGTTATTGCTTGCAAGATAATTACCGTTGCCCAAATGGCGGCAGTTAATAAACAGCTACATACACACAGACATGGCTAGGCATACTCACCAAATCAGCACAGCTGGAAGCATCCATTTTGTTGTTGAACATGCCACTTTGTGTGGGGAAATTAATAGGGGAGTGGAGATTTCCCCATTTTAGATATTTAATTCGTTGATGTTTTTGGCGTAAATTGCAAAAGCTGTGAAATGATTTTAATTACCACCCAGAAAAGGCGGGTTTGCTGTTTTAATTGGCAGATTTTAGTGAAAGGGAAAGGGGAAATGGGTGTCGTTTAGGAAATTTTATTATTACATCACAGAAATTGTATATAAATCACATTTCTAGCGTTTTTAGCAGTTAAGGCCTAACAAGTGCTGAGAAAATTTACTTCCGTATTATCAGAAAGGCAGTCTATAACCAGTATAAAGTATTATTTACTTACAATTTCAGCCTTCAATTATTTCACGCATTTCTCAATATGAAAAATGTGAATATCGAAAGCAATAAAAACCGAAAATATAATATCCTACCCAAAGATTTTTATCTTGATTTCGGTCGGCGAAATTTTTGGTCGATATCTCAAAAACTGAAGGACGAAGTTCGCGTATATACAGAACAACGTGGCCAAATCGACTTAACTCATAACGCGGCATGGGCCTCTGAATGCATTTTTGCATCAGAGACCCCTATCTTATAGGTCGGATTGCATTTATGGGGCACGGGTAGAGGTCTTGGGTTCATGTAATTGCGGAATGTCTGAAGTACTCGGAGGATCTGGGTGGTATGGGGATTAGCTGGACTGATGGACTTTTAGATGTAGCAGTGTGATCTCCACAAGTCGAAATGCGGAATAGTTAGGGTTTTGCGCATGAATTGTTTAAGCCGCGAAGGCGTTTAACTGAGAATTAGAGTTAGCATCTTTTGTGAATTGTGTCTGCGTGTAATGTGCGTATGGGGACCAACCCCTGTCAGCAGTTTAAGCAGTATGGAAGCTCAACTGGTAGTAATTTCGGCTTCGAGGTCTGACCGGAGACTTAGTTCTGGTACCACGGGGAGCAGTAGCACTTGGAGTTCGCTCCAACCATCTCTTGCGGACTGGACCTCTAGGGGAGGATCGTGGTGGTTGTGGTTGAAACCCTAATGCGGGAAGAATTGGCACTTTGTTAGTTGGATGTAGAGTTACATTGCAGCCGAGCGCCGGACCAAAACTACGGCAAGGTGGGTAGTATGTCCATTTCACACAACCAATCAACGCACTAATTTGATCTACTGCTTTTGAGCGCCTCAGCCAAAAATTATAAAAATTTGGTTTATTTACCTATCAAAGGGTGTTGGCAAAAAACCAAGCTGAAGAGGAAATCAATTCATTCCGATCCGATTTCAAAATGGAAAAAAGGTATTAACTCAATACAATTCTCAGTATATGGCTGAAAATATTTCATTTCTAACGAGCACATACACCTATGTACATATTTTTATATTTACAATTCACTCCAATGCAAATGGAGATAAATAACTCAGGAGGAAGATATGTAAATCAAATCGGCATAAATTAAACGTGTTATACACAAAAATTCATATAAATATGCAGATATCAGCATTTTTAAGACAAAAATGCTTTTACACAGCCCACAATTGTATATAAATACATCCACTAACTTACACAAATACATAACTGTGTATGTTTGTACGTCGAAATAAATGCGGGTGCGCTAAAAATGTAATCAATTTATACTGTTTTATTTTATTATTTCAACGTGCTGTGGCATGGAAAAGTTTTGGAGTGCAACCGCCACCTCTGTCGCACCACCACCGCATCAACAAACCAGCATCAGCCAACTCCGACAGCATTGCTGCCGGCAACAATCGCTCACAGTGCCACTGAAAATATTACAACGCCACAAACAGTCCCTCCTCCCGTGCAGCATGTCCCATTGTGTTTGTGCCACCAACGCCAACAGCACAACAACCAAACGAGCAATTGCAACTTATCCGCAGTAATAATTCACTCCGCAATATGCGATATGAAACTGAGAAGGATTTGACTTCATTGAGTGCAAATGTTGCAAATTGAATTGTTGGTTTTTGCGAATATTTCCCTGCGAATATCTATGCATGTAGCATGCATATTAATATATTAGCTGTGTGTGTGTGCTTAGCACATTTTTCTTTACCAAAGCACAGACGGCGTGTATGGTAGATTTTGAGCTTTTGGAATTCGGTTGAATATATGGTATCTATATAAATAAAAGGTATGTGTTTATTTTTATATATTGCTTAATATAATATAACAGCGTTGGAAGATTTTTAATTTCAAATTTTTAAATAAAAAATGGAAATTTAATTTTTAATTCGAGTATCGGAATAAAAAGTATGGGTCAGTATGAGGATCCATTGTCCAGCATTTGCAAGTCGAACCAAGAGACATAGCCGAAACTGACAATGGGCGACTCAAGCAATTTGTGATTTTTGTTTTATTTTTTACAAATTAAATTTCAAACGTGTGAAAAGCCGAATAATTGTGGTTTGAAAAATTATTAATTTAATTTTCGATTCTCCTTCTTCTTCACTGGCGTAGACACCGCTTACGCGGTTATAGCCGACTTAAAAACAGCGCGCCAGTCCTTTCTTCTTTTCGCAATGTGGGGCCAATTGGAGATTCCGAGCAAAGCCAGGTTCTTCTCCACCTGGTCTTTCCAACGGAGTGGAGGTTTTCCTCTTCCTCTGCTTCCCCCGGGGAAGCTGCGCAGAGCTGAAGTGTTTTCGTCCATTCGGACGACATGACCTAGCCAGCATAGCCGCTGTCTTTTAAATTGCTGAATATGTCAATGTCGTCGTATATCTTATACAGCTCATCGTTCAATCGAATGCAGAAAGAGGCTGACCTTGTTGTTGTTGTTAATACTGGTTCCAAGATAGACGAAATTAGCTACGACTTCGAATTTATCACTTGCAACAGTGACGTAGGAGCCAACGAATGTTTGTTTGCTGACAGGAGATATTTCGTCTTGCCCTCGTTTACTACCAAACCCATTTGCTTCGCTATCTTCTCTATTTAGTTCTGCAGCACGATTATTTTCTCCAAGAGTAGATTTAAGAAGTTACACGAAGGGAGTCGCCTTGTTTGGTATCTAACGGTTCGGAGAGGCCCTTCCCGATCCTGACGTGTTCCATCTCAAATTGATGTTGGTTTCTCATGAAATAGAATAAACACGTAGCGAATCGAAGACAAATATCTTAAAATAATCATTACGACTTTCAAACGAAATTGCCTTCGCTGATAATACTGAATTATTTTATAAATGGCCATTGTATCTCAAATAATTGAGCTTTCAAACAGAAGCAACACTTAATGATACTCCTGATTTCATGCACTCTCCTGTTTCTTAAATTTTTCTAACTTCCAGAAATATTCTTCTTAAGTTCACATGCCTACACGTCATAATTGTAAAAGCATACACACCAACGTTCAAAAATTGATCCCACTGTCCTGTCCTGTCTCTCATAACCAAAACCGAATACGTATGCATTTACGAGGGTATATCATTAACTTATGACTTATTCAATATGGCGCTTCATCCCCCAATCACATGCAAATACACACATACACATATATATATTTGCGTGGGTAATTCACATCTGTGGCGCACATTAACTTAAATGCGCAAACTCCATTTTCCTTTGAGGAGAGGGGGAGTGTAGAGTAACGGTGCAATCAGTAAATGTCTTAGTTGTAGTTGTAGTTACGGTAATGAATTAAATGTGTGCTGTCACCGTCGGTCTCATCAACATTTCTTCTTACCTTAATTAATAACGCGCAAGAATGAGGATAAACTTAAAAGTTTACAAATATACACGCAAAAACTCTCTTAATGGCTTATATATACATAGGTGTGTATTTTGCACATGTGAACAGTTATTACTTCTGAATATGCATATTGGTGTGCCAACCAACCCACAAGCACATACAAGCACAGTTTATTGCATTTGTGCCATCAACGCTGGCAATCAGCAATCAGATCCTTAATTTTTGATGCATACATACACACACATATGAGAGAGTGTGTGTGTTGGTGAGCATGTGCATACACTAATGAGTTTTGAAATTGTTTCTCGTTTAAATATTCATTAACAAACTGTCATTGATTCAATGACTACCAACACAAGGTCGCATAACGGTATTTGCTATATGGGCAAATGCATACTGATTTACCGTAATTGCTTTCTAAATACTTTAGTCAGCGGCCATTCAAGTTGCTGTATTCGTATATATGGGTTCTTAGGAATATAGATATGACGAAATGTACATGTATGTGGGTATATGTATATGAATATTTTACCTGCTTTAAATCGACGAAAATCATGCTGATTAAATTTTGACTATTTTAGGTATATGTATGTATGTTATGTAATCGAATATTTCTATATCTAATGATGTGATAGAACTTAGTTTATACTTATATAAGTCATTAAAACTGGAATCACACTATTTATTTCATTAACTTTTTACTGGATGAGTTCCATCCAAATTGAGCAATTGTCCATAAAATAATGAAGACTGTAAAATTGGGATCTCGACCAAAGGATGGGTATTTTTTTTAAGTGCAAGCCAACTAATATTACTAATACTATTTAATAAAAACATTATGTGTTTTGGGATCTAGTAAAAAGAAATCCGTTATTGCATAAAGTTGAAGGTTTTTTTAGTATAACGAGTGATCCAAGTAAAAGTACTTTTTTCAGTAGCCTTTCATCGTGGAAAGACTTACGCCTGAACAACGTTTACAAATCATTGAACTTTATTACGAAAATTTACGTTATGTTGTTTTTCGGTCGCTTCGCTCAATTTATTGTCAACATAAACCCATCTTAAGAACAAGCATTCATTATTGAATAATAATCAACCAGATCAAAATATAGCTTGTGCAAGAATTGAAGCCGCTCGACCTTCCCAAGCAACATCGCTTCGTTCTATGGGCTTTCAAAAGTTCCAAAAAGATCCGCCGTTGTTTATGTAAACAAGCAAAATTGTCATATTTAGGACGAAGAGCGGCCTGAAGAGATTCAAGAGCTGTCATTTCATCCAGAGAAACAACGGTTTGTGTGGTTTATGGGCCAGTGGAATCAAAAATTATGCCGCTGGGAACGTAACCGTCAATGGCGACCGTTGTCGCGCCATGATAACCGACTATTTGATACCTGAAATTGAAGCTCATAATCTTGGAGGCATTTGGTTTCAACAAGACGCCTCTTCGCATAAATCGTATCAATCAATGGATTTTAACTGGTATGTCATTCGCCATTTACCAGTCGGAATGCTCGAACTCGTGATCGGAAATTGGTCTGCGGATGAACCATCTGTAACGAAGCCGCTGCCAACATTTGCTAAACTTCAAAAAAGTAAATGCAAAAAAATGTTCTTTCGAATGATAATAAACGTTCCTTTTTTAATTTGGAGTATCTGTATTGTTTCATTAAAAAGAAAAAAGAAGAAAGGTTCATGAAAACCCACAATCCGGATCATAACTTTGATGCATATGACAAAAAACTTTCAACCCAGCTTCCGAATCCTTTGACGGGTCACTATTAATGTCTATAACCTGACAATGTCCTAATGTAAAACAATTTGTCTCTTATTGACATATTGATAGATGGCCTGTGCTGGTCAGCTTCCCTCAAACGGTCTATTTGTCGCCTGTACAGATCCAAATTAAGAATTTGGCCGTTGGAGAGCAGCTCATGGTAGATGATTCCCTTTGAAATTTCATTTCGGTCAATCCTGACTTGGCCATCGTTTACGTCGGCTCTATGCGTTTCAATCACAACCGTGATTATGTTGCGATTCACAGATGGAAATCCATGAGGATTTTTTGGGATTAAATTTTCATTGCCTTAAAGTGTAACTCGATCGCACTCACAGAACGAGAGATACAGATTGTTAAATTTTTGAAGAAATTATGGACTTCTTTGATAATAAAGAAAAAATAGCTTGAACAGCTGATTTCCCATAAAATATTTAAATATATTATATTTACTAAAGTTAGCCAAAATTAAGCTTACAAAATCCTTTCCCAAATAATACTTACAATAATGTAGTTTTAAGAATTTCCACTGAAATATAAAATTATAGATTATTTTCTAAAATTGGTCGTCCTCCGAAAGCCATGATTACATGACCGAGTGTATTTCTAACTTCAAAAGGTCTTTTTCATTTTCATTAACCCCTTCAAATTACAGAATGCAGTTAAAAAATTTAAATGTTTGAATAGCATTTATGACATTCTTTCTAAAAATAAACTAGCAACACAGAAATAACTATGAACAAATTTTAATTTTCTCCCACTTTCATTTTTTCGTTTCTTTGCAGACGTCAAACGGCTGAGGAGCGCGAAGCTGAACGTCAAGCGGCAAATCGTCTGATGTTATCCCTGCAGGCAGAAGCAATTAGCAAAGGATTTGCGCCACCACCAGCCGCGCAACTGTCCACACAAGCGGTTAACGGTGCTCCATTGGCGGCACTGCACGGACTCCAGCCCTGGGCTGAGACACACGCGGCTGGTTGCTAATCCTCCCCACACTAAGGACAAGCCGGAACCAGAACCGTATTAGTGCACCAAATATCTAAGTGCAGTAAAGTTCATTTGTGATATGCTTTGTATATATAGGAAAATCTACTACACTAACACATACATACATACTAAATATTATTATGATAAATACAAGCAAGACGGAATTAATCTCAACAAAAATTAAGTATTAGCTATACTGTTTAATTTATAAGCGTAAAGTGAAAAAAAAAAACATAATTACTCTGCAAACTAAAATAAAACTAAGCCGAACTTAGGTTGTCATAGAGGAATTCTGAAAAAAAAAACAATAAAAAATTGAAAAGTAATAACATTTTTGCATAGTAGATGTAGCTAAAACTTTTTTATTTATTGTCAGGTGAAGTTATATGGTTTTTAAAAAAGCATTTAAATTATTTATAACGAAGTAATGAAATCTTTGTATATTTAATTTCCTTTGTGACAATTTGCTTTTAAACTAAAAAAGGCTTCAATTAAAGTTCAATTTTAAAATAAATAAATAGTATTAATATGTAGTAAAAAAGCAATTAAAATAAGCTAAGTAATAGTAATGTATATATAGTAGTAAGCTATTAGCATTCGTTTTTAGATTTTTTTTCTAATAAGTTATATAAGCAATTATGGCATAGAACTGGTTATTGCGAAAATATTATATCACAACAAAAGAAGGCGAAGAAGCACTTTCATCCGAATTTTTTACTAAGGCATCAAAGCGCAGTTTAAAAGAACAAAGCTTCTTCAGTTGGAAACTAGTATCAGTTCGAGAAATATTAATCATATTCTTAATGATACCATATTTCACCAAACAAAAAAATTGCAGAACTATACAAATTTAGCCGAACTAACAAAAAATGTAGTTTTTCAAGTATTTTAATACAAATCTTTAATACCTCATTCAAAATAAGGGCCTAAGGATGCTCCCCGCTGAAGACATTCAATTTTGTTTCTCTTCGGTTCCAGCTCATTGTTGGAGCGACATTCTCCAGATTGTTTCAGTTATGAATACAATAATCAGTCTTTTCACGAGTAATGATGAATGTCGGATCCTCCAGCATCTCCTTTGTAACCTCTACTCGACGAAAAGATTCAGGTAATTTAGTAGGAGTTCGCTATTCATATCCAAAAGAGTAACTAAAATGTATTAAGTCTATTCATAAGAGATATTGAGAGCCTGTGCTATCTCTACAAAACTAACGTTATGATATTCAAACTATGTTTCTTTAAATTGTTTGATGTTATATTCATCAGCAGTGGTGGATCACACAAATGCTAAACTAGGCAAAGTTATAAGTAATATGCACTCCTATTAATATTGTGCTGACAATGCTATAGGTACAACAGAACTGAGCGAAGTTTACCTGAGACCCAATCATTCAGCATTAGTTCTGAGGAGTATAAATCAACTCTCTCACATGGCTTTATTGCAGTCTTTTTAACTTAAAATAAACTTCCAGGCATTTTGTAAAATTCTCGCTTTAACTGAACTTTTTTAAAGCGAATTTTTGCAAACAGAATAATCATAATAACCATGGTATGTCATAAGCGCTTTAATATCTTTAGAAAAAACATAGATTACAGCTTTTTTAACACTTGCGTTTGCGTGGGCATAAAAGAGACGAGAGGAACAACAACACAAACACTAAATCGCTTGCGTAAGTCTTTCCCACTTCAACAAAGCTTAGAATATTAATTAGTTTAGATTAACTTTAAATAAAACCACAAGAAATCGTGTATAAAAAACAGTAATAATAAAACACGACGCATTATTTAAAATAATAAATGTACAAACTTATGTAAATATCTGCTAAAAAGAAATAAATCGTGTTTTTCATTATAAATTTGATGATTTACAAAATGTTAAAATTTTAATAGAATTCGCGCGTGTAGGAATTGTGTGTGGAAGCAGGCGATATTCGGTGGAGTATCAATCCGCTGATGGTGGATATCGATGGCCGAGGGAAAGCAATGTCAAATTATTGCAATGGTCCACAGATTTTAATATTAATGCTCAGGGTACCAGCAAATTTGAAATACATATATAAGTTTGAATACAAACCGATTTCTTTTTTAAATTTTACATTAGGAGTGTCCTTAACCATTTTTTCGTTTTTAAAGCTTTTAACTATAAATTTTTTTATTAAAAGAAAATTATTGGGGTTCAAAAGTGATGGTACTTCTAATGAAAATATATTTTTGTAATTATTAATCGCCGAAATATAAATTATCAGTGTGATGAGCTAAGTCGACAAAGACATGTCCGTCTGGACATCTCTCTGTCCTGTGTTAAGAGGTTACATAGGTTTACGAGTTTCGAAAATCAAATTTTTTCATTGTCTATTGTTAACTTCTACAACACCTCTAAAATATTGTCCTAAATTTTGATTCGAAGGAAGTGCGCCAACTTTAACCGCGTTTTTCTCGAAACTACGTTTTTGAAGTCGGTTGAAAAGATTTCTCGAGAACTACTCAACCGATCTTCATGAAATTTTACACAGGTCTTTGAGATGCAATTTTTTAAGACTTGAACGAAGGATAATTTTTCGATTACAACGGATGAAAAAACAAAAATGTCGCGAAATTTTCTCTGAAATTATTGCGATTTTTATATGAGAAAAAAATTTTGGAAAAAGCTGTTTTTGGGAACCAATGTAACCCCTTAGTTAATTATCGATCTAAAATTTTGTAGAAGCCTTTTATTCATTAATTGGCTCATCATTTGTCAGAACTGTCGATTTCGGAAAACTATAGCATATAGCTACCATACGCACTGACCGAGCAAACTCAACTCTCACTAATTGAACACAGATTATTATGCAAAATATTGCTTCAATTCAGATATTGTTTAGATCGGACTAGTATGTATAGCACATAGCTGCTTTAAAAACCGACCGTTTAAAATAACGTTAAAGATAATTTTATGCCCATTTATGATGCCAAAAATATACCTATGAAATGTATTAAAGCTTTGTTGCAGCCGAAGCTTTTAACCCATAAATTCGATATTTTTTTTTTTGATGCACCCTAATGTGTATATGTAAATTAAAAGTTTATATAACAAAGTCCTTTGCAGTGCCATATTACAAATGTTATGTTGTTCAAATTAATGGCATTGAAAAGGTTTAACATTTTTTTAGAAAGCACTTGACTTCAAACCCTCATCTGAGCTTAACGGTAAAAACGTGTTGGTGTATTTGCTTTGTTTATTGTTCTACCGTTTAAATGGTTGATATGGATATGCTCATTTCATACAAATGCACTCGTGACTCTTGACTACATACGCGTAGAAAGCAAATCCCCATAGACCTGGCAGCGGCGATAAAAAATCGAAAGGAAGGAAAAATTAAGCAGAGACAACGGAATTGACATAACGTCTGGAAAACATTTGAAATTGATGAACTTGTTACAAAAACGCTGCGCTGCGGCAAAACACGTGTCGGAGCGCGCTCTTCATTTAACATCGAGCAGCAGCAGGAGGAAGAGCTGAAACAGCAAGTAGGCTTGACGTGCTGGCCCAACCTGCTACGTAATCAAACTGTAAATTATTATGTATATTTTTTCCACCCCAAAATGGCAATTATCCTTGCATGTCCTTGACTTGGAAAAAGGCGAAAAAAGTGATGCGTTGTGCTTAATTGAAAGGGCGTTATTGTGCAGCCCTCCTAGTGCTGCTGCGACTGTCATATTAAGTACATACATATGTGTTGTTGTTGTTCGTGCGCGTGTTTTTCGCGGCGGTTACACGCATATCCTGTTTCACATCATTTTGACAATCGTTTTTATATGTTTGCTTATTGTTTTTATTACTTTGGCACTTTACCCGAAATGTCGCTGCTTTCGCTCTTATTTAATGTAATTGCCAAACGGATAACGGATTTTCACACACGAGTCACATTTACGGAAACAAGTGGTACTGTATACTCGTTATAACAGCGAGTATAAACTCATCAAGTAGTAAGGCGACGCGGGAGAGGGGTGCGGTGTTGCAAGCAAATAAGTTTGAGGCGGTTATTATTTGTAATAAATTTTAATCACTTAATAATATTTAATGAGATTTGCAGAGAACGCACAATTGTGGTAAATTAATATCCGTTCAAACCTGAAAATTTAAGAAAATTTACTACAGCACAAAAATTTTTACATTTCTTTTTCGGCTTCGCATTTTTAACGGTACATCGTCCAACGTGTTGATGCGCAACTTTGCAATTGCAATCGAATGCTGAGTAACGCAGGTGACATATCTGCTGTCAACAGCACAGAAAATATGTGTACATCAACGTGTTTTTGTTGTTGTTGTAAAGTTGTAAAACTGCAAAGGTGTTGCTTATATGCTTACGTGTGTGTATATATTCTCCACGGCACTGGAGATCGTGACGCAAATTTAATTTCAATAAAAGTCAACAAGCAATTTTGTGGAGAGTGAGAGAAAGAGCTTGCAGTCCTCGTTAACCAAAAAAAACTCCGTGCAGCAGAGGACAAGAGAATGCACTTTGTAAAGAATAGAGAACAAAGTTTCGAATTTGGTTGTGAGAACAGGTTTTGATAACCCTGTAGGAAAAATTGTGACACTTTATACTAGAAGCAACCCGAAGTATTTTTTTGCAATTTTATTAGTGTATTTTTTTATAAATTAACTTCTCATACATCTTATGTTTCAATAAGAAGCTTAATTTTCTATCGTTCCTTAAAGTTATAATACGGTTTAATCAGCATTTTGCGACTGCGATGGTTTTAGTTGCTAAAACCGAAAGTGAAAGTAAAAATGTCCTAACACGTAGGATTTTATGTGTTGTGGTCAAGGAATATTGGGGTCAAACCACCTCCATTTACTAAAATGACAAAAAATACCTGCACGTGATGGAGAATTTTTCCTGCTAGCACATCAGTCGCAAATTTTTCCTTGAGATTTATTTTGTAGTGTTATATTAATTTTTGTGAAATATTTGCAAATAAGTTAGCTTTGGAGCTCCGTTGGCCTTTTGTGTTTACTACTGTACTGATAGGCCTCAGACGAGCTCAGCAAGCGTTGATCAACTTTTAGCAGCTGTGCAGTCGCAAAGTCCTACTGAGCCAGAGTAAATTATCTCTAGGAAGCTTTTTGCGCTCAGCAAGGTTTACCATTTAATGGTTGTAGGAAATCTAACTGGACACGGTCCAATCAGAAATAATGCGGAAAGACCTCATCAAACTTTGGGCAATATGTAAAAGAAAAGTTTAAAAATAGTTTTCTAAAAAAATATTATAATAATTCCAATATAAGGGTAAAGCCAGAAATAATTTTCTAAACCTTCATAAACACTTAAAACTTTGTAATTTTGAAAAATTCGACATTAATACGAAGAATTTGCAAATTCATTACCTTTTTATACCCTGATCAACGTAATAACAGTATAGTATGTAAAAAACAAAAATATTAAATTAGCCAGATTAATATATTATATGAAGTATATAAACATTTTTAAATATTAACATAATAATTCCTAAAGGGCCCTTTTACATCGAACAGTTTTGCCTGGGAAGTTCTCGATACATTTGTGAAAAGCAGTAGCAACAACGGCAAGGAAGCATCAATTGTAATTGCATTTTAATGCAATTTACGCTTCGGACGTCAACTCTACCACCCTCATCCTCTCGTGCGAAAGCGTACGAAAAGCTCAAAGCGATTTACGAGTGTTCCCTGCGCCCTACCAGCAATGTCACTCGCCATAAACGGCATCAGTCAGCTTGTGGCAGGCTATGAGTGAATATACCCGTACACACACACGCACGTATGAAAATATGTCCGATGTCCTTAATTTTACTTTTGCTCTTTTACCAGATTAAAAGATAAAAATTCATATTCCCCAATTCCCAGAGCATACGTTCGCCGCCCAATGCCATAGCGTGAAGCTACCACTGCAGCTATAACAACGAACAACAGCAGCCGTAGCTTAAGCTCTAATACACATGTATGTTGGTGTGGATGTCCGTACATCTCATGGAATGATTGCTGTAAATGAAAAAGGAAAAATTAAACACGAATGACAGAGTTATTCGGACTTTGTTGCAATCATCCCGCCTCAGCCCTCACAAACAATCCCCGAGGATCAATTACCTTGTTAGCTAGAAATTCAATTTGAAAACATATTTCGTTTGCCGCCGCCACCGGCCAACGCCAAAGCCGTTGCAACACCAGCACCACCCTCTTTGGTGGCTTACAAATGTACAATCATTTACCACTTGTGTTTTGTATTCAATTATTGTGTTAATAGGACTGCATGTGTATGTGTGACTCGAAAGTAGATGTTTATTTATGATTGTTGGAATGATTTGTTTGGTGTTGTTACAATCAAAAGTGTTTGCAAATCTTTTGTGCGAAGCCTTCGTAGATACTTTTGGGTATGCTTTCATGTAGGTGTGTAACAAATTATTTTATGCTGCTTCTATTAATTGTTTTATAATTCTCTGAACATATTCGATAATCGACTAACCGTTACAAATCGGCTTTCAGGTTATTCAAATAATTTTAAGCGTCCTAATTTGTACATGTATTGTAAATAATATTTATATTTTATATAAAAACCGATTTCTTTGGGATATTTTCATCCATAATATATAATATCATGGATATAAGTTGGCATTTTAAGGGTTTACACTTCTTTCATATATGAAATTAAATATTTTAATCAAACTTTTATTATTTCAAAGAGACATATTTTTCAAAGGCTTTGTGAAATGTTTAAAGGAAAATATTGAAAACTCGCCGCGTTTACAGCAGAATTCCTTACAAGATCATCTGAAGTAAAAAAGAAGATTTCTTTTTATACAGTGAGGTAATAGGACTGATTTTCTTCCGCCGCGACTGTACTTCGGAGCGTACGCGCACCGACTGGATTCGGTAGATGGAAGTCCTCAAACGACTCAAACAGATGTGTCCCTATTTCCTTGCCTGAAAAGGCCGATGAGCTGCATGCACCTCGGCTCTCAAAGGCTATTCCCGGGAAAATGCCTTGCGTGACGCCTTTAATGCTTGGAAATCACGCTGGCAGCACTGCATCGACGCAGAAGAAGCCTGTGAATTACATGTTACTCCTTAAAACGCTCAGCTAATGTGAATAAAAAAATCAAAATTTATTTTTTTTTTTAGATTTCGATTGTTTATACATTTACAAAGAGCATACTCAACTCTTTCAAAAAGTTTTTTAGTTTATTGAAAATTTTTGATCTTTGTCAATGTACGAAGATTATATTTTAGTGAGAACGTTGACCTTTAAAAACTTTTTTTAGGTTTTATCCACAAAGAAAGCTAGTATAGGCTGACCTTATTTTTTAGCACCGCCAGTGATAGGAAAGTGTCACAAAATATTTTTTTTCTTAACAAAGTTTACTTTATATAATATATTATTATAAAATATGGATATACCCTTAAGAAGCACACCTAGTGTAAAATTTTGAAAAAAAACGATTTTTTTCATATTTTGATAGATTATAGCTTTGAAAGTAACATCTTAAAATTTTAAATCTTTATCTCAAATAGTTTTTTAGTTACAGAGTAGCCGCTTAGATTAGTTTCTACATAAGAAGACTGAATCGGATTTTTCGTCTTATCGAAAATCGAAATTTGGCAGACCGAAAACGTCCAAAGTAGGGTTTATTTTTAGTTTTATTTAATTCACAAAACTAATTTTTTTAGGCCGTCTCACTAAGTATACCCGTTAAAGATTGTGGTACTCCGTAAAGCGCTTACCAAAGATCAATCCACTAACCGAAGAAAGATCGACGAAGACTTCGTAACACAAGGTGTAAAATCTACTTTTAGAAACACCCCATTTTCGAATGGCTTATGATAACGGGTGGGCCATATAAAATTTTAAATTCGAAGATAGGGCGTAAAAGATTGAGTGTAGCGCTTGCTCTATGGCACGTAGCGCCGTCCTGCTGGAACTGAATGTTGTCCAAGACTTCCTCTTCAATTTGCTTGAAGAAAAATTCGGTTAACATTGCGCGATATTGCCCATTGATGGTTACGGCGGTTCCTTCTTCATTTTCGAAGAAAAATGGGCCGATGATTCCACCAGACCAAAATCCGCACCATACAGGGATTCGTACTGGGTGCATTGGCTTCTCGACGATTACGTGCGAGTTTTCTGTGCCCCAAATGCGACAATTCTGCTTGTTAACGTAACCATCGAGGTGGAAATGTGCCTTATCCGAAAACATGAATTTTCGGTAAAATTGACCATCCTCGGTCAAACGAATTTTGGAAAAAGTTTTCAATATTTCCCAGTTTTCTCCTAGTGAATAGCGACCCATTTCGTAAATTTTAGACTTTTTACTGAATATCTGTCACTTTCTGAATGGTATTTGACGTTTCCAATGTCGAAATATAGATAATTCAAATTTAAAATGTTAGATGACCCACCCTATACATATTTTTCAAGAAGAGCTGACTACAGACTCTTTGACTAGGTATGACAAGGAGCATTCCTGTTTATTTAAGACACTACTGTAACACAATGGTTTTTTGACAGTTTTGAGCCACTTCAATGATTCTTCCTGTTCGTCCCATTTGTGCCCATTCGACATCAAGTAAACTCTACCAATGCTACATTCAGAAGTACAAAAGTAATATATTGTAGAATAAAAGGTACTCGTACTGTGCTTTTTAACAGTAAGGACTGTTAAAAAAGTTGTTTATAATAACCGTATTTTCCGTAAACATACAAATTATTTCAATAATTGAAATTACAAATTTAAAATACTACACCAACTTGTTTCTTTTTGGAATTTTAGAAAAACAACTATAAACGTCGATGGATACTTTTAGCGTACACTGTATATATTTATTATAAATTAGGGCGGTTACAAAATTGTGCCTTTGAAAAATTTTAATGAAAGTGTAAAATTAAAGAAAGATGTGGATGTTCTCCAACCAAATTTTTTTAAGTAAAAGCCGAAAAATATTTATTCATATAATCAGATCCGCCCTAATTTAGATGTTTAGGATATCCTTATACCATCTGCACATAAACATTTACGCATATTTACACACGTATAAATAAGACATTTATCACGCGGCATGAGTTATGAAATTATGTTGTTACAACAAAATACTGAGCAACACCAAATACACCCCTGATAATTTTTTGATGTAACCAAAGTTGGTGTTTATGAATATTTGATGAGGGCTGTTGCTTGTTATACAATTGGCTATTTACATAACGACACTGTTGGGAGGAGAAGTGGCTATTGCAATGAAAAAGGAGAAAACGAGACTTTAAAAGCGGAAAAATGTAATAAGGGTGCTTGCCATATTAGCAGATCGAATAATAAAATCGTTCTCATCGGAAATAATTTTGCACAACAGTGTAAGTACGAGTTTGTAGATACATACATACATATGTTGGCAATGGTAGCGTAGATTAAATTAATATTTCAATCAATTAGTTATAAACGCAAAATTAAAGTATATCTGCAGGCGCTCAGAGGGTTAGTGCCAAAGGTGCCTGACAAAGAGATTGACTTTAGGATTTAATATGTGAAAACAACACTTTTTGGATCATTTTACGAGGTTTTATTTATTATTCTTTAGAGGTAACTTTTATTGACAATGCTGACAAAATATATATACTTAAAATACCTTGTGACAAAAAAGTTCCCGGAAATTTTGTAATAAAACGCAAAATATTTAATAATACCTTGAAACCCTTTTGCATTGCTTAAAATACCTTTTGACAAAAAAGTACCCGGAAATTTTTTTAGTAGAACGCAAAATATTTAATAATTCCTTGAAACACTTTTTATAAGTACTTTTTGGGATGGCCTTCAGCTCCTTCAGTGAATTTTGTTTTATCACTTTAGCGACTGAAAACGGGTTCCAAGGTGCGGCAATTTCAGTTTAAGGAACAATAAAAGCGAAATCTGGTGAATACGATGGTTAATCGATGGTATTCATCGTATTTTTTGCTTTAAGTTCGGGGTTTATCGGGACGACTTTTTTAATATTATACTTTCATCAGTTGACAAAAACACATATATATTGTTTTTCAATTTAGCTTTTTGCTATATTTGCACGATATACTTTCAAGATTTTTTTTTTATTTTTATTATTTTGTACACATGTGTATGTGTGTAAAAGTATGCACATTCATAGTATTTTTAAACTTGCAAATCCTATATATGTACAATAAATAACTGTATTATGTAAATGTGTATGTATGCTGTTCCAAATATAGTCTATTAAATATACTACTAAATTCGTGTGGAGTCGTTTCGTTTCATTAATATTTTATGGCCATAATCACGTTTTAATGCTTTCCATAATCGTTCGTCTCTGCAGCATTCAGCTCTTCGTACAATTCATTTGATTGATGACGATTTCCAAATAGATTACCATTTGCTGGAGTCAGGGCTTGAACGCCGGCACGAATCGACAGGGGATTGTGTAATAAATATTGCAACTGCATGAGACATCTAAGTAAGGAAATGTGTTAAAATATGAATACTGAAAATAGTTCGGTTTGAACGCACCTTTCCAATTTGCGTTCGCCATCTTGTTGGAGCATTTCGGCAATATCATTGTCACGATGAGTGTTCACGGCTCGTTTGCCACTGGTCCAGCCGTGCGAGTATTGGAACGTTTGGCCGAAGCATGTGGCCAAGAAGCAGAGGACAGCCAATGAGAAGAATAATTTGAACATGATGGCTTATGCTGTAAATATAATTGCACATTATTTAAATGTTTATTCGATTGAATTATGTTTAAAGGAGATTTATGTTGTTTTAAAGGAAATTGTCCGGCATAAAGTGTATATGTCCTTGGGGATCTACAGTAAAAACTAAACATACGTTATAAAAATGTAGCCTACCAGTAGTATACTATTATAAGTATAATTCCTAGTCTACTATATTGTGTTCAATAAGAATCTTACTTTTTTAACTAATTGACAATTTGTATGTATGTAAGTCTGTAACAATCTGTTACATTTTAATATTGCAGAAGAATGTATGAATGAGATAAACATTATTCATATTGTTATTAAGCAATAGAAAGTAATCACTTTGAATAGCTTAACAAAAATATTTTTGTCAAAAACTTCACTTCAATTTTATATTAAATACTACAAAAGATTCGGCGCGCCACCTGTGTGTGAACTATGCAGCTACTGCTAGACATACTCATGGCTGTAAACACGATTTGTTGATTATTTGCTACCATAGTGGCTCTCAATATACAGTTTCAAAGCTACTGTAAACTTTTAGCCGAAATATCTATGAAAACACTTGATTAAATTAACCTTTATTTAAAACTTTCTAACAAAATTCATTACAAGTTATCCACTGAACAAAAATAAATTTGTTTGTTTAATTTATCCTTACTTTTAATATTAATAGAAAGCTGTTTGCTTGCGTAAACTGAGCACTTGATTGGAGCAAAGCGCTGATTGAACTATGCTTCCTGGTGCTGGAGTATCCGTTTTTATACCAACTGCCAGGCTTAAGTGTTTGCGGCACCGTGATCAAGAAGATAGGGCTCCCTCCTCACTTCACACACATATAAACTTGCAACTCATATACGCACATGGATAGCAATCTTGACTTTAGCAAAGATTAACAATGATTATTTTAGCTGTGCTATTGTTTTCCAAGGCAGTTACGCCGAAAGTGGTATTTAAATGGGGAGTGCGTGAAAAGCCCACACAACACTGTAAGAGGCAGAAGCGCAAGCACACACACACATACATACAAACTTACATAAATGCAAATAGAGCATATGTGAAAGAGCGAATGGCACAGGTTTATGGTCGAAAGAATAAATTGAATGAATTTGTTGATTAAAATTACCACTTACGGATTTTATGCTTAAGCAACAAGTGTTGAAGGACGCCGCGGGCCAATGTGAAGGAGTTAAAACACATACGCTTGCACAAATCGCGTACCAAAATGTGGACGTAAGTATTTATTTTTGTATTTGTATGTGCGTTTGTTTAGCGCTGCTGAAATCGTTGTTTCAATCAATCTGGGAGATTTTTGAGTAGAACTTTAAGTGAGGAAATCATTGACTTAAAGTGAATATGAAGAAGAAGGGTTAATTCGTGTAAAACAGGACTCAATTTTATCAAATTTTTTTATGAAATGGTTAAAATATATTTTTTAGAAATCAATGGTACATTATCAGTGGCGGATCCAGTACAAATTATGAAACAAAAATTATCAATTCAAATTTGTAGGTAAACCAAGTGGTTATAATCGAAAAGTCAACCATATGCCTGCATTACAAAGTGGCTCATTTTATTAAAAATTCAAACAGAAAAATCCTTTTACATTGCGTGTTTCATAACGCAAAACGATGACTTCCAAGTTTTGCGAATCTTTCGATGACTTCTTCGGCGGTCATTTCGATGTCATGATGCCTATGAAGCAACGCTAATCCAACTAGTCTTTCTTGAAGCATGGTCGTCCTAAGCCATGTTTTGATGCGGCAAAGATAAGAGAAAGAACGTTCAGAGCTCGCGTTTGTTACGGGAAGTGTACAGAATACTCGGAGATAGGTGTGGATTGTTGGGAATATGTCAACATCACATTTTCTTAATGTTTCCAGTGCAGAAGTTGGAATTTCGCTGCGTTCAACTGCCAGTGACATTGCCAGTAGCTTAATTCACCTTTGAATTTCATTTTTTGTACGCTTTTTCATCATCCAGAAGATTGCCGAATCTTTATATCAAGCATCCGCATAGATCATCGATTTCGTTTTCTTTTAAAAGACTTGCGTCTTCTGTGAGCAACACACTCAATTGGTAACCATCCAAAACTTCTTGTGAAAAACGAGCTTCCAAATCTTCTTTGATGGTATCCAGCAGAGGTATGTAAACAGAGATCCAGTAGTAATCTTCGCAAGTTTTCACATCGTAATTTTCGCGTTTCGTTTGTCGACCATATGTTCTCGGTTTCCCTTCGCCAACATCGAGTTTCTCCGCCATTTTCTTGGCTTCTGAATAAATCAATTGGAATATTTCATCAACTTATTCTCTCTTTTTTTCCAACGTGGCAAGCAACGTCCCAATCATTTTTGATTCCCTCGCCAAATTAATTGCTTCCTTTTGAAGAACTACGCTGAGCGAATGGATGAGCGATAGAATATCGCTGAGACAGAAGAACCCGACGATAAATTCGAACTTGCACAAAGCCGATATGAGAATTGTTGCTTTTCCTGCTGTTTCTCTGTTCTTCCACTCACTGATTTTTGACAGAGCTTCGATGATCAACGGTAACTTCGCAACAAATTGAGGGACAGCATCGTGCCTCTCTCTCTACCCATCTTGTTTCACACAACTGGACAATTTTTTCACCAAGTATCTTTGCTAATACAGTCACACGTTTTGGAAATGAGTTCTTGAAGAATTTGTCGACTTCTCGTATGGCACTGGCATTTTACTGACTTTGAAATGCTGTTGTTGAGTTTGTGCGAGAAACACGGACTCATGACAGCATTTTTTGCTTCCTTCCGAATTTCGTTGACTGCTCCGATATCTGACAGCATAACCGAACATCCATCAGTCCCTATCGAAGCGCATTTCTCCATTCAGAGATTCATTTTCTTCATGTCTCCAAGAACAATCCCCCCGATGCCAGATCCACTTAGAGATAATTCTTCATCGGTTCGGTCATTTTTTCCAGCAGTCTCTTTCTTCTGATTCTGTGCCCTTTGCGAGAGTATTCTTCGAAAGTTGACCGAATGCGTTCAAAAAAGATAAAAAGTCAACTGACGCTAGGTGACACCACGAACTACGAAAAACATATAGACACGATGCCGCTTGCGACTATCGAACGACCAATTGATTCGATATCTCTTCGGGCATATATGTCTCATACTGTACTCAAGACTTCGACTCTTTCTCAATTCAGAATTTAGTACTTCCGCTGTGAGTCGCCCAGAAAAGGGTTAAATAAGTTTAGACAGGTCATATAATATAATGAAATTTATGATAGTATCTTGTTGTGATTTCCATGGTGCATTTGGTGAGAAGAATGTCATTGTTGTATTTTCATTTCTTTATTGCAGAGAATATTTTTCTAGCAAACAAGTGAAATTTTCAGGTTCTGTGGTTCCAAGGGATCCGCCACTGTACATTATAGTATGGCATTTGAAGAATATTCTGTTAAATTTTCAAGGAGAAATAATATAAAATGACAGCAATTAATCAAGAGCGTTTCGGAAGTATGTATGTATGTTGAATTACGGTGCCCCTCTTAACTCGGCGGAGGATCATTTGATCCGGCTTTGGACAATTTTTGGGAACATTTTGACACAAAAAAAGCGATTTTTTAATTTAAAAATTATTTTTTTTTTTTGGTTTAAATTCCAAAATGTTCCATCCAGTAGTTTTGAAGTTATGAGTGAAGTTATGGGGAAAATGCTTTAAAGTTTCCAAATCTGATGTAAACCGCTTATAAGACAGATTTACTCTCATCGAAATTTAGATACAGCATTATTGAGATACCTTACTTTTAATAATATATTGAGATCTAAGGTTAGAAAAAATATATATATTTTTATTTACAAATAAATTCTCCTATATTGAACAAAAAGTAAAAAAGAGCATTAAAATAAGAAACTAAAGTTTTCCATGGCCAAAACTTTTCAGCATGGAAAATTAAACCGATATTAAATTGTTGTCAATAAGCGTAAAGCATCGCAAACTATTTTCAGTACAATATTTTCAAAGTTAAGTGTTTGTCTATACTAATGATAGAATCAATTTTTGTTTTTTAAAAATCTTTTACACAGCTTGGCAGCACTCTTATTAAATTTATATACATAAATAAAAGAATTATAGACTAGTTATTTCACAATCCGGATTTGTGGGGACAGTATTTGCATTGGCACTTTCTACAGGCTTCTGGTGAGTTTTATTTCTGCGCCGTAAAATGATGTAACACAATCTGTAATCGAAAAGAAAAAAATGTTTAGGAAAAAATAGTTTATAAGATAAATGAAACACAAATTACAAAAATCTAGTTAAAAAGATAATATCAAAAAAGGTCACTTACATAAACACCAGCACATTGGGTACATAGAATACTTCGCCAAAGAGAAAGATGGCACCAGGAAAAGTTGCCACAGTTTCTTGATATATGGCACTGAAAATTGGCGGGAATATGAACTGCCCAATTGGCTCACTAATACCAAATATCGAATACATTTTGCCTATAAATAAAGAATTTTTTTATTTAAATATAAAAACATCGCTGAAATAATTATCTATAAATACTAACTTAATTCCGCGCCATCAACAATGCTGGAGCTGATAGTTTTGATGGCAATGACACGCAAACTCACGAACATATCAACAACACCAGCAACATAAAAAGACTTCGTATCACTGGCAAAAGCCTGAAATGTATGCAAAAATTAAATTAAAAGGCAGTAATTAAAAAATAATAATAATTGTGAAATGAACTTACAAATAGAATTCGTGAAATAACGATTGCTACAGCTGATAATATACCAATGGTGGGGTCCGAAAATTTCAGCAATTTACTAAGTATTGCGGTGCCAATAAAAGTACCTAAAAGTGAAACAATAGTAATTTAATACAAATTGTTTAAAGTACGAAAAGTCGAAGCATAAAAACAGGGAGGAACGTTTCTAACAACAGTTTTGAATTTATAAATTTAATTTTCAAACCAAATATATGTATTTATGTACATTACATGCGGATCATCCTGCGTCAATTCGCCCAAGAGACTATGGGTCTACAACCGGTTCGAGCCAGCGATTTTTAAGGCGAAGGTTTTAAGGGATCATAAATATTTGTTCGTCAGTTTTTGAGATATCCTTATGAAATTTAATTTGCATGTGCATTTTGATATTATATTGGGCATTTGTCGGATCGGACAACTATGTCAGATATTTTCCATATAAAAATCTCTGATTCGATGGTTCGGACCCATAGTCTCTTAAGCTAAAATTTTCAGAACGATCCGTGGAACTTTTCCCCACATACGCGATTTTATAGAAAAAAATCGATCCGCTCTAATATACATATGTATGTATATATATATATAAAGTATTTCCCACATACCAACTAAAGCCGCCGCAGAAGAAAACGTGAAGAAGAAACTAAAGTCATTTCCATTCCAATTGAGTTTGATAAGTGTGTAACGGTACCAATAGTCGTTTTCGCCTGTAATAGAGTACAAATTATTTCGCTCTCCATTTAAATTTAATAATCAAAGGTTTTGACCTACCTGAAACGGGACCGAGGGTCAAAAAGTAAGCGGTTATAAGTAAAATCAGTAACATTCTTCCATGGTTCGGACGTTTTAC
Source organism: Bactrocera correcta (assembly GCA_027475135.1). Classification (NCBI taxonomy): domain Eukaryota; kingdom Metazoa; phylum Arthropoda; class Insecta; order Diptera; family Tephritidae; genus Bactrocera; species Bactrocera correcta. The sequence goes on along the minus strand of CM050326.1, from coordinate 33,937,114 downwards.
TAAGGGAAATTTAAGGCAATCTAGAACCAAAGTTGGATCGAAGAATTCACGAAGAAAGGACCGTCGAGCGGGTGTTGTAGCGTCAGCATTCGATAACTGTGCCGACTTATCCGACGGCTCTAAACGCGAATTTAATTCAAAACTCACATTCTTGACGCGATCCACCTCATCGGTGCCCGTGTGCTCATAAGCCAAATTGTCAGCGCCGACACGTAGCGGTGGAGGGCCCTGTGCCGGCAATGGTGGTGGGATGTCTTCAGGTTTTTTTTCAACTGTTTTAGGTGCGGGTTGTACCTCTTTTATGAAAAATATTATATAGAGTATGGCAATAACTTGAAATGATGCGGCCATGCCAAACGAAACTGTGAGACACAATGCAAGAAAGTAAAAAAAAATTTTGTAGTTTTTGTGTTGCAAAACAAAAATCAGTAACATACATATATAACCAAGTTTCTGAAACAGAAAACCGCTTATCGGTTGGCCAATAAAAGGCACAGCTGTCACGAACATCGCAAAGATACCAAATCTGAAGGGATTAATTTGAAAATAATGGAAAAGTTTTAAAAATAATGGAAATATATGTATATAAAAATAGTTGAAAATTTAAAATATTACCTAAATATGCGATCTTTCTCAGGTGTCGCTATAGTTATATAACTATATATAGCCATTAAACAAAACGTGAGTCCGCCGAATAATGCCGGTACGATCGCCTCGCAGTATGCGCCAAATTCCATGGGCAGGGCGTCGAAGAAGATTGCCGAAATGAGCAAACCTTTAGGGAATTTATGACATAAGAACTTTGTATTTAAATTTTAGCATAAGCATTTTAGATTTTTTTAAATTTACATTTTGCATATTTTTACACAAATTTTTTTAACATGCTTACATGAGAAGGAAAGCAGCTCGCCGACAATGGGCATAATCATGCATGGCTTGCGCTTATTATAACGATCAGACCAGCCGCCAGCAAAGAGTAACACAATCAAAGGAAAGATGGCAGCTAAAAGTGACAAAAAATTTATAAATTTAATAATAATTGGGCAAATAAATAATTTCTTAAAATATTTTATAACTCTTCGCAGTGAAATATTTTCCAAACCATTAAGTCTACTATGTTATTGCATGTGTTACACAACCTCAAAATTATAATCCTCATCGAGCTTATTACACGCGATGTAATAGTGTACAAAAGGTAAACAACGTTGTTTGGGGTTTAAGCCGCATCTTAATGCCAAGTATATATTTCGATGAAAAAGTTATTCAATTTGAATTTAGTTTCATAGGAATTATCGTAAGTAAAAGTTTTTTCTGTTTTAAGTTTGCCACAAAGTTGGTAACGCTCAAAAGGAAACGTAGGATATCCTATAAAGCCGAGTCGATTTAGCCATGTCTGTCTATATATAGTATATGCGAAGAGGTCGCCCCATGTTTAAAGATATAAAAGAAAATCTGAAATAGCAAATTTTTTTGTTTGACAAAATATATTGACGAAATTTTATATAATTTTAGTATTATCCAAGGCCACGCCAGAAGTTCCGAACATATTGTTCCGATCGGACCAGCTATGTAAATGTTGTGCTCGCATACAAAGCGACCAATCAAAATCAAGATAACTTTTAATACAATTCAAGGCTTTTAAGAAATGCACATGTAAAAGGTAGAGATACTTTCAAGAGCCTTTTTTGACAAATCAAGTGTGAGTCGTGTCAAGCTTCAGTTAACATTTTTGCCAGTTTTAATTTAGAAAAGTATTAATTATTACTTTTTTTCATTAATATTTAAACTAAAAATAAACAAAATAATGGTCAAACAAAAATTTGCATATAACAGTTAATTCGTTGATTTAATACATACATATGTATGTATATGTACATATATATGGAGAAATTAAGCTTCGTGATGAGTAAACATTTGCATTTGAATTGAATATGCAATTAAAAATGTATGAATGTAATCAATCTCTGAAAGCGTTTGAGAATTCGCCGTAATTAAAAATTGTTTGTGTAAATAATCCGGCAAATTAATTTTTTTCGCGTCAAAGACTGATTTTTTTAATTAATTGGAATATTTCTTCTTCTATTCAAGCAATAGCATTTAAAACTTTCAAATATTTCTCAAACAAATTTTTGAGGATAAAAAGATATTAACTTGAAATAATTAAAATTATAAAAATAAAATTTCGAAACATGGGTTATATTTTCATATACATATATACATATATATATTACACACTATCACACCAGTGATTTCCGAGTAAATCAAACGTGTTCTAATCCATCACTAGCAAATCCAGTTCATTAATGGTGGATTTTTAATAGCACCTCTAAATCAATTAAACAAGAGAATGTTGTAATAAAGTTTTGCGATCATCTTCTAGTAGGAAATTTTCATTCAACGTTTCACTAATTGACATTATCTTACATCGAATATGTTTGTTTCTGAAGATTAACACACAATCACACAAATGCTATAAAGCATAGCGATCAGAACGAATGCTGATTAATCCGTTTGTACAAAAACTAAAAATTCTAATGAAAACAACTTGTTCAATAATCAAACTGTACGCAAGGTAAGTGCTAACGGAACCAGTTTTGAACTATAATTCAAAAATGGCTGAAGTACTGAAGATGAATTGGCAACTATTTGCATGCGTGAAAAAGGCAAATTACGAAATCAAAACAAATGAAAAATCACGTTCCAATAAACAATTAAAGCCTTTATTGACGAATCTGTAAGTGTATTTCTTCTTTATCAGAGATTAATAATTAACATAAACGGCGCAAAATTACTATCTATATTTGGAGTTTACAAGTACCACTAAGTATCATTAAAAAAAATACAAAAAAACTGAAAAATAATAATATATTAGTTATTCAAAAAAAAAAAAAACCTACACAAAAACAAGTAAAATTTAATGATGTATTGGGGATATTATTGTGAAGAATGTTTTACTTTTCTGTTTTGTTTTCTTGTTCTGTCTCACACACACATTCGCATAGAACTTCTGGAGCGTGTTTGCGAAAGGAACTGGTAATACCAGCAATTATTAGATTGGTATTTATATTTTCTGAAATTCAAACACAAATTTTTTAGATTTGCATTATTTTTTAACACGAAATGCAAATACCGCAAACAGGTTCTAAATATTAAATTCTTTGGTATATATCCAAATTGATACCCAATTCAAACAGCAAATGAAGCGATAATGCAAACAACGCACATGAAATGAATTCTCAAAGACCCACGAAGGATGAAATGCAATAATAAAACATACACACCAATGGGTGCGCGTTTTCCAGATACATCGGCAGCTAATTTTTGCGCCTCGATTTCTGCTTTACACACGGTGTAGTTGAAACCTGTCGAACCAATAGAGAGCGCAGCATCTGCTGCTACTGCGCCGAGCGTTGTGTTCTCGAAATTGAAGTCGTCACATTCTATGCCCAACTCGGATTTGTCCAAAGTGGTGTCGCAGACAATTTTATTATAACCCAAATTAACGCGACACGCCTAAAAATTGGAAACAACTCCTGTTTAAAGCACAAACCAAAATGAAAGGATTCACTCTTAGTCATTGTTACCTTGTCGAGCGGAAAATTTTGCATTGCTACTGCATTAAAAACACTAGCCATCAGGTAGAAAAAGAAAAATGGTTCGATCACCAAATATTGTCTATATGCCCACAGTTTTTTTAAATAAACTACCACTCCTTTTGGCTCCGTCTCCGCTTCCGGTGCGGCTTCGGCGGAAATGCCATTCTGTTGTGACATTTCACTTTATGGTGGATGCACTTGCAAATTTCGCGCAAATTTATTTTTGATAAATTTCTGTAATATTACAATTTCTCTATTTTTGGTTATTTTTGCACTCTTCGAGACACTTTAACACATCTCCAGTTAATTATATGTGAGTTGTAATAATTGCTGACTAGAATTAAGTATAAGCTTAAACAAAGTAAGTTCTCGACTTAGTGACTGCCGATGTTCGCGCCCGTTTAAAAACTAAACAGAATATAACGATTCGCATATTAAGCACCTTATGGCTATTTGCATTCATGATCATCTCAAATTTTGCTAAAACTTGTCCAACATGTGTTGCTCATCTTACGCTTCAGGCAGTTTATAATGACTCTCTTTTGCTTGATCATTAATTTTGTAACAATTAACGAACATAAACTTTGGAAACTAATTAATTCATGTAAACAAATTAATTGCAGGTATATTGCTGATTTGGAGTGAAGTTGTTCTAGGCCCGTGTTTTCGTTTTACACTTGGATGCAAGGTAAAAAGGAATGTAAACAAAAACGTTAAAAGCAAATAATTACTTACAATCAATATTAAATATATAGTACACTGATGTCACAAAGTAATCGTTTAATAATTATTATGCTCACAGTCATATAGTTTTTTTAACATTTTATTTTTGTAATTTTAGGCTTGGTGTTATTATTTTTATCTTCCCAATATATACCTGAACCTTTATAAAATTACAAATAAAATTTTTTTCGATTTTTAGAATTAATTTCTTTATGCCGTATTTGTAATTAAATTTTTTAAAATAGTGTTTTTTGAAGAAAATACTTTTTAAAATAAGGTCTGATTGTTTGATTTTGGTTGTGATAAAATTAAAATTAGTTTTTAAACTACCTAAAATGCATTATTAAAAATTAAAAAATGAAAAATAAACATAAAAATAAAAACAAAGAAAATTCAATAATTAAGTAATGGCAGCCCTCATCACGATCAAACGGCTGTCAGCAAACCAAAGATGTGCTTATACATAAGTAGTCGAAATTCTACTATCGAAATTTAGCAATACTAACATAAATAATTCATTCTAAGTTTTCGTAAAAAACCTAAAGTAATCACAAAAGAGCTAACAAAGCTTCAAATAAAAGTAAAAAACTAAATATTACACGTCAAGATATCTTGTTTTGAACAACTTATCTCAAGTATCATTAATCGATAACTTAAGCGATTCTTCATTTTTAAAGCCTACTTGCACATCACCATCCAATTCAATTTGACATTTTGTACTTGTAAATTTGTTCCGGTTGTTTATTTCTTCACGTCTTTATAAGTACTTTATTTATTTGCTGTGTTATTAGTGAGTAAGCTGAGAAGTTAAAATTAACTGCAACATTCGCAATAATCTAAAAGAGCGCATGAAAATTAACCCAGAGTAACAAATTGCTACCGCAACTAAAACTTTTGTTTTTGCATGGCAACAAAAGAAATTTTCATTTTAATATGAATACTTCGATTTTTGGTAGCTTTTTATGGGAGGCGTTGTAGAGATTGAATGAACTACCTAATTTTGCTGTGCAATCGAAAACCGACCATGTTGTCGCGCCGCAGTAAAGAAAAGGCTACCGCTCATAAGGAAGGTGTGGTTGGTAAGTATGTAAAAAAGGAAACACCGCCTGAAATACCAGTGATAAATGTCTGGTCGTTTGATGAGCAGCGAGCCAAGCATAATAAGAAGTCACTGCAGCGTTGTGCAAGCACTTCGCCCAGTTGCGAATTCACCGGTCGAAGTTCTGGTAATTCCAGTCGCAATACTTACTCTTGCGGCAACGACTCACAATTGAATTCGCAGCCTGATTATTATCATGCGAGACGGGCACAATCACAATTGCCCCCAACGACAACGACAACGATGCGTTCGGTGTCACAGGCACATCAGCAACGTTACGGTGTGACCGGCTTTTATGCACCTACCAATTCCATGTCCTCAACAAACCAACATCCACATTTCTACTCAAGCAATAATTTGGATGTGACTAGCAATGGACATGGACATAGTGGTAACAGCAGCAATGCTAGTAACAGCACTAGCAACTATGTAAACATTGAGCAAATCGATCGAATGCGACGTCAACAATCGTCACCTTTACTGCAGCCAAACAATGCATCGTACGAACAATTTCATAGAAGGCACTCTGCCAATCAAAAACATAGTAACTCTTATGATGGACGTATTCGTGGCTTTACAAGCAGTGATACTAATGCCACATCAATAGCTGAGGGTATGGATTCCTACAACAATGTACTTCAGATACCACGAGGTGCTACACCAACTCCACCACAACATTATCCAACCAATGCCAGTTATTTAGCCGGTTCTGACTCCTATCCCATATACGAAAATCCCTTCAGAGTTTCTTCCAATACTTCAGGAAGTGTTATCAACAATAATCATACATCAATGAATAATTTTGATAGTCGTTCTACTCAATCAACTGCAGAAGTTCGCTCTGAGTCACCCATTTATAGTAATACCACTCTGGCGGTTTCCAACAATAACTTGCATTCATCATACGATTTAACTGGTGGTACAGCAGCTGCTACTTCTGTTCAATCTTTGTACCATGCACCGTCGAGACAGCTACACTCACAATCGGTCGGCAAAACAAACAGTACAACAAATGTTTTACAAAAGGTGCCATCACAGCAATCCATAGAAGAAGAGCTACCACTTCCACCCGGCTGGGCAATGCAATATACTCTTCATGGACGCAAGTATTATATTGACCATCACACGCATACAACGCATTGGTCGCATCCGCTAGAGAGGGAAGGTCTACCGGTAGGATGGCGACGTGTTGTTTCGAAAGTTCACGGTACCTACTATGAAAACCAATATACGGGGCAATGCCAAAGACAGCATCCCTGTCTTACCTCATATTATGTATATACTACATCTGCCGAACCACCGAAGGCCATAGGCCCTGAAATGCCAGTTCCTTATACACCGCCAGTACATACACACAATGCGCTAGTACCGGCCAATCCGTATTTGTTAGAAGAGATACCCAAATGGTTGGTGGTATACTCAAATGCTGATTCATCGAAAGACCATATGCTGCAATTCAACATGTTCAGTTTGCAAGATCTTGAGTGCTTCGATGGTATGTTGGTACGTCTGTTCAAGCAAGAACTCGGCACAATTGTTGGCTTCTACGAACGGTATAGGTAAGTGCGAAATACTGCTATTGAGCATATATTGGTAAATTTATACATATATACTTTTTTTTTTCATAAATGTTTATCGTTTTGAATTTTTAATTTTCTGTTGTTTTTCGGTTCATCAGACGTGCTTTGATATTGGAAAAGAATCGTCGTGCTGAGCAAGAGCGCTATTTGCAAGAGTTACATACACAAGCCACTCACCAATAACACTCGTTAAAATACAGCTATTTGAATCCTACTTGAGTATGGTGTGTGCTGTGCTTCCCAAAACTTACATACTTGCGCATATAAGGAAACCTTATATATCATGAAGTATAAATGGACTGTCTTGTTCTGTTGAACTGTGAACTGTTTTCGTACCAACAAACATTTGATAACTTTTAAGTAAAAAATTTATATTACTGATTTTAAATAATATGTATGTATATTATTTATATTTACCAATGATTACGTTCTATAAAATGTTTTTGTGATTTGCTCTACTATCATTTTATTTATATATACTCATATCTTTTTCATTTTAACCTATGTATATGACTTTTGCAAAAAAAAAAAAATTATAAATATACTTTATATTCACATTTTTTTTTTTTTTCAAAGATAAGTGTTTTACTTTTTTGTATGAGCGCATATAAATATGTATGTATTAATATTTTTTTTTACCTGAACAGGGCACATTAAGTATGCCGCGAAGTTTCAAACACCCAGAAGGAAGTGTCGGAAACCTTATAAAGTATATGTTGTGTAAATTATTAGCATGCGCTGAGTCATGCCCGCCTGTCTATAAATATCTTTATGAAATTTGACTCAAGGCCTTTTCTCGGCAAGAAGCTGCTCATTTGTTGGAACCACCGAATTCGGACTACTGTAGAGTATAGCTGCCACTGATCGGTCAAAATCAAGTGCAAACGTTTTTATTTAAAAAAATAACTTTAGGAAATTTGGCACATATTTTTGTTCACAGCAACACTAAAATCTCCAAACAAATTGTTCGGATAGGTTCACTATAGCATATAGCTGCCCTACAAACTTACCGTTACAAATCAAGTTCTGTGTTGCAAACTATTTTTTTGGCAAGCTATCTTCGCTAAACTAGTGTTTTAAGTGTCAAAACAAAATAATATTAAGCAAGCTAGCAGTTTTTAACGTGAGGAAATGAAATCTTACAATTGTAAGCATGTTGAAGTGGCATCACGTATATTTACACACTTAGACCTCACAATTAAAACTTGTATTTACATTTTTCGTCACTTAAGTGACTAAATTCTGAAGTAATTATTAAGTTAATAAAAAATGTTTTAATTTCATAATTTGCTTATTTAAAAAATTATTATTATTATTTATTATAGCTTAATTTAATGAATGAAAGTGCTTTTGAAGAGGTTTGAAGATTTGTATTAATTAATTAGTACTTCATTGGCCAAAGCTAAAAAAAAATGCTGTTAAGACCATTGTGATGCCGGAGTAATGAAGTTTTATTAAAGTAGTTTAAAATATTTACAGAAAAATAAGCGATTAATTCGTAGGCCTTAATGAGCAACATCTTTTACATTTGAAAAGTTAAAGTTTCCTCGTAAAACTGCAGCGACTGTGACAATTATATTTAGTATATTGTAAAATGATAAAATTTCTTGACATTGACCTTAAATTTGTACTGGAACTTATACTATACTCACATAAGAACACATCGCTATAGTTCAACAACATTAAACCGCACCTTTTCATTTTATTTAATTAATAAATATAAGAAATGTACATTTACAGTTTTAAAGAATTATCATTTCATTTTGAAAAAATTTTAATTCCTTGATCCCGTAGCCGATCTCCGAGGGGACCTCAAAAAAAGTGTCTGGCGGCTGAGAAAGATTTTTCTGATAAGATTATCTCAAATCAAAGAACCAAAAAATATTATTATTACCATAAATGAATAAAGGTTATAATCAATGGACTAGTTATAATTTTGATTTTTGACTAAATGGCGGCTTCCCAAAAAAAGTCCTTGTCTTTTTTTTTGTTTTGTGAAAATGTTTAATCTTAAAGATTGGCTTAAAATATCGAAATTGTTATAAAAATCATATTCGTTGGATCATTACTTGACAAATATAGCTAAGAGGTCGAGTGAAAATTTCAAGGCGTTGAATACAGCTGTTTTAGAGCATTTTCCATGCCCACTCTGAAAACAGCGTTCCGAGAAAACCCCGATAAAAGTTTTAGAAGCCCTTTCAAGCGCCCGGAGACGTCTTTGCAAAAACGCTTCTATCTCCGAAACTATTTGCCCGACCAAATTCAAATTATCTGAGAATATTCTCAAATATACTATGTACAAACAAATATATTCAACAAAATTAATGTGATACATGTAAAGAAAGTGTCGCAAATAGTTGGAGAATATTAATGTAAATATAAATGTAATGTGTTTAAAAACTTCAATGTATATGTATATACTTATATGTATATAGCGATGACTTACTTACTGTATCTGTCGCTCATATCATTTGATGAATGATAACAATCTACTTTGTATTAAAGTACATACATATAAACAAACTACGTACATATGTATGTATGTATTTGCAGATATAATTCTAATCAGTTGTAGATTTGGCTTACGTATGCTCTTGGATGCGCTTTATAATCGGTTATCAGCTCAACAAATCGCTAGAAATATAAATACTTAACTATGGTGCATGCATTGAGCACTCTGAGCTGAGTGTACTGTATTGCCCGATTTAAAGTTTTCAACGCTCATGAGTTTGCACGTCAGTGTTTCAATAAGAAGCGGTCTCCTCTTGTTACAGACTGAATGCGCCGTTGTTAGTCGCGATATAAACGTCGAAGTGATCGGACTCATATGAACTCAGAGACTCGCATTTCGAACACCGTATCGGCATCGGCACACGTGTGACGATAAATAATTTTTCGCATAAGTTGCAAAATTTTGCCCGCGATATTCTCTATTTAGGGCTTATAGAACTCAACACAATAACTAATAAATATTAAAGTAAAAAAAGTTAAAACTCGATTTGTGAATATTTGAATAATTAAACATTTCGGTTTTGGCCTATTAGCACAATTCCAACAATAGTCGCAGGTGATTCTGGTATGTTTGTTTTCGTTTTCGTTTAGGTTTAACGTATGTTATTTATTGTTGCTATCCAAAGCGTCGCTTATTATTTCCTGTGGCTATAAGGGGTCGAATCAGTACAGAAAAAGAAATTCCGATAAATTATACAAGTGTTTTTACTCGTCGATTTTTTTTTATTTGTGTGTATAAAATGTTGTGTGAAATGTTTATTGCTTTTACGTGCTATGGCGCAAACTTTTGTCGATTGGCAAAAAAAGTATTGATTTTATGTCGTATTGCTTATTAAAATAATTAATTAATGACATTCGCGAGACAGCAAATTTCAAAGTGAATAATCAAATTTTGAAAAGAAAGTGATTATAAATATTTATAAATATCAACTTATATGTATATAAAGATTGGTATATTATTATGCAGCTTATTTATATAGAGTTAACGGTTCATTCACACTCCGCCGGTGATAAAAGCATGAACAAGCGTTCTAATTTGAGGATCAAAACGTAAAAATAAACCAAGAACTGTGATATCTTTATATTATATACGACACTTACATGCATGTATTCATATGTATGTACTCGTACCATCGTAGACCAATGGTATGGAAAATATCCTTGGGTTTTTTACTTTTATAAATATTTAAACGCCGATATCCCGATCAGTGATCCGTACGTATACGAGTATTAAAGTTCCACAAATAAATGCGTATAACAAATGCTTACGATCTCAAATGTGTTAAAACTAACACAATTTATTAAAATCTGCTTAGTTTACTTTATGTGTTTAGTTCCCTGAATATTAATTATCCGATTACAGTTCCATTGATTTAAAATTTTAATTGCGTGCCCCTCGCTCCTGAAATCTAATCAATAAAAATTGTATTTTCTAAAATAATATTAAATATTTAAAAAAAATTTAGCTTATAAGACTTTGCCAATGAAGATTTTAAGATTTTATTCTGCTGCAATAAACGACAAAAGCCAATAGGGAATTATTGTAGCGCGTTTCTCATTATATCCTATAAAAGGGTAAGACAATTGTATGACTTCTTTAACAAACATGAACTAAATTCAGTTATTACAACGAAATATCTTTTATAATTAGTCATCATACTAAGATATCCATTTCTTACTATGAAAAAATTAAAATTAACTTTTCATGCCGTTAGACCATAGTTTTATTGCTTTTGATGCAACTTTATCCACTTGTGAGTTGGAATCCTCCCCAGTGGCCAACGAAAGCTTACCACACCACATTTTGCAATTATTTTTAAATTATTGTTGATTTAATTAACCAATTTTGTTTAAAGTTTTCAAATGCATAAAATGGAAAAAATATTAGTAGAGAGCTATAAATTTTTACACATGTTTAAAAAAAAAATTGTTGTTGGATCACAACAAACATGTATTTACGCAATTACAATTCCTAACGCTGTGTTTTCGGTTCGTTATAACTTTGGATAGTCGAAAAAGTCTTTTCGTATTTCTAATCAAACTTCCATTTGATATTTTTTTTATATATTATTAAATCAGTGTAAATTTCAAGAACGGAAACGAACGAACCATTGTTGTGCTACACGAACTGATACAGCATCGTCTCGGTAAGCTTCACAAATTTCATCGGTTGTTTGCGACACTTTCTTCCCTTTTTTACACAAAAATTTCAAAATATCGCGAATTTCTTCATTATTTTCACTCATTTTTGAACATTTTTCTTTTGATTGAATGATGCTTAAAATCCTTTCCAACCCCATATGGTATAACATAGTTTGAATGGTAGCACTGGAGATATACGACTGCAACGACATCTATTGACAAAATACGAAAAGACTTTTTCGACTACCATATATTTAATACCTGCAAGTGTAGTATACCTGTGATCAATTCGAAAAATGAATTTTTAATTTATACTTCGCGTGTTTTTCGAATCGGTAAATTTTTTTCTATTAGTGGTACTGTTAGTGACATCTATGCTGAATTTCGAATTGAATTAGAAATACGAAAGGATTTTTTCGACTATCCAATATAATTTTCATACGTCTAGAAAAATATTTCTTCTTCTTCTTCAATTGCTTAATACCTAAAAGTTCTACGGTAACGTGTCAGTGGAACAAATCCAAAGCAGTATTATTATGCAAATGTTTTCGAACAATTTAACTAAAAGTAATTATTTATTTTGCGGTATATACTTTAATTATTTTGTTAGTTAGAATATTTGTTTTTTTTTTTTTAATTCTTTAGATTATTGCAAAATATTATAACTTGTGTTCTAATCTACGCTAACCACAGTTTGGTTATAAAAATGTGCATAGAACATACTAAATATGTGTGTACATATGTATGAATTGCAAGTAATCAGGGTGACGGGAAAATAGTTATAAAAATGTTATAACACTTTATACGAGTGTCTGACGTTAACTGATAATTGATAATTCAATTGTTAAAATGAATGATTTTCTTCGTCAAATCGAGGATAATAAAGTGGCGCAATTATTCATACTTGAATGGTTTTATTATATTTGTTTAATTAATAATTTACCGAAATTTAGTATACGTAACTATTTTAGGTATTAATTAGAATTAGTAAAAAGTAAATTTTATCAGTAATTAATAGCATGTTTTTTGTGTTTACCAAATTCTTCTTCTTACTTCATATAATTTCACTGCCATTCAGCAGGCTGGAAAAGTGTTTTCCCATAGTTTTAGTATTCTCTGGGCATCGGTCACTAGATCATCTTCGGGGGTTCTACAAGAGTATGCTCCGGTCTTGAAACCTTCTGTTAGCCGCCGCATTTTTTCGTTAAATTTTTTAGCATTACCCCTGTCGGCCAGCTTGTCAAGCTCTTCATTCTCACGCATTTCGGGCTCTTTCTTTTTCTGTCTACAAATGCCTTTCCTTCTTCAACTCTCGGTATATATCCCATCATTTGCTGCATACAAGCGGCTGCGAATCTTGGCTGCAACAAGGTAATGGTCCAAGTCGATGTTAGGACCTCGGAGCGTACGCACATCTAAAACACTGCAGACGTGTCTTCCGTCTATCACAACATGATCGATGTTGTTGATGGTTTTTCGATCCGGAGACAGCAAAGTGGCTTGATGAATTTCCTTATGCTGGAATCTAGTTCTACAGATAACCATATTTAGGGCCCCGGCGAAGTCGATCAGCCTCAACCCATTTGGGGATGCAAAGATACCTTTTTTGCCCACCCTGGCGTTAAAGTCGCCAAGCACGATTTTAATTTCGTGGCGGGGGCAGCTCTCATAGGTGGGCTCCAAACGCTCATAGAAGGCATCTTTGGTCACATCGTCCTTCTCTTCCGTCTTCACTTTGATGCTTAATTCATGCACCTCTGTCTGCCGAAAACTTCAAAGTTTCTCAGATGTAACATACTACAACTATGTCTGAAATTTTCTTCAAGAAGTTGATATCAGGCCATTATAGGATTTCGCACAAACTTATTGATCCAAATTAAGGTAGAGATCTTCATAAAATATATTTTTTTTCTTAAAAACGTTGGATGCCTGTAACGTTTTCAGTTTTAGTTATACAAGTACATATACTTAGTTGCCTATAAGAAATGTGAAGGATTAGCAAGTTAACGTTTTTTCTTGTTCTGTACAAAGATGGATCGAATGATGGAATTTGAATACTTTAAACTGACATAAGCAAGCGTCTTTATGAGGATACTGTTCCTAAAACCTCAACATATACACATTAATTCTCTCCAAGAAAGATATACATATATCAAAAATTAAGGTTATTTTACTGCTCCAAGTATCTTTTCTTGGCAATAACACTTCATACAAGAGAAGTATATCAGATAACATATCGTCGTCAAGAGTACATACTTCAAATAAAATCGGAAAATCGAGTACACACTTATAGTAAAAGCACCTAAGTTTGTAATTTTGAACATAAAATGGCGTTGGTGTAATCGTTAAAAACATGATAACGGTCTATATAAAATGATTTTCCAAAGTTCGTTAATAACTACAAAATATTAGTATTCTCAAGATACTTCCGTTTTATGTTATATCTTGTAACTATTTGCATTAATCAATATCATTTTATCGTTTTTAACATAATTCTGTATGACAGAATAACTTCTGGTTTATATTGTCACCTGAAATGCAAATAAACGTAACATCACTTTTCTTAGGTTTACAGGAGAAGCAAAAAACCATATAAAAAGAAAACCACTAGAGATATTGAAACAAAATTTTCAAATCTTAATTAAAATTAAACTATGGGCTCGACCGTATCACTTGGAACATGGAATCGCTAAACCGGCGGCTCGTTCTCTACCCATATACCGGAGAGGGAATTGTGGGTGGAAAGAAGCTGTTGGAGGAGAAGGGCAGTGAGCTATTTCACTGATGGATCAAAGCAGCGCAGCGATACTAGGCTTGAACGCATTAACAGTGCATATATATATTTATATGCAAGTAGATGGGGTGGAAACAACTCAACACTTTCTTCTTGACTATCCCGCCGAATCGACTGAATAGAAACTGCACAACACTGACTAAACCTGTAACCAGAAAATGTATAAAAACACAAGTCGTAGTTAACAATTGTCTCAGTTTAAATATTCTCTTCTTTTGGAGTGAATTCTTATCTTGATTTTGGAATTGAACTTTTCGTCATTCATGCTCTTGCTCATACCATATTACATTGAAAAAATAGCAAACTTCACTTTCTGACTTTTCGTTCTTTCTTAATATAAATATTGTTGTTTAATTGAGCTCGTAATAGTTTATAATAAACGGCCAGTTTAACCAATAAGCCACTTCTTTAAATGATAATATATTAAAAAAACTTTAAAATTCTTTAGTTTTTATAAATACTTTTTAGATTGAATATTAGTTAATTCACTTTTCTCCGACATTTCAACGCTTTTACCAAAGCAGAGAACAAAATATGTGATTTTTGAATCTAGTTATTTTATTCAGCAGTTAAGAACTGAAGGTCTCTCATTGACGCGGAATATCATGCAAACCGAAATATTTATGTACTATGTGTAATATATACACATGTCAACAGCCAGTTGTTTTTCACTACGATTGTAAAGTTTATTTCTAGTTCACTGTAAACTAAATAAATATGCAGGTACTTAAAACCGCTCAAATAATAATAACAAGTTGCGCGTTGTACTTATTTTATTTATGTGTATTGTTGTAAAGAACCCCTAAAAAGCACAGATGCAACCTCAGAAAATGACAAATTTGCACTTTGATTGAGCGTACAACTGCAAATGAGTGGATAAATTGGTTGGTCCACAATTAGTTGAATCACGGCATTCAGATAAAGTGTTTATTTATTAAAAAAAATCTCGGAATATGTATGATATCAGCGTAGAGAATTACCCAGAGCCGTGGCTGGTGGGATCTAAAATTACAAAAATATTATTTAATAATATTTTCTTACTTAATAACTTGGCGCCACAGAGCAGGTTTACCGTTATGAGGTAATTTTCACACGTACTTGCGTCATATCTAACTCACATTCCACGTAATGCAATAAATTGCTCTTATCAAAATATGTGACATGTTCCTACATTCCAAAAAGAGCTTACGAAAGTGTTACTTTGTTTAAGAGTTATGTTCAAAATTAACATAATTCCGGTAGTTTTGAACTGCAACGCACAATTCTTCTTTTATTTAAATTTACTGGGCTGTTTGCTTTTTGCAAATTTGTTGAGCCCGTGCATTTTCTATTTCGAGTGTCCATAGGTAAGTAATATATAGTATTTTCTGTGCTTAAACTTTTTACAATTGTTTATTTGCTTACCTTTTTAAACCGGCTTATGAATATAGACACTTAGACACAGGTGTTTTCGAAAGCTCCTGAGTGCTATATACATACATATGTAGGTGCATGCACACTTACATGCGTGCGTTTGTAAATCAGAACGTAAAACCGAAACTGTAGCGATTCATTGCCAAGAGCGAGGTTTATCAATTAGACTTATTAACCATTTTTCAACTACGTGCAAACATATTCACAATGCACTCGTATATATGTACACTCGTCAAATGCCATAAAGTTCAACCACCATAAATTTAATATAAGTCACTAATTGCTTTCCAAAGCTAAGGTAAGCCACTTTTTTGAAACTAAAATGAACGTTTTAGCATGAAATTTTTTTTGCCAACACGGTTGCGTTGGCAATATAAAATTTGATGAAAATTTCACAAAGTGTTAACGTATCTCGTTAAATAACGCTAATTTCGATAAACTCTAATTATACCTCAAAAGCTGGGACTATTTTCTACGTGCATTTGTCAGTTTCATAAATATGATCTAAAATAAAAAACCGGTGTCATATTTATACCCAGGAGACTGAAAACAAACTACAGGCAAGAGATATTCCATTGTTTCTGCTTGTTTCTTAGCATTAGTTACTTGCTTAACACTTCGAAATTACAATAGGCACTTCTATAATCATAATTTTTTGTTCATTAGGTTATGAGTGACAAAAGCTCAAGTGTTACATTTACACACTAAAAAAGCAATAATGATAATCCGATTACTTCATTCATAAGCGATGAGTTTCATTCATAAATTACGAGATAGAGAATAATCAAAATCTATAGGATCATGAAATTCGTTCAAGTATGTAATTAATTTCTAAGGTCATATGCTTAAATTGCCATTGACACTCAATAGAAGAGTTTGTAGGAAGATGATCGGAATACTAACTGCACACTATCAGGCTGCGACCCACACCCATAGAATGGAACTGACAGATCGAGAAGACTGCAGGAAATGTTTAGAGCAACACATCAGGGAAACGATGGAGCATCTCTTCTGCACTTGTCCCGCATTGACAAGACTGTCCCACGGTATGTTACGCAGGAAAAAGTATCGATAGTGAGGCCAAAGAGTGTGCTGAAATTCGCGTCAAGCTCAGGCATAATCATGGACCTAATAACTGAACTCCAATTGGTATCGCAAAGGACCAAAACTGGTCTACGCATAGCTCATTGGTCTACCAGACTAGCATAACCTACCATATTCTTAAACGGCATCTGATAGCTTTGAGATAATTAGAAATCAAATCAATGTCCAAAACCTGGAAATCTGCTCAAGTCCAATTATGGCTAATGAAAGAAAAATTAAGCATTTATGAAATCTAGGACAACGGATTCTTATTAAGTTCAATTATATAATTAATAACTAAATGACAATATCAAATCATCAAATATCACACGTATAAAGATTTTGCCCCATGTGACGATTTACCTTACCTTCTAATACGAATAATTTGTGTACGGCATAACCATAGCAATGTGTTCTACATACTTGATAGCTATAATTTCATAACAAGAAAAAAAAATTTTAAAGTATGTATTTACATCTCATATGATATCGATTTAATAACTTAAAATCATGTCTAATCAATGTCACATTAGGAAAGATTAACAATTTTATATAACTTTAGTTCATGATCGATTTCACAGTGATTATATCTAATTATGACGTAAATTATCGTAAATGATTAAAAACAGTTTTATCAACACGGGATAATTTCATTATGATAGACATTAATTTCGTTATATAACGTATGTTGACAGACTGAAATATGACGTAGCTATTAAAAATTAACCAGGAAATATATATAAATACTAAACAGTAATCGATATTAACTTAGACCATTTATTAGATAGAATTGTTATTAATTAAGTCTTGAAGTATTTCGCTCAAAAAACTACCCATTTCAACACGAAATGTGGGAATTCCATATTACGGTTACGTCAAATAAACGTCACTTTCAATGGTGGTTGGTACTTATGCACCTTCTTTCGTCAACAGCTAAAGTAATAATGCCTAGAATCGGTAATTACTGGCAGAATTCACGTTACTGACCTTTACTTAGAAAAGTAAATAAGCCATGTATACCATATTAATATAAATATCAACACATGTACAACATAACACATAAATACAATATGTACAAGTACATATGTACGTACTTCCCCAATGGGCCCGTATAGACAATGTCACATTGTTGACAAACAGCGAATACATTTTCACTGGCGCAATTAATCGGCGTTTGGTCAATCCAATAAACACTAATATGATAATTTTAGCACGTTCGGTCTCGTTTTCATTCAATAAATGGACGTCGCGGTTATCACGTTTTAAAGGTTCATAGCTGGGTGTTGTATGTATGTATGTATAGAAATATTTACTTTTACAGGGGTGGTTAAATAAAGTTAATCTTATTTTTATTTCGGAAGATCATTTTTCGATCACTTTTAAAAACTTTAGGGTACTATTAGGCGTTTGAGTTGTAATATTTTCCAAATGGTCTACGTGTAATACATGATTAAATCCCTTTGAACATTTGTGAAATATTTCTGCGATCTTTGTCCATAAAGCATTGATATGTTATAACCTCCAACAAATATTAGGACTGGGTAATCGTTTTAATTTTCTGAGTATCTTATAAATTTACAACAGCTCGAATAAGTCCTAAGTTTTGATCAAGACATTTTCGAATCACTTTAAACGCGTTTTTCTCGAAACTATGTTTTTGAAGTCGGTTGACAAGATTTCTCGAGAACTACTCAACCGATCTTCATGAAATTTTACACAGGGTTTTGAAATACAATTTTTAAAGACTTGAACGAAGAATTTTATTTTTTCGATTACAACTATTTGAAAAAAATGTCGTGACATTTTCATTTTTTTTGTAAAAATGTCTGCCAAAATCCAATTTTCAGTTTTTTCCTTCGACCAAGTTCTATGTTAAGGTTTTAACTAAAACACGTATTTTTTACTTTAGATGATCCTGAAAAAAGTTATCCTGCCAACGCAGGCGCATCTTTTTTCCGAGACGTCACAGGAAATGGCGTCGCAATGACCGAGTTTAAAATATTTAGAATTTCTTTGTTAATGGTGTATTTTTGTAACAATAAAAAAGTAAAAAAATTCTAATGAAATATTTCATTTTTTATATGAGAAAAAAACTTTTGAGAAAAGGCTGTTTTTTACCTGAGAAAACCCATGTAACACCTTAACCACGGCACAGACCGGAAGCTTACAATTACCACCCGACTATTTCCGCTATATTCTGACTGCGAAGAATTCTGGATTACAGCTGCCTTTAGGGCACAACTCTTGCGTCTCGGTACCCAGATAATATTTATATTATATCTGAAAAACAAAAACCGAAATATTTTACCCATCAGAAATAGAATATAACTATTACACTTGGAAAATTAAATGATATAAGGTATGACGCCGATTTGATTTAAATGCTTACTTATCATTATGCCACAAGAACTCGGAAAATTGTACTCCGCCAGTGTTATTGCGATACGTTGACTCTGCACTCCTGCAAAACATAATACTAAACAGTAATTTGTACGTCGTCTTTCGATGAATCAAATTTGCTCAATCTCGTCTTGTAATTACTAAACAATTTGTTCAACCAACCTTTAGTAGTAAAGTTACATATGAAGATATACATATGTATGTAGTTATGTAGAAATATGAACTATATATCTTTATTAGGGCAATCAATAAATGCACTTTCATAAATTCATAAGTGTATGAACAATCCACACGCACTTTGCTCGAATTAATTGATTCAATTGCGTGGAATTTCCGCACTTAGCTTGAAGTATTAAAGGAAATTGTTAAAAATAAACATACGCACACATACATATGGTCTGCTTGCATTCCTTAAATGTTGTTTCATATACCAACCAAATAGTTTATATAATTGCATATTGTATGAAAGTGTTGACAAGAAAATTGAAAATTTATATGAAGGTTGTTGTAGTAGATTCTGAGGAAAACAACAAAAAATTAAATAGTAATATGAAAGCATTAACAATTAATTATTCAGCGAGAAAGTATTTACAAGTAATTTGAAGTACAAAAACAAAAAAATACATTTTATGTATGTCCATGTGTGCATTCTATAAATATGTATGAATGAAAACAATTACACTCAAGTGTAGTGATATCGAAATGTTGATAATTTTTACTATAATAAATGATATTTAAAAACAGAAACAAATTTAACTGCAAAAATAAAGTTAGGTTGCATCGGAACTGTAATACCCTTTACAAATCCATACAGGATCTATAAATTGATCGGACAGCTTGTATGACAGTTATATGCGATAGTAGTCAGATCGGAACAATATATTCGGAGATTGTATCTTGGACCATAATCTATGTGAAAACTCGTGAAGATATCTTATCAAAAAAAAGTCCATACAAAAACTTGTTTTTGATTGTTCAGTTTGTATGGTAGCTATAGTTGTCCGACAGCGGTTCCAACAAAAGAGCAACTTCTTGGGGAGAAAAGGACGTGGGCAATATTTCACATCGATATCCGAAAAATTGAGGACTAGATTATATTCATTATAAATAGACAAATGAACAAGGATAAATCGACTCAGCTCGTCACGCCGATCATTTATACATACATACATATATATGTACATATAGTACATTCCCGATTAGTAAACTTTGAAAAGTTAAATATCGTGACTTTAATCAGCTGAGATATTCCTGGAAGAAATTTGCAATTTATTTGTGATTATTTTTTTTTTCTTATATCATTACTTTTCAATTTTTTTTACTTTAATACTTTTAATTATTTCAGAAAATTCGTGTAATATAGAACGCGCCTAAAATGAAGAGTTCCACTGGTATCTACAGTGTACTTCGGTATACGAACTCATTAATATTTGTGATATCAATAACAGGTGAGTTAGCGAATTGTATATTTCATTGCACTTCATAATTACTAATTGATTCGTCGAACTTCTAGTAGCTTTATTCACACAAACAGCCGCAGATGAACGATTCGCACGAAGCTCTAACCGAAGCGGTTTAACCGTATCCACACATGATCTCACAATTATAGTAAAAAACACAAAAACATTTGACGTTCTACTCAGGTGAGTCCCCCAACATAGTATATTCTGTTAAGTAAGTATGCCAGCATTCACAGAGTGAGGTAATAGTAAAAAAATTTAGAGCAACCAATACAATCGTAACAAGCGAGTTGAAATTGATCCACTCCAACGACGGTAGAGTTTCGACCAATTAATGACATCCTTCAAATCAAAAGACTTCCTTAAATATACTATATACTAAATCTGGATCTCACTTCACTTTTTGACATTTTTTTACATTCTATAGAGATCCATTGGAACAAGACGTATTTGTCCAATTGGTAAAACAACATGAGACTTTAGTAGAATTGGACCCTAACTACTTCACAATCAGTGCATCGAACCCACAAAATAGAACAGTTAGCGTACGAGGACTCCAACTAGGACACCTAGAAGTTACAGCGACGAGCGTACCGGACGAGTCTTGGATGTACGTAAGCGCTTCAGTATGAACTAACTTTTTTAATTATTATAACGTACTCATACTATACAAATTATTCTACAGTGTTGACGATTTATTTGTACGCATTACTGTTGCAAAGTCGGAGCCGATTATTTACACATCAATCGTATTCGGTTGGATTTATTTTGTGGCCTGGTCCATTTCGTTCTATCCGCAGATTTTCATTAATTTTAGACGAAAATCTGTAGTTGGACTAAATTTTGACTTTCTAGCGCTCAACATTGTTGGTTTTACACTATACAGTGTTTTCAATTGTGGTCTCTATTGGGTACCCAGCATACAGGACGAATATGCCAGTCGACACCCACGTGGTATGAATCCAGTTTTATTGAATGATGTCGTGTTCGGTTTACATGCGATGTTTGCCACAGCCATTACAATTATCCAGTGCTTTTTATATGAGGTAAGGCTTGGTGAACTATAACACAAACATATCTACTTATTATAAATTAAAAGATTAACTTTATTTACGAGTAGTGCAGTAATTAAACCCTAAACAGTGTATGTTAAGTTTATAACATTTAAGTTTATAACATTCAGAAAGAAACGTCGGAAACCCTATAAATATATACAGGGCCGTGGAGTAAAAATCGGGGATAGAGGAAATTGTTGAAAAAAATCTGCAAAACAATGTTTCCGAGCATCGTGCCCTCTTGATAACCGCTGGCCCAAGAGAAATTGTCGAGCTGAGTCGATAAAGCATCTGTCTTTATATGTCTGTGTCATGTGAAATATAACCTCAGGTTTTGAGATATCGGTCTAAAATTTTCCATAAGCCCTTTTCTTTCCTAAGGGCTATTCATAGCAATCATACAATCTGGTCGGTATGGAAAAAATGTTTATATGACAAGACATCTTTCCGAAAAGATTGACCAAGTTTATTGCTACTACCCTGAACAAATTGTTCATATTGAAACACTATAGCATACAGCTGTATATAAAACTTTTTTATTGGACAAGATATTTCCACGAAATTTTGCACAAATGTCCACAATATTGTCCGAAATAATGCTACAATCTCCAAACAAATTGTTCAGATCGGACCACTAAAGCATATACAAGTATGTACCTAGCTGCTATTTAAGTAAATTGACCGATCAAAAACAATTTAAAGATCGTTTGATAAAAAAATGTACTTGTGACGAAAATTAAAACTTCGTTGAGCTGAAATTAAGACTTCTCCTTGTTTTATTTTATATTTATATTATATGGTGTTATTATTACAGCGCGCCGAACAAAGAGTCTCCAGAATCGCGTCTGGTATATTGGCCGCAATCGCGATAATTGTTTTAGTTACATTGATTCTAGCCATTACTGGTGTTGTGCAGTGGCTGGATTTTCTATACTACTGCAGTTACATTAAACTGGCGATGATCATCAAATATGTGCCCCAGGTTAGTTTAAAGAAAACAACAAGAACACAATACATATGTATATGTTCTCAATAAAAACGCTATGTCAGAGATTAATTATTTAATTTTACAATATTTGTTTGTATTGAACGTCTGCAGGCGCTGATGAACTATCGCCGCAAGAGCACTACTGGCTGGAGTATTGGTAATATTCTGTTGGATTTCACTGGCGGTTTGCTCAGCATGTTGCAGATGATCTTGAACGCGTACAATTATAGTAATTTGTTTTCATTTTTATTCATTAAAAAATATATAGTATGTATATTCTATTTCAATATTTGCAGACGATTGGGTGTCAATTTTCGGTTCTGTTACGAAATTCGGCATGGGTCTATTCTCCGTACTCTTCGATGTGTTGTTCATTCTTCAACACTATGTGTTTTACAGGTTTGTTACAAAAGCTTTAAAGTATATTTCTTAAGCACTTTCGTAGTGTTGGCCACACGTAATTCATACATAAAAATTAAAAAATTAACATGCGTACACGCACGTGTATACATATATCACAAAAGCATAGACAAACAGATAAATCAAAGTTTGGTCAAGGCAAAAGTTCAATAGTTCCTTTAAAATTGCAAAGCTAACAGAACTCGCAGTTTCATAAATTCCATACTACATACATGCACACATTGAAGCACCTGCATACTCATACCTTTATAAATGTACATACTTATGTATATATGCACATAACTATCTAATTGTCATATTCATAAACTGCACTTGCTTTGTTGGTCGATATTCTATGTAAATGCACAATTTTTGTTTTTAGGCACTCCCAGCAGCTTTCCATCTCTACGACTACTAACGCCACAGAAGTGGTTACAGACAAAGCTGATGAGCAGCCGCGCTATTAGTTTTACTTTTTTATATTTTTAATATTTATTTTGTTAAAGCTTGTTAAGCACTCATGTGTAAATGTGTATACTTGCACACTTTCCTTGTACTTAAGATTTATGTATGTATGTACAAATAAAAGTATACTATTGAGTACTTTTAAGGACATCCCGGAATTGTAAATACACTTTTAATTCAAACATTTCATTGAAAATTATTTTATTACTTTTCAAGAAATTTTGAAAGATAACTTATTAGAAATTATAAACGAAATCTACGAAGAAAATTTCATTTTCGGAATTGGCTGGGTATAAATAAGAAAAGAGTGGAACAAACGAAAATATTCAAACTTCTAATTTTGAACTCCCGTTTTAATAAAATACTTCATTCTTTGTTTAAAAATATTTAAAAGCGGCCGACTTTATTTAACATTTGCAAAGAACTACGAACTTAGCAACAATAACAATATATTTACTAAACATTAATTTCAAAGATAATTGAATTAAAAACTAAATCACAGTCTTGTACCAATACTGAAAATAAATAAATCAAGAATTAATACTGCAAATTGGAATTTAGTCAACTTCCTCGACTGTTGGTCCACCGTAATTACCACCACCAAAACCACCAGATTGTTGTCCGCAATTACCAGGTTGTGGACCAGCACCTCCTGCTTGTTGGTGCATCTTTGTCATAATTGGACTACATATTTTCGTCAGCTCCTCCAACTTATACTCGAACTCCTCCTTTTCGGCGGTGGTATTGCCATCAAGCCATTTAATCGTTTCGTTACATTTCTCCAGTACTCGATCTTTATCTGACTGGCTTAATTTGCTTCCCGCTTCGTCAGCTGCTTGTTTTACACCAAACACATAACTTTCTAGTTGATTACGAGCAGTTATTCGTTGACGATGTTTCTCATCTTCCTCGGCATATTTTTCGGCTTCATTTACCATACGATCAATGTCTGCTTGTGAAAGTCGTCCCTTATCGTTCTTTATGGTTATATTCTTAGCATTGCCGGTGCTCATTTCCTTTGCCGTCACATTCAAAATTCCATTAGCATCCAAATCGAAAGTTACATCTACTTTGGGTACTCCTCGAGGAGCTGGTGGAATTCCAGTTAAATTGAATGTGCCCAACAAGTTGTTGTCTTTGGTCATGGCACGTTCACCCTCAAACACCTGAATGGTGACAGCTGGTTGGTTGTCTGCATAGGTGGTGAAGGTTTTGGATTGTTTGCATGGAATACGACTGTTCCGCTCAATCAATTTGGTCATCACTCCACCAGCGGTCTCAATTCCTAGTGATAATGGTGCCACGTCTACCAAGAGGACATCTTGAATTGCACTGCTCTTATCACCACTCAGAATGGCTGCTTGAATTGCTGCACCATATGCCACCGCCTCGTCTGGATTGATAGAAAGGTTCAAAGTCTTTCCGCCGAAGAATGTTTGTAGCAAGTTTTGTACTTTAGGAATTCGAGTTGAACCACCAACAAGGACAATATCGTGGATTTGACTTTTGTCCATTTTGGCATCGTTCAAAGCCTTTTCTACTGGATCTAGTGTACTGCGGAACAAATCACCACACATTTCCTCAAACCGTGCTCGACTAATTTTTGTGTAGAAATCTACTCCTTCATATAGAGCATCAATCTCTATAGAAGCTTCAGTGCTGGATGACAGTGTACGTTTCGCACGCTCTGCCGCTGTTCTTAGTCGCCGCAAAGCTCGAGGATTTGATCGCAAATCCTTTTTATATTTACGTTTGAACTCTTCTGCAAAGTGGTTTACCAATCGATTGTCGAAGTCTTCTCCACCCAAGTGAGTATCACCAGCTGTCGCCCGCACTTCAAATAGTGAGCCTTCATCAATAGTTAAAATGGAAACATCGAAAGTACCACCGCCCAAATCGAATATCAGCACATTGCGTTCGCCTTTAAGGTTTTTATCCAGACCATAAGCTAAAGCCGCTGCTGTTGGTTCATTAATAATTCGAAGAACATTCAATCCTGCAATGGCACCAGCATCTTTGGTGGCCTGACGCTGTGAGTCGTTGAAGTAAGCCGGCACTGTAATAACGGCATCTCTTACAGATGTACCCAAATACGCCTCAGCAGTCTCTTTCATTTTTGTCAGCACCATTGAACTTATTTCTTCGGGTGCAAACTTTTTCTGTTCTCCTTTAAATTCAACACTTATCTTGGGCTTTCCACAATCGTTAACCACTGTAAAAGGCCAATGCTTTATGTCCGCCTGTATTTTCTGATCATCATACTTTCTTCCAATTAATCGTTTGGCATCAAACACTGTGTTCTTTGGATTCATGGCAACTTGATTCTTCGCAGCGTCACCAATAAGCCGCTCCGAGTCTGTGAACGCCACATAGCTGGGTGTTGTGCGATTACCTTGATCGTTCGCTATGATTTCCACTTTTCCGTGTTGGAATACTCCTACACACGAATATGTTGTTCCCAAATCTATTCCAATTGCAACCATTTTAATTGCGTTTTCGTACGTTTTAGTATTTCAATTAAACTTTTCTGTATTCAATATTCTTAAATTGTTTCTTATGCACTTGGTAAAAGGTTGCTTGTATTCTGTTTTGTTTTGCTAAATGACTTTAGCTAAGTTTGTTTTGTTTATTCGCTTTGACTTTTCAATTGAAACTATGCGGAGGAGAAATTTTCGGCCGCTATTTATATGAAATCGGTCTAAGAGAGAATTGTCGAGAACAGATTTCTTGACATTTCTGGAATTGTCTATGTGTTGTTCGCTTAAAATGAGATAGCTGTCGACGAAAGGGTGCAATTATTGAGAAGAGAAAAAATATAAACTGTTCTCAAAAAGTTGGAGAGGGGTATCTCCTTCTCTTTTCAATCGGGAATGCTAATGCAAATATTTGTACAAATGTATATTTTGAGAAATGAGAACGGAGAGTACCAGTACGAAAAAGAGCAATAATGTTAATTTTAAATTCACCAGGAACAAAAGTTCAATCACATTTTGTTAAATATACATACATATGTACGTAGTTAGTTTAAAAGGATGGAGAAGAGGCATAAATAATGCAGAAATGTTTATTAATAAATGCAATTAAACTTAATGAACGGAGAATATTAGTTCATATACAGTTTGCCCTATTTTATTTATGTGCATCTTCATGCTTTGAATTAAACTGTTGACCTACCCTATTTACAAAGCGACATACATACATAATAATTTTTTTGAGGTTAGGATTTTCATGCATTAGTATTTGACAGATTACGTGGGATTTCAGACATGGTGTCAAAGAGAAAGATGCTCAGTATGCTTTGACATTTCATCATGAATAGACTTACTAACGAGCAACGCTTGCAAATCATTGAATTTTATTACCAAAATCAGTGTTCGGTTCGAAATGTGTTTCGCGCTTTACGTCCGATTTATGGTCTACATAATCGACCAAGTGAGCAAACAATTAATGCGATTGTGACCAAGTTTCGCACTCAGTTTACTTTATTGGACATTAAACCAACCACACGAATGCGTACAGTGCGTACAGAAGAGAATATTGCGTCTGTTTCTGAGAGTGTGGCTGAAGACCGTGAAATGTCGATTCGTCGCCGTTCGCAGCAATTGGGTTTGTGTTATTCGACCACATGGAAGATTTTACGCAAAGATCTTGGTGTAAAACCGTATAAAATACAGCTCGTGCAAGAACTGAAGCCGAACGATCTGCCACAACGTCGAATTTTCAGTGAATGGGCCCTAGAAAAGTTGGCAGAAAATCCGCTTTTTTATCGACAAATTTTGTTCAGCGATGAGGCTCATTTCTGGTTGAATGGCTACGTAAATAAGCAAAATTGCCGCATTTGGGGTGAAGAGCAACCAGAAGCCGTTCAAGAACTGCCCATGCATCCCGAAAAATGCACTGTTTGGTGTGGTTTGTACGCTGGTGGAATCATTGGACCGTATTTTTTCAAAGATGCTGTTGGACGCAACGTTACGGTGAATGGCGATCGCTATCGTTCGATGCTAACAAACTTTTTGTTGCCAAAAATGGAAGAACTGAACTTGGTTGACATGTGGTTTCAACAAGATGACACTACATGCCACACAGCTCGCGATTCTATTGCCATTTTGAGGGAAAACTTCGGACAACAATTCATCTCAAGAAATGGACCCGTAAGTTGGCCACCAAGATCATGCGATTTAACGCCTTTAGACTATTTTTTGTGGGGCTACGTCAAGTCAAAAGTCTACAGAAATAAGCCAGCAACTATTCCAGCTTTGGAAGACAACATTTCCGAAGAATTCGGGCTATTCCGGCCGAAATGCTCGAAAAAGTTCCCCAAAATTGGACTTTCCGAATGGACCACCTAAGACGCAGCCGCGGTCAACATTTAAATGAAATTATCTTCAAAAAGTAAATGTCATGAACCAATCTAACGTTTCAAATAAAGACCGATGAGATTTTGCAAATTTTATGCGTTTTTTTTTTAAAAAAGTTATCAAGCTCTTAAAAAATCACCCTTTTACATAAATATTGCGGAACGTTGGAGTTAAATTAACTATGCCGTTGCAAATGTGCTAAAAGTATATACATAAGTATGTAAGTATGTATGTATGTACATGTTTACTTTTCATACGAGCAGCCGGTAGTTAACTAAAAACAATTGTCTGATTTTAATGGAGCAGTAACACCGGTTTGGTTTAAAATTTTATGAAAGAAAGCGGAATAGATTATAATTTATCGTTTTTTGGAAATTTTGAAGTATAGCTACAAATTCGTTATAAATTTAAAATTAGATGTGTTGCAAATCTTTTGATACAGAAGGCTACAATTTCCATTTGGTATAAATCAACATTTCTATATATACATACATATGTACAACAGATTTACAGAACCGACTATATATAAAAATATTATAGAATTATCATAATAGCATTTGTTTAGATTTGTTTAACAGTTTTAATCGAATATTTCCGATGATAAACATAACTTATAAACCCGTTTACATCATGTAGAACAATTTTGTTCTCATTAGCCGGTAGAGTATGGTGCTCTAATCGAAATGTGCAGCTAATTCGGTCGCAATCGGATACAAAAGTATGAGTAACTTTCAAGCTTTCAAATTATAAAATTACAAAATTAGCAAACATTTCCCAGAACTTAATCTAAACAAATTAGCAAAACCACTTGTTACGATCAAAAAGATATGAAGTCTTCACATACATACATATGTATGTAGCATTACGTCTATGCGAAAATTACTAGAAAAAATTAACACCCAAGAGAAATATTGCATTCGTAAATTTATTTCCTACTAATAATTTATGAGAGAACTAGATACTCTTTCATATCTGCTTATCAACTGTTGGAGAGAACCAATCAGTGCTAGACTCTCAAATCTCAGAGAGATTCAATAGACAACAGCAGTAAATTTTTTAAGATATTAAAAACAAACACGTTTTATGTTTTTTTTCAGCAATGCCATTTCACCCTAAAGGTTTTCTGAATTTGTTCTTTGTGTAAAATTTTGTTGTTATAACAGCGTCGTTAAAATCCTTAGAACTAACTAGAATTTTCTAGATTCCTACTGGCAACATATTTTACGACGCTTTATGGTTTTTTCTCAGTGGCGGCTAGCGAATGGTGTATAGACAATTCCAGAAATGTCAAGAAATCTGTTCTCGACAATTCTCTCTCAGACCGATTTCATATAAATAGCGGCCGAAAATTTCTCCTCCGCATAGTTTCAATTGAAAAGTCAAAGCGAATAAACAAAACAAACTTAGCTAAAGTTATTTAGCAAAACAAAACAGAATACAAACAACCTTTTTCCAAGTGCATAAGAAACAATTTAAAAATATTGAATATTGAAAAGTTTAATTGAAATACTAAAACGTACGAAAACGCAATTAAAATGGTTGCAATTGGAATAGATTTGGGAACAACATACTCGTGTGTAGGAGTATTCCAACACGGAAAAGTGGAAATCATAGCGAACGATCAAGGTAATCGCACAACACCCAGCTATGTGGCGTTCACAGACTCGGAGCGGCTTATTGGTGACGCTGCGAAGAATCAAGTTGCCATGAATCCAAAGAACACAGTGTTTGATGCCAAACGATTAATTGGAAGAAAGTATGATGATCAGAAAATACAGGCGGACATAAAGCATTGGCCTTTTACGGTGGTTAACGATTGTGGAAAGCCCAAGATAAGCGTTGAATTTAAAGGAGAACAGAAAACGTTTGCACCCGAAGAAATAAGTTCAATGGTGCTGACAAAAATGAAAGAGACTGCTGAGGCGTATTTGGGTACATCTGTAAGAGATGCCGTTATCACAGTGCCGGCTTACTTCAACGACTCGCAACGTCAGGCCACCAAAGATGCTGGTGCCATTGCAGGATTGAATGTTCTTCGAATTATTAATGAACCAACAGCAGCGGCTTTAGCTTATGGTCTGGATAAAAACCTTAAAGGCGAACGCAATGTGCTGATATTCGATTTGGGCGGTGGTACTTTCGATGTTTCCATTTTAACTATTGATGAAGGCTCACTATTTGAAGTGCGGGCGACAGCTGGTGATACTCACTTGGGTGGAGAAGATTTCGACAATCGATTGGTAAACCACTTTGCAGAAGAGTTCAAACGTAAATATA
Organism: Bactrocera correcta; assembly: GCA_027475135.1. Classification (NCBI taxonomy): domain Eukaryota; kingdom Metazoa; phylum Arthropoda; class Insecta; order Diptera; family Tephritidae; genus Bactrocera; species Bactrocera correcta. The sequence goes on along the minus strand of CM050326.1, from coordinate 33,906,771 downwards.
AAAAGGATTTGCGATCAAATCCTCGAGCTTTGCGGCGACTAAGAACAGCGGCAGAGCGTGCGAAACGTACACTGTCATCCAGCACTGAAGCTTCTATAGAGATTGATGCTCTATATGAAGGAGTAGATTTCTACACAAAAATTAGTCGAGCACGGTTTGAGGAAATGTGTGGTGATTTGTTCCGCAGTACACTAGATCCAGTAGAAAAGGCTTTGAACGATGCCAAAATGGACAAAAGTCAAATCCACGATATTGTCCTTGTTGGTGGTTCAACTCGAATTCCTAAAGTACAAAACTTGTTACAAACATTCTTCGGCGGAAAGACTTTGAACCTTTCTATCAATCCAGACGAGGCGGTGGCATATGGTGCAGCAATTCAAGCAGCCATTCTGAGTGGTGATAAGAGCAGTGCAATTCAAGATGTCCTCTTGGTAGACGTGGCACCATTATCACTAGGAATTGAGACCGCTGGTGGAGTGATGACCAAATTGATTGAGCGGAACAGTCGTATTCCATGCAAACAATCCAAAACCTTCACCACCTATGCAGACAACCAACCAGCTGTCACCATTCAGGTTTTTGAGGGTGAACGTGCCATGACCAAAGACAACAACTTGTTGGGCACATTCAATTTAACTGGAATCCCCCCAGCTCCTCGAGGAGTACCCAAAGTAGATGTAACTTTCGATTTGGATGCTAATGGGATTTTGAATGTGACGGCAAAGGAAATGAGCACCGGCAACGCTAAAAATATAACCATAAAGAACGATAAGGGACGACTTTCACAAGCAGACATTGATCGTATGGTAAATGAAGCCGAAAAATATGCCGAGGAAGATGAGAAACACCGTCAACGAATAGCTGCTCGCAACCAACTTGAAAGTTATGTGTTTGGTGTAAAACAAGCAGCTGACGAAGCGGGAAGCAAATTAAGTCAATCAGATAAAGATCGAGTATTGGAGAAATGTAACGAAACGATTAAATGGCTTGATGGCAATACCACCGCCGAAAAGGAGGAATTCGAGTATAAGATGGAGGAGCTGACGAAAATATGTAGTCCAATTATGACAAAGATGCACCAACAAGCAGGAGGTGCTGGTCCACAACCTGGTAATTGTGGTCAACAATCTGGTGGTAATTACGGTGGACCAACCGTCGAAGAAGTTGACTAAATATGAGTCGCTGACATTGTACAAAAGTATTGTAACAATTAACACTATATAAGACTGAAAGTTCCTAAAGAAAATTATTTAAGTTCGTTATAAATAGTTAATATTTTGTATGCATGATTGAATGTTTGAATGTTTGATTAATGCTAAATTATCGTAATTGTGTTAATTTTATGTTGCAAGCTTAATTTAAATAAAGCCGGCCGCTATTCAAAAATTTAAAAAAATATGTGCGTTTTTGTAGTTTAACTATAGTATAACGAATAACAATATTTTGAATGGTAAAGTTTCGGAAATTGTAGACAAGTTTTATATGCAAAGATGTAGGTTATGTAATTACGTTTCTACGTCTGTCTAACGTCTAACTAGCAGATATTGAAAAGAGTATCAAGTAAAGTCACCAACTTATAAATGACTAGATTTCTATATATTTAAATATATAATTATAAACAATAGAAATTTTGCTTTAATCAATTATTTCTTTCCCTAAAAAAAAAAAACCTCAAAAATCGATTTTTTAAGTCTCTAAAGCAGGTTCCCCACTTAAACTTGCCCATTTTTTCAAAAACTCAATAATTAAGACATTTCGTGTTTTATTCTTATTTTTCTCCTATAGAAATAAAGATAAATTAATTCGTAACAATAAAATAACTTGATTTCTTAACTTAAATTTCAAATCTGTGTGTGACTAACTCCTTGCTTTATTTCTGACAGCAAAACCGAAATATTTGGTTTCAGTGACCCCCAAAACCGATACAAAATTCTGTTTCGAATATCAAACCAATAACATCTGAATTCATGAAACATACTGCTGTTTTTGATCGGTTTCAATTCCGATTCCAACAACTATCAGATTCCACAACACCCCTGAATACTTTCGAAAGTTTAATCCACATTTTCAAATGTTTTCGTTCTTATTTAAGCACAATAAGCTTTCATTAAAATGTTATTAATTTACACAAACTTTGTAATACTTGACACTTGATCTAATTTGACAAAGGTTATGTTCGATAATTCTGAAATGTAAACCAAAGGAAATTTTGGAAAAGACCCGTGAAAGGAGAATCGACACGCACCACCTATTCGTCGATTTCAAAGCTGCTTTCGACAGCACAAGAAGGAGCTGCCTCTATGCTGCGATGTCTGAATTTGGTATCCCCGCAAAACTAATACGGCTGTGTAAACTGACGTTGAGCAGCACCAAAAGCTCCGTCAGGATCGGGAAGGACCTCTCCGAGCCGTTCGATACCAAACTAGGTTTCAGACAAGGCGACTCCCTATCGTGCACTTCTGCAATCTGCTGCTGGAGAAAATTATTCGAGTTGCAGAACTTAATCGATCTTTTATAACAGATGATATTGATATCATCGGCCTCAACACCCGCGCCGTTAGTTTTGCTTTCTCCAGACTGAATAAGGAAGCAACGCAAATGGGTCTGGCAGTGAACGAGGGCAAAACGAAATATCTCCTGTCATCAAACAAACAGTCGTCGCACTCGCGACTTGGCTCTCACGTCACTGTTGACAGTCATAACTTTGAAGTTGTAGATAATTTCGTCTATTTAGGAACCAGCATTAACACCACCAACAATGTCAGCCTGGAAGACCAGCGTAGGATTACTCTTGCCAACAGGTGCTACTTTGGACTGAGTAGGCAATTGAAAAGTAAAGTCCTCTCTCGACGAACAAAAGCCAAACTCTATAAGTCGCTCATAATTCCCGTCCTGCTATATGGTGCAGAGGCTTGGACGATGATAACAACCGATGAGTCGACGTTACGAGTTTTCGAGAAAAAGGTTCTGCGAAAGATTTATGGTCCTTTGCGCATTGGCCACGGCGAATATCACATTCGATGGAACGATGAGCTGTACGAGATATACGACGACATTGACATACATAGTTCAACGAATTAAAAGACAGCGGCTACGCTGGCTAGGTCATGTTGTCCGGATGGATGAAAACACTCCAGCTCTGAAAGTATACGACGCAGTACCGGCCGCGGGCAGAGGAAGAGGATGACCTCCACTCCGTTGGAAGGGCCAAGTGGAGAAGGACCTGGCTTCGCTTGGAATATCCAATTGGCGCCACGTAGCGAAGAGAAGAAACGACTAGCGCAGTAAAGAAGAAGAAGAAACCAAAGGAAGGGGAAGTTGAGAACAGCAATTTTTTAACAAGTTCGAAAGTTTTGATCATATTAAACGTCATATGACATTTATACCATAGTATGACAATTTCCGCTGATGCTAGTGAAGATTTATTTCAAATTAGTAAATTCTCATAAAACTGTAAAATTTAAAGCTACTATTTGTATAATTCGGTGGTTCTATGTAACATATTAATGAGAAATTACGACATTCTATATTACTATTGTTACACTTTTCTAAATGATGTTGTCGAATTGCTCGGTATTAAATATTTCCAATAATATTAAATATTTCAAATGAATCTTCTTAAACGGGTAAAAGGAAAACCAAAACAAAAACTAAGGAGAGCTAAGGTCGGGCGCAACCGAAGATTTGATATTCTTGGGATATTCAATAATCATTATTATCTACGTTGGCAACACTTTATATTGAAAAAATGTGTCGATCATTTTTACTATCTAAATTAGGGGCCATCTGTGAGTTAAGTTCTGATTAAAAAAAAAGTCTTGGTTAAATCCATCACAACTTAAAAAAAGGAGGAATCTTGATTAAGTTATCCAGAACTTAACCGACAGATGGCTGCTAACCATACATTGAGAAAATTGCTCTTAAACTAAAGGCCATATAATCACTTGGGGCCGTTTTCTCATTGTCTGGTGAGCAACCGTCCAGTAGTCCGACATATTTATATTAAAATCAATCTAACACCATCTAACATACATATACCGATATCCATAATATGTAATAATGAATTTAATTGCGATATCGGTATTGGCCCTATTCAACCCATATTTGATACACAGATCACACATAATTATCTGGGTGAGATAGACTGATATTTTCGATCAAAAGTCAACTGTAAATACTGGGGTCTAAAAAGTGGGCGGTACCACGCCCATCATCCAATATTCACACCGGCTCCTATAAAGCCTTCTCATACCATGTGTCAAATTAGAGTTCATATCTTAATTTAGTCCTTAGTTATGACACTTTATATGTTTTCGGTTAATGTCGTTTTGTGGGCGAGCCAGTGGTCCGACTACGCCCAACTACGAACTAGAAATTAATTTTGTACTAAGAAGCCCACATGTTCATCAATTTTTACTCAAGTTACAGCTTTCACGGACGTACAGACAGACAGTCACCCAGTGTTCAACTTTTCTCTCACCCTGATCATTTGTATATACATATGTAACGATTATACTCTGTAGCAACAGATTGCAAAAATTTAAAAAATTAGCCGGTAGAGTATGGCGCTCTAATCGAAATGTGCAGCTAATTCGGTCGCAATCGGATACAAAAGTATGAGTAACTTTCAAGCTTTCAAATTATAAAATTACAAAATTAGCAAACACTTCCCAGAACTTAATCTAAACAAATTAGCAAAACCACTTGTTCCGATTAAAAAGATATGAAGTCTTCACATACATACATACGTATGTATGTAGCATTACGTCTTCGCGAAAATTACTAGAAAAAATTAACACCCAAGAGAAATATTGCATTCGTAAATTTATTTCCTACTAATAATTTATGAGAGAACTAGATACTCTTTCATACTCTGCTTATCAACTGTTGGAGAGAACCAATCAGTGGTAGACTCTCAAATCTCAGAGAGATTCAACAGACAACAGTAGTAAATTTTTTAAGATATTAAAAACAAACACGTTTTATGCTTTTTTCAGCAATGTCATTTCACCCTAAAGGTTTTCTGAATTTGTTCTTTGTGTAAAATTTTGTTGTTATAACAGCGTCGTTAAAGTCCTTAGAACTAACTAGAATTTTCTGGATTCCTACTGGCAACATATTTTACGACGCTTTATGGTTTTTTCTCAGTGGCGGCTAGCGAATGGTGTGTAGACAATTCCAGAAATGTCAAGAAATCTGTTCTCGACAATTCTCTCTCAGACCGATTTCATATAAATAGCGGCCGAAAATTTCTCCTCCGCATAGTTTCAACTGAAAAGTCAAAGCGAATAAACAAAACAAACTTAGCTAAAGTTATTTAGCAAAACAAAACAGAATACAAGCAAACTTTTACCAAGTGCATAAGAAATAATTTAAGAATATTGAATACAGAAAAGTTTAATTAAAATACTAAAACGTACGAAAACGCAATTAAAATGGTTGCAATTGGAATAGATTTGGGAACAACATATTCGTGTGTAGGAGTATTCCAACACGGAAAAGTGGAAATCATAGCGAACGATCAAGGTAATCGCACAACACCCAGCTATGTGGCGTTCACAGACTCGGAGCGGCTTATTGGTGACGCTGCGAAGAATCAAGTTGCCATGAATCCAAAGAACACAGTGTTTGATGCCAAACGATTAATTGGAAGAAAGTATGATGATCAGAAAATACAGGCGGACATAAAGCATTGGCCTTTTACAGTGGTTAACGATTGTGGAAAGCCCAAGATAAGTGTTGAATTTAAAGGAGAACAGAAAACGTTTGCACCCGAAGAAATAAGTTCAATGGTGCTGACAAAAATGAAAGAGACTGCTGAGGCGTATTTGGGTACATCTGTAAGAGATGCCGTTATTACAGTGCCGGCTTACTTCAACGACTCACAGCGTCAGGCCACCAAAGATGCTGGTGCCATTGCAGGATTGAATGTTCTTCGAATTATTAATGAACCAACAGCAGCGGCTTTAGCTTATGGTTTGGATAAAAACCTTAAAGGCGAACGCAATGTGCTGATATTCGATTTGGGTGGTGGTACTTTCGATGTTTCCATTTTAACTATTGATGAAGGCTCACTATTTGAAGTGCGGGCGACAGCTGGTGATACTCACTTGGGTGGAGAAGATTTCGACAATCGATTGGTAAACCACTTTGCAGAAGAGTTCAAACGTAAATATAAAAAGGATTTGCGATCAAATCCTCGAGCTTTGCGGCGACTAAGAACAGCGGCAGAGCGTGCGAAACGTACACTGTCATCCAGCACTGAAGCTTCTATAGAGATTGATGCTCTATATGAAGGAGTAGATTTCTACACAAAAATTAGTCGAGCACGGTTTGAGGAAATGTGTGGTGATTTGTTCCGCAGTACACTAGATCCAGTAGAAAAGGCTTTGAACGATGCCAAAATGGACAAAAGTCAAATCCACGATATTGTCCTTGTTGGTGGTTCAACTCGAATTCCTAAAGTACAAAACTTGTTACAAACATTCTTCGGCGGAAAGACTTTGAACCTTTCTATCAATCCAGACGAGGCGGTGGCATATGGTGCAGCAATTCAAGCAGCCATTCTGAGTGGTGATAAGAGCAGTGCAATTCAAGATGTCCTCTTGGTAGACGTGGCACCATTATCACTAGGAATTGAGACCGCTGGTGGAGTGATGACCAAATTGATTGAGCGGAACAGTCGTATTCCATGCAAACAATCCAAAACCTTCACCACCTATGCAGACAACCAACCAGCTGTCACCATTCAGGTTTTTGAGGGTGAACGTGCCATGACCAAAGACAACAACTTGTTGGGCACATTCAATTTAACTGGAATCCCCCCAGCTCCTCGAGGAGTACCCAAAGTAGATGTAACTTTCGATTTGGATGCTAATGGGATTTTGAATGTGACGGCAAAGGAAATGAGCACCGGCAACGCTAAAAATATAACCATAAAGAACGATAAGGGACGACTTTCACAAGCAGACATAGATCGTATGGTAAATGAAGCCGAAAAATATGCCGAGGAAGATGAGAAACACCGTCAACGAATAGCTGCTCGCAACCAACTTGAAAGTTATGTGTTTGGTGTAAAACAAGCAGCTGACGAAGCGGGAAGCAAATTAAGTCAATCAGATAAAGATCGAGTATTGGAGAAATGTAACGAAACGATTAAATGGCTTGATGGCAATACCACCGCCGAAAAGGAGGAATTCGAGTATAAGATGGAGGAGCTGACGAAAATATGTAGTCCAATTATGACAAAGATGCACCAACAAGCAGGAGGTGCTGGTCCACAACCTGGTAATTGTGGTCAACAATCTGGTGGTAATTACGGTGGACCAACCGTCGAAGAAGTTGACTAAATATGAGTCGCTGACATTGTACAAAAGTATTGTAACAATTAACACTATATAAGACTGAAAGTTCCTAAAGAAAATTATTTAAGTTCGTTATAAATAGTTAATATTTTGTATGCATGATTGAATGTTTGAATGTTTGATTAATGCTAAATTATCGTAATTGTGTTAATTTTATGTTGCAAGCTTAATTTAAATAAAGCCGGCCGCTATTCAAAAATTTAAAAAAATATGTGCGTTTTTGTAGTTTAACTATAGTATAACGAATAACAATATTTTGAATGGTAAAGTTTCGGAAATTGTAGACAAGTTTTATATGCAAAGATGTAGGTTATGTAATTACGTTTCTACGTCTGTCTAACGTCTAACTAGCAGATATTGAAAAGAGTATCAAGTAAAGTCACCAACTTATAAATGACTAGATTTCTATATATTTAAATATATAATTATAAACAATAGAAATTTTGCTTTAATCAATTATTTCTTTCCCTACAAAAAAAAAACCTCAAAATCGATTTTTTAAGTCTCTAAAGCAGGTTCCCCACTTAAACTTGCCCATTTTTTCAAAAACTCAATAATTAAGACATTTCGTGTTTTATTCTTATTTTTCTCCTATAGAAATAAAGATAAATTAATTCGTAACAATAAAATAACTTGATTTCTTAACTTAAATTTCAAATCTGTGTGTGACTAACTCCTTGCTTTATTTCTGACAGCAAAACCGAAATATTTGGTTTCAGTGACCCCCAAAACCGATACAAAATTCTGTTTCGAATATCAAACCAATAACATCTGAATTCATGAAACATACTGCTGTTTTTGATCGGTTTCAATTCCGATTCCAACAACTATCAGATTCCACAACACCCCTGAATACTTTCGAAAGTTTAATCCACATTTTCAAATGTTTTCGTTCTTATTTAAGCACAATAAGCTTTCATTAAAATGTTATTAATTTACACAAACTTTGTAATACTTGACACTTGATCTAATTTGACAAAGGTTATGTTCGATAATTCTGAAATGTAAACCAAAGGAAATTTTGGAAAAGACCCGTGAAAGGAGAATCGACACGCACCACCTATTCGTCGATTTCAAAGCTGCTTTCGACAGCACGAGAAGGAGCTGCCTCTATGCTGCGATGTCTGAATTTGGTATCCCCGCAAAACTAATACGGCTGTGTAAACTGACGTTGAGCAGCACCAAAAGCTCCGTCAGGATCGGGAAGGACCTCTCCGAGCCGTTCGATACCAAACTAGGTTTCAGACAAGGCGACTCCCTATCGTGCACTTCTGCAATCTGCTGCTGGAGAAAATTATTCGAGTTGCAGAACTTAATCGATCTTTTATAACAGATGATATTGATATCATCGGCCTCAACACCCGCGCCGTTAGTTTTGCTTTCTCCAGACTGAATAAGGAAGCAACGCAAATGGGTCTGGCAGTGAACGAGGGCAAAACGAAATATCTCCTGTTATCAAACAAACAGTCGTCGCACTCGCGACTTGGCTCTCACGTCACTGTTGACAGTCATAACTTTGAAGTTGTAGATAATTTCGTCTATTTAGGAACCAGCATTAACACCACCAACAATGTCAGCCTGGAAGACCAGCGTAGGATTACTCTTGCCAACAGGTGCTACTTTGGACTGAGTAGGCAATTGAAAAGTAAAGTCCTCTCTCGACGAACAAAAGCCAAACTCTATAAGTCGCTCATAATTCCCGTCCTGCTATATGGTGTAGAGGCTTGGACGATGATAACAACCGATGAGTCGCCCGTTACGAGTTTTCGAGAAAAAGGTTCTGCGAAAGATTTATGGTCCTTTGCGCATTGGCCACGGCGAATATCACATTCGATGGAACGATGAGCTGTACGAGATATACGACGACATTGACATACATAGTTCAACGAATTAAAAGACAGCGGCTACGCTGGCTAGGTCATGTTGTCCGGATGGATGAAAACACTCCAGCTCTGAAAGTATACGACGCAGTACCGGCCGCGGGCAGAGGAAGAGGATGACCTCCACTCCGTTGGAAGGGCCAAGTGGAGAAGGACCTGGCTTCGCTTGGAATATCCAATTGGCGCCACGTAGCGAAGAGAAGAAACGACTAGCGCAGTAAAGAAGAAGAAGAAACCAAAGGAAGGGGAAGTTGAGAACAGCAATTTTTTAACAAGTTCGAAAGTTTTGATCATATTAAACGTCATATGACATTTATACCATAGTATGACAATTTCCGCTGATGCTAGTGAAGATTTATTTCAAATTAGTAAATTCTCATAAAACTGTAAAATTTAAAGCTACTATTTGTATAATTCGGTGGTTCTATGTAACATATTAATGAGAAATTACGACATTCTATATTACTATTGTTACACTTTTCTAAATGATGTTGTCGAATTGCTCGGTATTAAATATTTCCAATAATATTAAATATTTCAAATGAATCTTCTTAAACGGGTAAAAGGAAAACCAAAACAAAAACTAAGGAGAGCTAAGGTCGGGCGCAACCGAAGATTTGATATTCTTGGGATATTCAATAATCATTATTATCTACGTTGGCAACACTTTATATTGAAAAAATGTGTCGATCATTTTTACTATCTAAATTAGGGGCCATCTGTGAGTTAAGTTCTGATTAAAAAAAAAGTCTTGGTTAAATCCATCACAACTTAAAAAAAGGAGGAATCTTGATTAAGTTATCCAGAACTTAACCGACAGATGGCTGCTAACCATACATTGAGAAAATTGCTCTTAAACTAAAGGCCATATAATCACTTGGGGCCGTTTTCTCATTGTCTGGTGAGCAACCGTCCAGTAGTCCGACATATTTATATTAAAATCAATCTAACACCATCTAACATACATATACCGATATCCATAATATGTAATAATGAATTTAATTGCGATATCGGTATTGGCCCTATTCAACCCATATTTGATACACAGATCACACATAATTATCTGGGTGAGATAGACTGATATTTTCGATCAAAAGTCAACTGTAAATACTGGGGTCTAAAAAGTGGGCGGTACCACGCCCATCATCCAATATTCACACCGGCTCCTATAAAGCCTTCTCATACCATGTGTCAAATTAGAGTTCATATCTTAATTTAGTCCTTAGTTATGACACTTTATATGTTTTCGGTTAATGTCGTTTTGTGGGCGAGCCAGTGGTCCGACTACGCCCAACTACGAACTAGAAATTAATTTTGTACTAAGCAGCCCACATGTTCATCAATTTTTACTCAAGTTACAGCTTTCACGGACGTACAGACAGACAGTCACCCAGTGTTCAACTTTTCTCTCACCCTGATCATTTGTATATATGTAACGATTATACTCTGTAGCAACAGATTGCAAAAATTTAAAAATTTTGTATATATGTAAGTAGCATACTCGTATATGGGGGCAAAGGAAACTATTGAGACGATTTTACCTTCTTATATTTGATACAAGGCTCTCAGAATTCCATGGGTTGATTGACAGATACTTTCGATATAAGGTCAAACATACATATGTACATACATACCTACTGAGTTCGTATAACGTTTCATATTCAATATCTGGGAGCATACAAATTTTTATTCCGATTTCCACCATTTTGGGCAGAAGTTATCTTAAAGACGCTATTTGCGCATAGTTTTCTTCACATAACTTCTTTAGTTTCTGATTTATGTACTTTAAATTGAAAGACCGAAACGGATTTGTGTCTTTCAGTTTTCTCCCCACAAAATAAGAATGTTAGCAATAAATTTGGTAAACTTGAAATATGAAATTATTTTATACACTAAATTTATATCTCGGGTGTTATTGCAGTTTTCAGCATAAAGCTAGGGTTGTACTAAAATTAAATTGAGTAAATTTAGTAGTAACTCGTTCAGGAAATCTTAACTTTAATTTCACTTAGTATAGGTTAAGAATTAGTTTTCACTATTCTACTCATAAATACTCTCAATTTTTGAAGCGGTAAAAAAAATGTAATACAACATGAAATAAAATTAAAATAATAATTTAATACAAGCTACACATATTTCATAATGTCAGATGAATAAATAATCCACCATCATATTATAATAATATATAATCATAACCAGAAACCTTCCAAAAATTTCTTGAATTCTAGGAGAAAATTATTTGCTACCTTTGTGCTTTCTAGATATGTATGTATGCATGTATATCTAGAATTATTATTATTATTTTAACATTTTAAATACATCAAATCATAAAAATAATAATAAAATTAGCCCATTAAAGTCTTATAAATAAAATAACTATATGTTCTTAAAAAATTTGTAGTCAAGAGAAGCCAGGACTTCAAGGTTTGTATTGCTATCGGCTTTTATGACCATTCAAAGTTAGCGAAATTGTAATAGGGAAACAAAATGCAAGTGATTTGACTATTTATTTTATAACAGGAGATTATCACCAGATTACGAGGGCTGTCTGATAAATATCCAACCTCAACGTGAAGGTAGTGGCACATCTGAAAAAAAAAAGTTTCTACTTCAAATTTCGCATATTATAATAGCTACTCGCCAAAATTTCAGAAATTTATCTTGCGCAATTATCTGTTGACCGTCGTTTTTGAGAGTCTATTTCGGTGATTTCCCCAAAATGGAAAAAATTGAATATCGAGCTGTAATTAAATTTTTATTTTTGAAAGGCAATACGCCTTCACAAATCAAAGATGAGTTGGACTCTGTGTATGGTGACTCTGCGTCATCGTTTACCACCGTAAAATTTTGGGCAGCTGAATTTTAACGTGGTCGCAGGAACTTGGAAGATGATGAACGTCCTGGCCGTCCAAAAACTGTAACCACTAACGATAACATCGCTAAAGTTCATCAATCGGTACTAGACGACCGCCGGATTAAAGTTATGGAAATAGCTGAGATTATGAAGATGTCAAAAGAACGTGTTTGTCACATTTTAAACCAAGATTTGGGCATGAGAAAGCTGTCCGCGCGTTGGGTGCCGCGTTTGTTTACGCTAGACAAGAGACAATAAGACCGAGTTTTTCGCCGATTGATAACTGTAGACGAAACTTGGATTCATCATTATACGCCCGAAACAAAAATCCAATCTAAACAGTGGACTGAAGAGGGGGAACCGGCCCCAAAAAAACCTAAAGCTGTGTATTCGGCTGGGAAAGTGATGGCGAGTGTTTTTTGGGACAGCCATTGAATTATTTTTATCGACTATCTTGAAAAAGGAAAAAATATAAGAGGAGCATACTACGCATCATTATTGGACAAGCTAAAGGAAGAAATTTCGAAAAATCGGCCACATTTGCAAAAAAAGAAAGTCTTTTTCCACCAAGACAACGCAACAGTCGCCATTGCGAAAATCCACGAATTGCGGTTCAAACTGCTTGACCATCCACCTTATTCACCGAATCTAGCACGAAGCGACTTTTTTTTGTTTCCTCAACTTAAAACTGCGCTCGGCGACCAGAGATTTCCGTCAAATGAGGAAGCAATCTCTTTTGTGAACTCCTATTTTGCAGACAAAGATGCCAAGTACTATTTGGAAGGGTTGCAGAGATGGGAGCATCGCTGGGAGAAGTGTGTGGAGTTACAAGGAGACTATGTAGAAAAATAAAAAAAAAAATTTGAAAAAGTCGCGTGCATCATGGTTAGGTCGGTTATTTATCAGACAGCCCTCGTAATTCTCGTAAGGAAATAGAGAGTAATTAATTGCAAATTAACTCTTTGTTGACCAGTTAACAGTGCATTCCAAATCAACCAATAGAAAGAGTATTTCCAAATATTGCTTTCCATGATTTAACGTATTGGTAAATACAGTGAAGTTTAAATGTTCACACAGCTCAATCGATAGACAGCTTTCCCGATCACAAAATGTTTCTATTGAAATTAAATTAAACTGCAACATATTTGCTATGTACTAGCGGTTCTATTTGAAAGATTCTGTTGAAAAATATAAAAAAAAAATTAGCCCACTCCGGGATTAACAGGGATAGTTGTCAAATTAATTGAAGTTTTTTAAGGGGGAAAAAAATACGATTTTACTTAAAAAACTGATTATTTTATATAGTTGATCGTGTTAAATTTTTTTCGTGTATTTTTTCGAAAAGTTCATTCAAAAACAAAAATTTAAAAAAAGGTCCCCAAAAGTCAATTTCTACAAAAATTATGGCTATTTGAAAATAAAAGAGCCATAATTCATAACTTTTTTGAAGTTGGACAAAAAATTTTGAAAAAATTTTCAAAAATGTTTTTCAAAGGGTAGAAAAGGATGGATAAGTTTCAACAAAATCTAAAGGGGTCGGGTTCAAAAGTGGTCGATTTGGTATGGAATACCCCATTCCCAAAATTCTGCCGCTACTACAACAACGTACTTCTGTTGCCAAATATTCCAAAAATGCACTTAATATACCAAATTCAACCAAATTGCAAATATTGCATATTACCATGCGGGATAAAGCATTGAAATCTGTGCAAGATTTGCTAATATTGTTGTGTTTGGTCAAATAAAAATCCGAGTCTGTTTCGGTTACGTAGACCTAACTGTAGGAACGATTAATAACTAAGTCCACTTTTATTATATTGACACAGCGCAAAAGTAGTGGATCATGATAACTCTCTAAGGAATAACGGCATAAACCTTAAATTCGTTGACTTTATTACTAAAGAGTTGAACATTGTAACCGCTTTATGTAAATATTCATGCACGTATGTAACATTATCGAAATGGCCTTTTAGCTCAGTTAAATAAGCTCAGAGCAAAACAACCGGCTGCATTTGATTTCAGCCATTTCTTATTTTTCTTATTATATATTGTAGTTATTTTGTATTACAAATAACACATATTATTACTGCATTCAACACTTTTGGCATCCAATTAAAGAGCTATAGTAACTTTTCTCCTAATGTAACTTTTCTCTTTACAGATGGCGAAGTTTAAATTTCGAATGACATAAGCCTATGGTGTTTGGGAACGTGTTCATAAAAGTAAAAACCGAATTTTATATTTAAAATTTTTTTTAAAAGTAGTCAGTTTTATTCAATTGTGTAAACACACGAGTATTACTACGTTAAATAACATCATATCATACAACAACACATTTTTGTAAAGATTAATAAATAAATTAAACTGAGTTTTATATACAAACATATTTAAATCTAAAATTAACCTATAATTTCTTTGGCATTTACATGAGTATTAGAATACTGTAAATTGGAATTTAGTCAACTTCTTCGACTGTTGGTCCACCGTAATTACCACCACCAAAACTACCAGATTGTTGTCCGCAATTACCAGGTTGTTGGCCAGCACCTCCTGCTTGTTGGTGCATCTTTGTCATAATTGGACTACATATTTTCGTCAGCTCCTCCAACTTATACTCAAACTCCTCCTTTTCGGCGGTGGTATTACTATCAAGCCATTTTATCGTCTCGTTACATTTCTCCAGTACGCGATCTTTATCTGATTGACTTAATTTGCTTCCTGCTTCGTCAGCTGCTTGTTTTACACCAAACACATAACTTTCAAGTTGGTTGCGAGCAGCTATTCGTTGACGGTGTTTCTCATCTTCCTCGGCATATTTTTCGGCTTCATTTACCATACGATCAATGTCTGCTTGTGAAAGTCTTCCCTTATCGTTCTTTATGGTTATATTTTTAGCGTTGCCGGTGCTCATTTCCTTTGCCGTCACATTCAAAATCCCATTAGCATCCAAATCGAAAGTTACATCTACTTTGGGTACTCCTCGAGGAGCTGGGGGGATTCCAGTTAAATTGAATGTGCCCAGCAAGTTGTTGTCTTTGGTCATGGCACGTTCACCCTCAAAAACCTGAATGGTGACAGCTGGTTGGTTGTCTGCATACGTCGTGAAGGTTTTAGATTGTTTGCATGGAATACGACTGTTCCGCTCAATCAATTTGGTCATCACTCCACCAGCGGTCTCAATTCCTAGTGATAATGGTGCCACGTCTACCAAGAGGACATCTTGAATTGCACTGCTCTTATCACCACTCAGAATGGCTGCTTGAATTGCTGCACCATATGCCACCGCCTCGTCTGGATTGATAGAAAGGTTCAAAGTCTTTCCGCCGAAGAATGTTTGTAGCAAGTTTTGTACTTTAGGAATTCGAGTTGAACCACCAACAAGGACAATATCGTGGATTTGACTTTTGTCCATTTTGGCATCGTTCAAAGCCTTTTCTACTGGATCTAGTGTACTGCGGAACAAATCACCACACATTTCCTCAAACCGTGCTCGACTAATTTTTGTGTAGAAATCTACTCCTTCATATAGAGCATCAATCTCTATAGAAGCTTCAGTGCTGGATGACAGTGTACGTTTCGCACGCTCTGCCGCTGTTCTTAGTCGCCGCAAAGCTCGAGGATTTGATCGCAAATCCTTTTTATATTTACGTTTGAACTCTTCTGCAAAGTGGTTTACCAATCGATTGTCGAAATCTTCTCCACCCAAGTGAGTATCACCAGCTGTCGCCCGCACTTCAAATAGTGAGCCTTCATCAATAGTTAAAATGGAAACATCGAAAGTACCACCGCCCAAATCGAATATCAGCACATTGCGTTCGCCTTTAAGGTTTTTATCCAGACCATAAGCTAAAGCCGCTGCTGTTGGTTCATTAATAATTCGAAGAACATTCAATCCTGCAATGGCACCAGCATCTTTGGTGGCCTGACGTTGCGAGTCGTTGAAGTAAGCCGGCACTGTGATAACGGCATCTCTTACAGATGTACCCAAATACGCTTCGGCAGTCTCTTTCATTTTTGTCAGCACCATTGAACTTATTTCTTCGGGTGCAAACGTTTTCTGTTCTCCTTTAAATTCAACACTTATCTTGGGCTTTCCACAATCGTTAACCACTGTAAAAGGCCAATGCTTTATGTCCGCCTGTATTTTCTGATCATCATACTTTCTTCCAATTAATCGTTTGGCATCAAACACTGTGTTCTTTGGATTCATGGCAACTTGATTCTTCGCAGCGTCACCAATAAGCCGCTCCGAGTCTGTGAACGCCACATAGCTGGGTGTTGTGCGATTACCTTGATCGTTCGCTATGATTTCCACTTTTCCGTGTTGGAATACTCCTACACACGAATATGTTGTTCCCAAATCTATTCCAATTGCAACCATTTTAACTGCGTTTTCGTACTTTTTAGTATTTCAATTAAACTTTTCAATATTCAATATTCTTAAATTGTTCCTTATGCACTTTGTAAAAGGTTGTATTCTGTTTTGTTTTGCTAAATGACTTTAGCTAAGTTTGTTTTGTTTATTCGCTTTGACTTTTCAATTGAAACTATGCGGAGGAGAAATTTTCGGCCGCTATTTATATGAAATCGGTCTGAGAGAGAATTGTCGAGAACAGATTTCTTGACATTTCTGGAATTGTCTATGAGCCATTCGCTTGAAATGAGACAGCTGACGACAAAAGGGTGCAATTATTGAGAAGAGAAAAAATATAAACTGTTCTCACAAAGTTCGAGAGGGGTATCTTCTCCTCTTTTCAATTGGGAATGCTAATGCAAATATTTGCACAAATGTAGTTTTTGGGAAATGAGAACGGAGAGTACCAGTACGAAGAAGAGCAATATTGTTAATTTTAAATTCGCTAGGAACAAAAGTTCAATCAAATTTTCTTAAATAAGTATATGTAGTTAGTTTAAAAGCATGGAGAATAGGCATAAATAATGCAGAAATGTTTATTAATAAATGCCATTAAACTTAATGAACGGAGAATATTTAGTTCATATACAGTTTGCCCTATTTTATTTATGTATGTGCACCTTCATACTTTGAATTAAACTGTTGACCTACCCTATTTACAAAGCGACATACATACATACATGTACATAAATATTGGGCAACGTTGGAGTTAAATTAAATACATATGTATGCAATTGTGCTAAAAGTATATACATAAGTATGTAAGTATGTATGTATGTACATATGTTCATACATAGTTCAACTAAAAACAATTGTCTGATTTTTAATGGAGCAGTAACACCGGTTTGGTTTTAAATTTTATGAAAGAAAGCAGAATAGGATTATAATTTATCGTTTTTTGGAAATTTTGAAGTATAGCTACAAATTCGTTATAAATTTAAAATTAGATGTGTTGCAGATCTCTTGATGCAGAAGGCTACAATTTCCATTTGATATAAATCAACATTTCTATATATGTACAACAGATTTACAGAACCGACTTTATATAAAAATATTATAGAATTATCATAATAGCATTTGTTTAGATTTGTTTAACAGTTTTAATCGAATATTTCCGATTATAAACATAACTTATGAACCCGTTTACATCATGTAGTACAATTTTGTTCTCATTAGCCGGTAGAGTATGGTGCTCTAATCGAAACGTGCAGCTAATTCGGTCGCAATCGGATACAAAAGTATGAGTAACTTTCAAGCTTTCAAATTATACAATTACAAAATTAGCAAACATTTCCCAGAACTTAATCTAAACAAATTAGCAAAGTCACTTGTTCCGATCAAAAAGATATGAAGTTTTCACATATGTATGTATGTATGTATCTATGCGAAAATTACTAGAAAAAATTAACTGCCAAGAGAAATATTGCATTCGTAAATTTATTTCCTACTAATAATTTTATGAGAGAACTAGATACTCTTTCATACTCTCTGGAGAGAACCAATCAGTGGTAGACTATCACATCTCAGAGAGATTCAACAGACAACAGTAGTAAATTTTTTAAGATATTATAAACAAACACATTTTATGCTTTTTTCAGCAATGTCATTTCACCCTAAAAGTTTTCTGAATTTGTTCTTTGTGTAAAATTTTGTTGTTATAACTGCGTCGTTAAAATCTTTAGAACGAACTAGAATTTTCTAGATTCCTACTGGCAACATATTTTACGACGCTTTATGGTATTTCTCAGTGGCGACTAGCGAATGGTGTTAGACATTCCAGAAATGTCAAGAAATCTGTTCTCGACAATTCTCTCTCAGACCGATTTCATCTAAATAGCGGCCGAAAATTTCTCCTCCGCATAGTTTCAATTGAAAAGTCAAAGCGAATAAACAAAACAAACTTAGCTAAAGTCATTTAGCAAAACAAAACAGAATACAACCTTTTACAAAGTGCATAAGAAACAATTTAAGAATATTGAAAAGTTTAATTGAAATAATAAAAAGGACGAAAACGCAATTAAAATGGTTGCAATTGGAATAGATTTGGGAACAACATATTCGTGTGTAGGAGTATTCCAACACGGAAAAGTGGAAATCATAGCGAACGATCAAGGTAATCGCACAACACCCAGCTATGTGGCGTTCACAGACTCGGAGCGGCTTATTGGTGACGCTGCGAAGAATCAAGTTGCCATGAATCCAAAGAACACAGTGTTTGATGCAAAACGATTAATTGGAAGAAAGTATGATGATCAGAAAATACAGGCGGACATAAAGCATTGGCCTTTTACAGTGGTTAACGATTGTGGAAAGCCCAAGATAAGTGTTGAATTTAAAGGAGAACAGAAAAAGTTTGCACCCGAAGAAATAAGTTCAATGGTGCTGACAAAAATGAAAGAGACTGCCGAAGCGTATTTGGGTACATCTGTAAGAGATGCCGTTATCACAGTGCCGGCTTACTTCAACGACTCGCAACGTCAGGCCACCAAAGATGCTGGTGCCATTGCAGGATTGAATGTTCTTCGAATTATTAATGAACCAACAGCAGCGGCTTTAGCTTATGGTCTGGATAAAAACCTTAAAGGCGAACGCAATGTGCTGATATTCGATTTGGGCGGTGGTACTTTCGATGTTTCCATTTTAACTATTGATGAAGGCTCACTATTTGAAGTGCGGGCGACAGCTGGTGATACTCACTTGGGTGGAGAAGACTTCGACAATCGATTGGTAAACCACTTTGCAGAAGAGTTCAAACGTAAATATAAAAAGGATTTGCGATCAAATCCTCGAGCTTTGCGGCGACTAAGAACAGCGGCAGAGCGTGCGAAACGTACACTGTCATCCAGCACTGAAGCTTCTATAGAGATTGATGCTCTATATGAAGGAGTAGATTTCTACACAAAAATTAGTCGAGCACGGTTTGAGGAAATGTGTGGTGATTTGTTCCGCAGTACACTAGATCCAGTAGAAAAGGCTTTGAACGATGCCAAAATGGACAAAAGTCAAATCCACGATATTGTCCTTGTTGGTGGTTCAACTCGAATTCCTAAAGTACAAAACTTGCTACAAACATTCTTCGGCGGAAAGACTTTGAACCTTTCTATCAATCCAGACGAGGCGGTGGCATATGGTGCAGCAATTCAAGCAGCCATTCTGAGTGGTGATAAGAGCAGTGCAATTCAAGATGTCCTCTTGGTAGACGTGGCACCATTATCACTAGGAATTGAGACCGCTGGTGGAGTGATGACCAAATTGATTGAGCGGAACAGTCGTATTCCATGCAAACAATCCAAAACCTTCACCACCTATGCAGACAACCAACCAGCTGTCACCATTCAGGTTTTTGAGGGTGAACGTGCCATGACCAAAGACAACAACTTGCTGGGCACATTCAATTTAACTGGAATTCCACCAGCTCCTCGAGGAGTACCCAAAGTAGATGTAACTTTCGATTTGGATGCTAATGGAATTTTGAATGTGACGGCAAAGGAAATGAGCACCGGCAACGCTAAAAATATAACCATAAAGAACGATAAGGGACGACTTTCCCAAGCAGACATTGATCGTATGGTAAATGAAGCCGAAAACTATGCCGAGGAAGATGAGAAACACCGTCAACGAATAACTGCTCGCAATGAACTTGAAAGCTATGTGTTTGGTGTAAAACAAGCAGCAGACGAAGCGGGAAGCAAATTAAGTCAATCAGATAAAGATCGAGTACTGGAGAAGTGTAAAGAGACGATTAAATGGCTTGATGGCAATACCACTGCCGAAAAGGAGGAGTTCGAGTATAAGTTGGAGGAGCTGACGAAAATATGTAGTCCAATTATGACAAAGATGCATCAACAAGCAGGAGGTGCTGGTTCACAATCACAACCTGGTAATTACAGTGGGCCAACAGTCGAGGAAGTTGATTAAATATGAGTCGCTGATATTATGAAAAAGTATTATAGCAATTAGAACTAATTTATAAAAGACTGAAAGCTCCTAAAGTAGATTATTTAAGTTTGTTATAAATTGTTAACATTTTGTATGTATGCTTGAATGTTTGATTAATGCATAAGTTATGTTAGCTTAGTTGTAGTGATTTAATGTTGCAAGCTTAATTTAAATAAAGCCGACCCCTATTCAAATGTTAAAAAATATGTTTTTTTTTTGTAGTTTTATAACTATAATGAACAAAAATGTTTTACATGATGACCTTTTGAAAATGATAGACATGTTTTATATGCCATATTTGCATATAAAACATTGTATGTAATTATGTTTCTACGTATGTAGTAACTAGCAGGAATTGAAAAGGATATCAAGTAAAGTCAACATCTACTTATTACTGAGAAGATTTAATAATTTCGAATGTCTACTTACATATTTGTATCGGCGATAAATGTTTTCGTTCTTATTTAGGCACTATAAACTTTCACTAAAATGTCAATAATGTACACAAACTTTGTAATACTACTTGACATCTGATCTAATTTGACGGAGGCTATATTTGATAATTATGAAATATAAACCAAAGGAAGGGGAAGTTGAGAGCAGAATTTTTTAACAAGTGGGGAAGTTTTGATTGTGTTAAATGTCATCTGTCATTTTTACCGTAGTCCGCCAATTTCCGCTGATGCTAGTCAAGGTTTATTTCAAACAAGTAAATTCTCATTAAGCTGTGAAATTTGATGGAAGCTGTTTTTAAATCTTTGGGAACAAATATTAAATTTTCTAACTTTCTAGAATGTTAACAAAAGAAGGAGTTAAGCAACATGATTCGAGATTAAATATTTGAAGTAGAATTGGATCTTGATATTAGTTGTTAAAACTTGTATGTGTTGTATCTAAGCATGAATACTTAAGCAATTATGGATATATCATTTGAAGAATTAAAATAATATTTGGAATTCACTGCTTAACTCAGGTGTGTAGTACTTTGTTAATTTTACAAAACAAAATTACGTTAAAGTCCAGCAAAAGTTTCTTTATGAGCATAACAGTCGATGCTACATATACATATACATATACATATCTATGTATGTACGTGATAAGCTCTTGATGATGTGATGAGCAGAGCCGATTTATGTCCGTCTGTAAATGTATAAGGGAACTAGACTTTTCAAGGTAAAAAATGCATCTGTGATGGGTTTTGTCGCATCGGTATAGATGATATAAATAGATAACGTTTTTTCTTGTTTGTATATTTACATATTTGCACATACAAATCTATACGATTATAACGTTTACAAGCTATTTTCTCTTATTTGTCGTCAGCTATAATTGTATTGTTGTTCACAATATTAGTTAATCCTTAAACAAATCTGCAATTTAGTAAATTATATTGCACATATAATTTACATGTGTAAGTTTTATTAAGATTATCAACATATGTACATGTATATTATAAGATAGCACCAAATTACACTGTTTTATTACATATCCAGTATAAATATCTACCTATAGTACTACGCAAATATTTGCAAATTTTAACATATTTGGTTATAAGTATAAAATCTGACTTTAACTGTTGTTAATATTCTAATTTAAAACAATGGTAAGTTATTTCAAGTTTAGGGCACAACATTCCAAGGTGTGTAAGTATCAGGAGACGGTTGATCAATCTAAAGATAAAAGTGGAAAAACATTTAAAAATATTATATGTAACGAAATTGTAATTTAATTATACCAGTTCGGTAAATTCGTCTTGACATGCCATTCGTATACGAGCAGCCGTCGCTGGGGCGTGCAGTATGAAGTGTCCGTTTAACCGTCTTTCAGCGCGTGCAGCTGCTATTGCTTCCTTAATGGCGAAAAATGCAGTGCTGCCTATGAATAACGGTGGCTCACCAACGGCCTACATAAGAGTTATATTATTATATATTTTTAAAGAGTATTTGTTATAATCAGATATAACAATGTAAATGACCAGTTAGTACCTTTGACGAATAAACAGCTCTAGGATTAGGCGCACCAGTTAAAAGGCTCACATTGAACTCGCCCGGTATATCAGCAAATCCTGGCAATTTATACATACCAGGTCCGCGCGAAAAAAGCGCACCTTGCGGTGAATAAATAAGTTCTTCCAATACAAATAAGCCATAACCTTGCATAAAAGCGCCTTCGATCTGTCCAATATCGATAGCTGGATTCAAACTAGAGCCAATATCCATGACGATATCGGTGCTCAACACTTGATGATCACCGGTTAAGCAATCAATTTCAACCACTGATACTCCAACACCATTGGTATAATAATTATAACACCGCGCATTTGGATTTGTCTTTGGATCGTCACCAACATCGAGCATTTTATAGAATCCACTTGCTGAGAGACCTATTCTCGCAAAATATGCTTTACTGATCCATTCTTGCCACGTATCTTTCGGATTGGCCTCTTTAATTGGTTTCAGACGCTCATTTAACTTCTCACAGGCATTCAATACAGCCATACCATTTATATCTGAACCTACACTAGCTGCCGTTGGAGATGTGTTTGGTACCTTGTCGGTTGCCGTTTCGGCAATATGAATTAGCTCCGGTGGTATGCCTAATGCTCGCGCGCAGCATTGTATCATTTTGGTGTGTAGCCCCTGTCCGATCTCGACGCCGCCATGCGAAAGCAATACCGACCCATCACCATATATATTTACTAGCGCACCGGCTTGATTCAGATGCATGGCACCAAAAGCAATACCATATTTGGTGGGCACCAGAGAGATACCGCGCTTTCGCCACCGATGACTTTTGTTAAATTCTGCTATTTCTGCACGTTTCTCGTGAAATTTCGACTGATCTAAGCAATCTCTGAAACACCTTTAGGAAAAGTAAGAAGTTAATTTCAAATGTAAACGGTATGAGAGACCTACTTACTTTTCAATGGGAAAGTTTTCCAACTTTTGATTATAGTGTGTATAATCACCAGTTTTATAAAAATTCAACTGCATGACATCCAAGTAATCTTTGCCAACTATGCGCGCCACATCGCGAACTATATGCTCCGCTGCAAACATGCCCTGAGGGCCGCCAAATCCTCTAAACGCTGTATTGGATGGTAAATTCGTTTTGCAGACCCAACCACCAACTTTGACATTTGGTATGCGATAACAATTCTCGAAATGATTCATAGCACGATCAAGAACCTAAAAAAATAAAATTGCTTTACTAATGTGGTGAAATCCACAAGTGGAGAATACTTACGGAAAATGAGAGATCCATTGTGCAGCCGGCGTTAGTATAGCACTCAATGTCGCAAGCCGTTATCAGACCTTCTTTGGTAAAGCCAATTTTGTATTTAAAGAGAAAAGGATGTCTAGTGCCCGTTGTCATCATATCTTCATCCCGATCAAGCATGCAGCGCACCGGTCTTCTTAGACGATAACTGGCCAATGCAACTGGAAGTGCCAAGATAATTGATCGCGACTCTTTGCCACCAAATCCACCACCTAAGCGTTTAGATCGGCATACCACCCTATGCCACGGCACAGATAACACATGAGCCACTAGTTTTTGTATCTCCGTGGGATTTTGGGTTGAACAAAATAGTTCAATTTCATCACTATCTCGCGGCGTTGCCACACAAGCGTGCGTCTCCAAATAGAAATGTTCTTGACCACCCATCCGACAGCTACCTTCATAGACGTGGTCAGCCTGCTCGAAAGCTTTCTGTACATCACCCTTTTCAATATATTGTGGATAATTGGGAAAATAGGATTTATGTGCGATGGCCTGTTCAATTGTTACAATTATGGGGGTTAGCTCCTCGTACTTGATATGCACTAGACGCGCCGCACGTTGCGCCAAAACTTGACTATCCGCGACAATAGCACCAATCACCTGCCCCTGGCAATAAACAACTTTCGAAGCAAAGACTTCCTCATCGTGAAACACGGTACCAACTTTATTTTCGTATTCACTCAAATCTTTGCTGGAATAGAATGCGTGTACACCCTGCTGCTTGAGCGCGTCGCTGGCATCAATAGATGTGATCTTTGCGTGTGCTTTAGTACTAAGTACAAGTGCGAGATACAGTTCATTTTCATGACGCGGAATGTCATCGCAGTAAATTGCTTCACCTGTTGCCTGTTTCAGCGCAGAGACGTGTACCTTTGGTCTACCGATGGGATCACATGTTGGCTGTTCGGCACACACCCTCTCAAAGAGCTGAGCGCTCTTCAAAATCGGTGTGTGGAAGGTATCAGCGCCGCTTAGCTCTCTCTCTGGTATTGCATCATCCCCAATGATACCGGATTTAATTAATTCTTGACTTATGGCTAAATATGCCTTGAAGAATAAACTAACTACAAGTGAACGACGATAGGCGATCATACCACCCGGTGCAGACGGGGCCAATGGCAATTCGGCACATAAGCTTTCAGTTACACGCTCGACTAATACCCGATTCCATTTCTGTTTTGCCATGATTTGGGATGTTTTCGGTGCCATAATCGTTGTGGGCGCCATACCACCAAATGCCATATAAATTTGTTTGATTATATTGTTATTTGGTTCGAAGGTCACATTTATAACAGCATTCACGATTGCAATGTCATCATCTCTACGGCGCGCTTGCTTAAATGCCACAAAGTGTTGATCTTTTGAGCTTTTCGGAAAGTATATGCCGACCAATACTTCATGTGGCAGAATTGTATTCTTGCGATATCCAGTAAAGAATCCCGGACCCATGTACACATTTCGAGTTTCTACTTTCCCATCAACTAAGCTACATACTTTAAGCTTGGCACATGCCGCTGTCAAAATAGGGTTCATGTCGGAAATCGGACTTCCAGTCATGATGTTTCCGCCGAGTGATGCCACGTTCCGTATCTGTTTGCCAGCGAAGTAATGCAACATTTTTACAGCACAACGGAAGAAACGTGTTTCGTGCTCCGGCAATTTCTCTATACGTTTGCGTAAGTGCTCATCAATGTCCATTAAGGTGACGGCGGAACCAAATAAAATGCTATCCTCTAATTCTCGTATCTCATTCAATTCCGGTACCTTTATGGGGTTGATGTGTACGGTGTATAGAAACTGCTTAAATTTCATTTCTACACCAACTTCCGTGTTGCCAACAATGATTTTACCATGCGGGTGCTCCGCTTTCAGCTTCAGTAAGTCTAACAGTTCCACCGGACGGTACCATGTCGAGCGCGGACCTTTGAACAAAAGATTTTCCGCATCGTATTGCGAATTTAAATGCAGTTCTGGTGGGAATATGGGTTCCTGACTAGGATCGAAGGGTAAAAATTCACTCTTTTCAAAAAGTTTTTGCTCTTCATTGTCGCCATTTTGTATTTTATTACCATTTAACTTGCAGCACTTGTCACCCATGGCACAGGTAAATTCCTTTGTGAAAGTCTTGTATCCTTCCAAAATAGGTCGATAACCTGTGCAACGGCATAGATTGCCCTGAAACGCCACTTCCAAATCCTTCATCGATGGTAGAGGCATGCTTCGAAGAAGTGCGTACATAGACATTACTATGCCCGGTGTACAAAAACCACATTGACTGCCATGAGCTTTAGCCAGACGCTCCTGTACAGGGTGAAGGCGGGTGCGTGTGCTTCCAATCCCCTCTATAGTGGTTACTGCACAGCCATGCATGGCGCACACTGGCATCAGACATGCGTTGACAGCCAAGTGCTTGACGCTGTTGGTCGCGCGGTCGACTCGCGAAAGCATAACCGTACAAGCGCCGCAACCACCTTCCCCGCATCCCAATTTTGTGCCACATAGCCGCAATTTGTCCCGCAGATATGTGAGTAGAGTACATTCTGGATCTGGTGTGGAATCAACGACCTGGACAATAGAAAAATGTTTGGGGGGAAAAATTAAATATGTGGAATAATTTTCAAAAAGTCAGTATTCTATATTTAACGATTTGGTCATAGCAAATTTTAAAATCACTAAATCTTATGCTTATACGAGTATTCATGTCGTCACAATCTAACATATTTTCTGTCAACCGCAATTATGAACAATGTCATACTGAACAACGATTAGCTTAGGTTAGGTTAAAAGGTCGATCCAAAAAAAAGCTCAAAAATCGACAGAGCTATTTGAGCCTACCACAAATTTGTGGAGATTGCTGATATCAATTCCACCTATTCCAGCTGAACAATAGAGGAGAAAGTGAATAAATGTTTCCATCTCATCGTTCTCAATACAACTCTGACAGCTACCATCCGAAGATATCTTCAGCTTTATCGCATTTCGGCCAATTTAAACCCAAATGAACTTATTGTAATCAAGCAGGTCAGTGGATCTCCTCCTGATTCAACCCATTTGTAGTACACAGATATATTACTATCAGGAAAGAATTCTCTCTGAATTTCAATTATAAGTACATCTCACACATTGATTTACATTTTCACTAAAAAATCAACAGTTTTCGTTGGATCTGGACAATTTTTGGTCATAAGGTCATAATACTTCAAAGCCGTTATTCGTGACAAGTTTTACCCAGTTATATTAATTTATTCCTGATTTGTACATAGAATGATCCGTGAAATATCATGTACGGAATTTGGTTGAAATCGGTCGGAGAGATGTATTTTCACGAAACAGTGGGCGGTGCCACGCCCATCGTCCATTTTTCACACCGGCTTCCATTAAGCTATCTATGTAATGCTATTTTGGTGATAAAATTGATTGTCTTGGGCGTATTTAGTTATTGATTTATCGCGCTTTTTAACCGAACCGTTATATGGGGAGTGAGCGAGACTATCATCCAATTTCATCCCAATTTTATTTCGGTATAAATTAAAGTCATCAGAGGGTGGAGTCACTCGCTCACTTTTACAAAATTTTTTGCCCACAGGTGCCCCTTGCTATTGTTATCCCCTGTGACAAATAAAAGTTTTATGTTTTAATTTAGTGCTTATTTCTTGAGCTTTATACGGTTTCGGTTAATGGCGTTTTGTGAGCGTGTTAGAGGTCCGATTACGCCCATCTACGAACTCGTACTTGTTTTGCTAAGGAAAGCGCGTACCAAGTTTCATCAAGATATCTCAATTTTTAATCAAGTTACAGCTTGCACGTTTGGACGGACGGACAGACAGACAGTCCCCGGATTTTTTCTCGTCTCTTCATCCTGTTCATTCATACATATACATATATATGTTATGCTATATCTCTCTCGTTACGTGAACAAAACTATTACACTCTAGCAACATGTTGCAAGAGTATAAATACACTGCTAAAATAAGTTGTTTTGAATCCAATTCAAGAGCTGATAACAATTATTGAAACGTCAGATGTTTACATTTTAGTAATAATAACCTTTTATGTTCATACAATATACATACATACATACACCTTCATGGTGCATTAAGAAATCATAAACAACCCTGTGAGGCAATCCAAAAATCAGTCCCTACCTTAGGCATAATAAAACAAAAACAACAAGACATAAGTATTTACTTTCAATTTGAACAATTTTTACTCCTAGTATATCGCATATCCCTGGCAACTACTCGTAATAAGTTAACAATTTCCAAAGGAAACAGCAAAGTATTATATTTCTTTGGCTTATTTTATAAGGAAAAGAGAGCGTTGAATAATTGGGAACTTAAGCGCTTTCCTGCCGGTCTTAGACATACTATGTATACAGGTATGTACTTACGTATGTATTTAATTGTTATTATTTGTGATTGTAGGTCGACGAATTTTAAATGGAAAGCTTATCTGTACAATAACTGTTCGTGTACGCAAACAAGTATGTATATGCTTGCATATATGGTATGCATGTATATATGTACATATATGTATGTATACACGGTCTATGCACATTTTGTATTTTGATCTGGCATAAAATGTCAGTCACTAAATCATGCTTATCACAAATGCAATAAGAACTTATTTACAATTGACATTAAAAATATTCATTAATATTAGCAAATAGGAGCATTGTTAAGTGCATTCAATTGCATATATGTATGAATTTATATTGTATATAAAAACCTATAGTTTAGTAACCGTAGCACATGAATTTCAGTGTTTCCTCGTGTAAAGAACAGCATTTTTTCAACAATTTTTTCTCATATAAAAAATGCTATATTTTATTAAAATGTATTTATTGTTAACAAAGAAGTTCTGAAATTTTTGGAAAAAAATATTGTAAACTCGGCCATTGCGGTTCCATTTCCGGTAACCTCTCGGAAAAATATGCACCCTCGTTTGCGGGATAACTTCTTACAGGATCATCTAAAGTGAAAAATAAGTGTTTTAGTTAAAATGGTGGATGGATGATGAGCGATAACATTGGCCTCAACAGCAGCATCGTTAGTTCTGCTTTCTCCAGACTAGATAAAGGAGCAAAGAAAATGCGTCTGGCAATGAACGAGGGCAAGACGAAATATTTCCTGTCCTCAAACAAACAGTCGTCACACTCTCGACTTGGCTCCCACGTCACTTTTGACAGTCATGACTTCGAAGTTGTAGATAATTTCCTCTATCTTGGAACCAGCATTAACAGCAACAACAATGCCAGCCTCGAAATAGAACGCAGAATAACTCTGCCAACAGGTGCTACTTCGGACTGATTAGGCAATTGGGAAGTAAAGTCCTCTCTCGACGAAAAAAAACCAAACTCTATAAGTCACTAATTATTCCCGTCCTACTATAGGTGCAGAGGCACGGACTATGACAACACCTGATGAGTCGACGTTACGAGTTTTCGAGAGAAAGGTTCTCCGAAAGATTTATGGTCCTTTGCGCGCTGGTCACAGCGAATATCGCAGTCGATGGAACGATGAGTTATATGAGATATACGACGACATTGACATAGTTCAGCGAATTAACAGACAGCGGCTACGCTGGCTAGATCTTGTCGTACGTAAGGACGAAAACACTTCAGTGTTCGACGCAATATCCGCCGGGGGAAGCAGAGGAAGAGGAAGACCTCCACTCCGTTAGAAAGACCAGGTGGAGAAGGACATAGCTGCGCTTGAAATATCCAATTGGCGCCACGTAGCGAAAAGAAGAAACGACTGGCGCCCTGTTGTTAACTCGTCTTTAATCGCATAAGCGGTGTCTACTCCAGTAAGGGAGAAGTTAAAACCTTAACTTGAACGAAGGAAAACTGAAAATTAGGTTTTTAATAGAGACTTTTACAAAAATAGTTGTAATCGACATCAAAATCATTAAAGACGGCGCACCTAGTCTAGCTAGCCACAAGCGGACAAGTTCTAAAGGCAGTATCTTCGGAACTATTACTCGAATCAACTTGAGAATTTAGGGCAATATTCTAGAGGGTTGTAGAACTTAATAAAACAATAAAAAAAACGATTTTTTGAAACCCGTAAACCCATGTAACCCCTTAAACTTGGTTAAGAAGATCAAAACATCATTAAATTTTTTCGTGTAACTTTTTCAGCCAAGATGACATTTAAAAATATAAAAATGTACACACATACAAATATATTATTATAAGCACCACATATCAACCTCTTATCATATCAACACGTTTACGTTTTCGAAGATTGCAAACATCGGAATTCTGAAGATCAAAAGTCATCGAGCCAATTAGTGCCGCTTTATACTAAGTGGGTGTGTTCATGTAAACACAAGAACTAATTAAAAAATAATTTAAATATAACTATAAAGTTATGAGAGCTATAACTTGTAGTGGAGAGTATATTTGATTGCAAGAATACTAATCGTTTTTTGAACTTGGATTATACAAAAAGATTTCTTTTTGTAAAGGCATCTGATTGAAATCCAATAATTTTGCCAACTAATTTGCACTGTTCAAGAACAATAGTTTCCATGTAACCGAGTATTCCAAATGTTGGTCTGTTCACTCACATTCGACATTTAATATACATACATAAGTATATAAAATAATATTTAAACTGAATAAGCTTTCATTCACAAACAGAAAAACACCATGTACAAAGGCAATATTTCTTTGAGTCTATAATTTAAACTCTTAATAAATACCTTCTTATTTGTTTATTGAATAATTATGCGCTGTTTACGTATTTATTTTTATTGCCGGCCCCGGAGGCTAAAAAAGGTCATGTATGTTCTCAGTGGAAGAACATCTACATATTCATATTATCACATACTAAGCTATTGATAAAGAAATTGCCACATGCGGAGAACGTAAGTTGGTCAACAACAGGTTTCTATTCTATGTTCTCTCTTATTTGTTATGTGGTTACAAATACATGGCGAGCACCTCATACGCTTCTTCTTTCTCGCTCTTTGCTCTATATTGAATACTATTGATAGATACTCAGTGACCTGTCCGCTATTCGTACATTTTATTTTTGAGTTTGATTACAGGTACATACGTATATATCTACGCACCTTTTTACCATTCACGAAAAATATTAACGGTGACTCTTTTTCAATAGGTATTTTTGACGCGGTTCCATTTGCCGCCACAATATGAGAAACTGAATTATTTTGCGACATTTAATTGTATTTGTTTGTTTTCAAAATTATCGAAAATTCTTGGAAATGTTTTACTGCACGCTTAATACTTCCACTTCATAACACTTTTTAAGGTTAATGTTCTCAGCTGTCAAACAATTTTTTATCTATAAATATAATTCTGTTAAAATTCAGTTAAATGCAATTACA
The DNA here is from genome assembly GCA_027475135.1 of Bactrocera correcta. Classification (NCBI taxonomy): domain Eukaryota; kingdom Metazoa; phylum Arthropoda; class Insecta; order Diptera; family Tephritidae; genus Bactrocera; species Bactrocera correcta. Next base: position 33,875,682 of record CM050326.1, on the reverse strand, counting down.
CGTAGTTTTTTTTTAACTCAAAATTAAAAGCAAAATTGTACACACAACCAGTCAATAGGACTGTCAATAGCGGACTGAATCCACAAGTGTTTCCACTGTCTCACCAGCAGTGATCATTTGCACATGCCCCTTTGTATGATTATAAACATGTTTGCTGCCGTTTTGAATGAGACTCGCTCGTGACTCCTCTAAAACAAGCTTTTTATTAACCAGAACTAGTTAACGAGTCACCCATCCAATTGCTAGTAGGCTAAGAGTAATTTATCAACTTAACAAAAAGTCACTTTGCTCTAAAATACACTAATTTGGTCGAAACAGTCTTAAATTTCCACAATGCAACATTAAGAATCATTATTTAAATTTTTTATTAATTTTATTTATTTAGAATCTGTCTTATAATTAAAATGACAATAACTATATTTACTGACAAAAACATTGATGTTGGTGTACAATGAGAAATATTTTTTGTGGTGAAGGTGAGATCAATTGAATCAAAGAATCGAAAGGGGAGATCTAACGAAATGATATCTGTTTAATCTCCTACGTTATTGAATATTATTCAGCAGTTACTACTTCGCTTATGGTTCTTTCTATATACCCTAAGTTTATCACGAAGTTTATTAAACCCAGAAGGAAACTTTGGAGACGATATATTAATATTTATATACGCGGGCTAGCACTAAATTTTTGAGATATCAAAGCAACTGCTCATTTTTTGGAACTGTCATCTTTCGAAATCAAGTTCTTGTATAGAATATTTTGTATTTATGAAAGGTATTTTAGCTTCGGTTAACTTTTTTACTCACTTTTATAATAATTTGCTCCTGAAACCATCAACTGTTTACAACCCTGAATATGTAATTAACAGAGAGAAGATCATTAAAAAGATTATTTTTTAAGAAAGTACGAAAACGTTTCATTAAAGTAACTTTTCAAAAATAAAATCAAGTTTTTTTACATTATACCAACAACTTTTATTTGTTTTTGTTATTGATTCAATTAAAGTACTTGTTGAGATAATTTAAAGAGTACAAAAACTGTTAACTATTCAATTATATTTAAGTTTATTAACATTGTTCATTTATTACATATTTATGATTAAAGATATTCGCAGTATTGGTCCACTCTAAATTCGTTTTGAACCAGTTAAAAAACAGTTATAACAAAATGTTTTTTTGTTCGTACCAAGAAATACTGAGAAAGATACTCAACCTCCTGATTTCTCACCACCACAACTCAAAGTCTCCCAACGCAGCTTATCAACTGCGATGGAAACCGTTTCTCTTCTTTCCACAAACTAAACAGAATTTTTATCAAAATTTAAATTGTTATTATTCCATTTGATAGTAAATTAGTTGCTCACACACTCGCAATTACAGAAGTCGCATTATAATCAATGTACAAAGTACTTACTTAAACTCAAATATTGCCAAGATGATAACCACATATGTACGTGCTTAAATACATATGTATATAGTATACGCCACGAATACATTTTAAGTTCTGATAATTTACTACCTCAATATAATTCAGACAACAATAACAAGCCTTCGCGCCACCGTCTTCTGATGCAAAGAAGCTCATTAATATTTGACAAAGGATAAAACTAGGAGGTTAGCAATTCAACTGATATTTCTTTTAGATTTTTCACACCTTTCTACTTCATTTATTTTTCTGTTTTAATAATCGTTTCGTATTCTATACGAAAAACTTATTAGTGATAAAGTGTAATTCAGAAGCACTGAAGGAAGCTATAGGAAGCTCTATAACTCTACACATACCCACCTCATAAATCAATCATGCACCACAAACTTGATCTACGACAATCTCAACAAGTACTATATAAGTCTCGTAGCACTTCAAGAATTTAATTACTTACAAGAATTCAATTAGGAAACGTTGCTTTCAGCTATTGCTTAATTTGACGATTATAAAAATATGGAGTATATTTATCTATAAGTACTTAGGACCTCAATTGGTGACACAAGAAAGATAACTTTATCGCAACTACCTATATTTGAATCTGCTCTGGAAGCACTCGTTCATGGGGGCACAGTTGGGCGTATTTTTTATTATACTATATACTAAAAATACTACCTAATCATTGCAGCTGATTATACAAGTATATACACTTCAAACGAGAGTATTCTTTAATACCCCTTTAGTACAAGCGTTGCGCTAAGTAGTGCCAGCCTAGTAGTAAAATCAATTCGGTCTGATACGTGGCATTATGCCTTAGCTATTGTTCTTTCGCATAACATTAACATTACTCTGAAAGATAAGAGAAAAAAGTCGGAGAGCAATATCGAACACAGGGTGGTCATGTATCCTGGGTTCAAAAATTTAATGATCCAAGTCGGTGTGGGTATACATATATACGAGTATTTTACATTGAGAAGAATTTTGTAGTCGGAGAAAACCATATCGCTCGATGTATTTTTCTTGTTCTGAAAACTGGTGCATCGTTCAGGGGTTGGAGCTTAAATTTTGTGATATTTGGTACCCTGTTCGAAAAAAGTTCTACACAAAGTTTGCTCTTCATCCATAATGAAAATCGAATACCTTAACATAGTTGAAAAATATTTCAACCGCCTATAACATATATATTTTTCTTTGAAAAATCTACATTTGAAGAGCTTACTAGGCTCTATAAATCCATACTATTTCGGGCACTAACTAGAGAAAAATTTCTGTTAGAAATATATACAATGAAATTCCTCATTTCCCACACCGGACACCTCCCATAAGCGGTCATTTTTATGAACATGACGTTTTCATTCATATTTTTATACAAAATCAATTCCTATAATCCGACATGAATTGGTTCCAATGACCGGACACGGACACTATTTAGGCATTATTTCGCTCAAATTATCCTGTCAAAAGACAAGATTTCAAAAAATGTTAAAAGAAAATTGTATAGAATTTGTAGTTCCCATTTTTTGAATTCTTATTAATTTGTGGAGTTGTGCGACAGCTTTGTTTAAGCAAATAATACGCAAAATGATCACAGCAAACAAATTGATTTGCTTTGACATTGGCTTGCATTTATTAGTTCACTGGAAACATGCTTCTGAGCTGTAGCTTCTAACTCTAAGAACACATTTTAAACACAGCTTTTTGCCACACCTCCATATGTGAACAGCTTCCATAGCCGGACAAAAACACTGCGGGGTGTATGCATATAAATTTATATATGTATGTATTTCGTACTAGGGAACTACAGGAAATTCAAACTAGTATTTATTTTGATTGATAAGTTCTAAATGCTAATTAAGCAAACAACTTTAATTGTTATTCATATAAATTGAAATGAATACTTTAAAAAAGTTTAAAGAGCTTAGTGGCATAATTACGAATAGTTATATAAAAGTAGCAGTTTATAGATATTTCGTTACTTACGATATTGGCATGAAACGAAATTACAGATTTATAGCACGCATACGATATATAATAAACGATATCTCTTAATTACGGTAAAACCCAACGAAAATGGTCGAAAAGTTAACGGAACTAAACTAATATTTCGTAAAAGCATTATTATGTTGATTGTAGAAATTTTGGTCAAAAGCTTATAAACTCATATCGCATCGGGATTAAGTTAGTGTGACGGTTAATATTTAATCAAAAAAGTAAAATATGAACTAATTTAACACCGAGAACTTAACCGTCATGTCAACAAAATAGAAAGACGAACATAAAGTGTACTTTTAAACTTTTTAAGCCCAATGTTGAGCTAACCTCCAGTTATGATGAAAATTGACGTAATCGGTCTATGTAGACACGTCATTTACTTCATTAACGGATTTTTTGACCTCATTCCAAGCCTGTCGAAGGAATCTACTCACCGAAATCATCATCTAGTAAATGTTAAGTCAATCTGTAAGAACTCCCAGATTCCAGAAACAACCAAAATACTTGAGTTATCGATATAAAAAATATCCCAAATCACTGTCCCAACATTTTGAAGTACTAATTCTATTGGTAAAATAAAAATTTCCAGTTTAGTATCTTCGCCAAATCGAAATTGCCTTACTTTTTTTATTTTTCTTTTGAAATAAAAATAACCCGTGAGCCGTTGAATTTTTTGAATACTGTATTTCGATTTTTTTCTCTTTTTTTATGTTCATTTGAAATGACAAATAAAAGTACTATAAATGTTCGCCTTATTGTAGATGTATGGGCAAAACATTTCTTTTCAAAAAACTAAAGATAACAAATAAAATACATTTTTTCACCATTTAAAAATAAATTCGATGTATTTATTGTATAAAGTTAATTGTTCATTGCTTATTCATAAAGTATTCGAGGCGTTTTGTGAGGGAAACGCTGTTAAAGCTCATTTGAGTTGAAGATGTCGTTGGTTTCCAAAATTTGCTTCCTAAGGTCTTCAAACGAAGGCGTGGCCTATTACATAAGTCAAAATAAATGAAGTAGACAAAAATATAAAAAGTCAAAATAATTTATATAAAAAAGTATAGAAGTTTTAGGTTAGTATTATTAAAGAATTAAAGAAAAACACAATTTACATTTTAGGAATGGTCATTTCGTGAGGTACTACAGTTTGTTATAGAATTGTTAAAATATTTAGGACCAGTACATATGTTTGTATGTAGGTTGCAGACCCTTTTTTGTAACCATGAGTATACTAATATCAATGTTTGTTTGTGTTTTTGTATAGTGTTATGTCCAATAATGCGTGCAATAGTTCATAGAAAATCTTTACTAAATTAGGAAAAAACAAAGAACTTGTCAAAAAAAAAAACAATAAAATATGAATATTCAAGTAATTTCAGGCTAATTGCTACTGACCTGCCAGTAATTAGCTTCCCAAGTGGGGAACATACGAGTGAAGGCGCGAGGTTCGTGGCTCTGTTCAATGCGTATGACAGTGGTAGTATCGATTGTACGTTCTGTGGGCTCATCCTTAATATATTTCTAACAAAAAATATATATATATTAAAATAAAGTAAAAATATAAACTCCTTTTAATTTAGTATAGCAACCTTCGCCAAATCGAGAATTCTGCCGTTTTCCTCGGCTGTGGCGCCTGTGCCGACCCACATATAGACTTCATCACCGGCGTCCAATAGCATTATGTCATTTGTGTCGAGATCCTTCATACATAAAATGAAAGAAACAATATTTTTGTAAGTAAAAAATAATTAAGAGATTATTTAGGAACACCTACAGCTTGTTCGAAGTGCGCAATTTCCTCCACCTGCAAGCGTTCGCCATTCAAACGGCAGTGGAATAGCCTTGGCTCTAGGAGAGGCTTAGTGGCCTCATTCATGCTGCGATCGTAGATACCCTCACCGTGCAAAAGCTCCCAAAAGTTATCGGGTTCAGCACCCTCCTCAACCACTTCGACACCAGCATCAGACCAGTACTTCGAAAAGCGGTCAATGGCCATATCCTTCTCGAACTTGCTAGCGGCCTGCATTTTTGCAACAATTTAATTGAAAAGTAAATTACAAATATTAAAAAGCTGTAATATTTACCAAGCCAACCCATATATAGACCTTGTGCGGGTTCATTGTGGTCAAAGCAAAGACGTCATTTGAGGCTAGTGACGACGAGTCCGCAACCACTTCGCTAGCATGCACATCGCTGGCATCAGTGCCGCGTATGCGATATAGTTGTGGAAGGATCGGTACAGCAGTGTAAGATGTAACCAATTTTCCCTTGAATAATTTGAGAAAGTGGCGGGGTTCATTGTTCTGTGTGGTACGCACCAATATTCCATCGAGCTCAAGCGCCAAGGCCAAGCCATCCTCGAACGCACGTTCCTTTACAACTTCTGTAGCTTTAACACCCTCCCACACGTAGATAATTGTGCCTGATTCGCCGTTCTTGTTATTGTACTTGTAAACAATTACATAAGCGGCGAATCCCAACAACGGCATTTTTGGTGTCAGTGAAATAGCGTTTCGTAATGTGTCTCCACGTCCATGATTACTAACATATTGTACCGCTTCTACGATATCATTTTCACCGTTATCGGGCATAAAGCCAATAGCACTACCTCCGCTCTTTTTGAGTTCTTCAATATCGGTAAGTTCGCTTAATTCGGAGTCGTCTGAGTCATAACCCATGGCAGAGCGCACCAAACGTGTGTGTGACATGCCTACATCGCGCCAAGTGGCGAAATATTGTTTGAATGGCGCAGATTCAGCGCCTTCAACTACGCGATGTACCTGTGTCCAAGCGGGGTACTTTTTGGTGCTTAAAAATTCCTGTGCCTTACTCAAGGCGTCAGTTTTTTCCTTTGGTGTAGAGCGACGTCCCACCCAAACGTAAATGCCAGAACCAGTATCCAAAATAAAACAGTCATTGGTGTCTAGCATTTCTTGACGCAAAGGTTTTGTAGCAATGGGATCGATTTTCAAACCATTACGTGCATCTGATACTTTATATAAGGAAACTGAGTTCGCATCGGCCGTCTCAAAAGCACCATCCTCTTGCTCAGCAGCCTCATCAGGCACTTGATTTGGCGCGCCTGAGCCCAAAACTTCAAAAAAGTGCTGTTTGTCCAAATCAGAGCTGAACTCATCTATTAAATTTAAAAAATATATATATATACATACACATATATTTAATAATTAAATATTAAATTTTACCGCTGAATAATAATGCTTACCTGTTATCTCAACCCTAGCACGTCCGTTATGATCTTGATCACGAATTTGATTCGCCGCGCTGATCGCTTTCAACTTCTCCACGCGTTTCGCTTGTGGTCCGACATAAACGAGAATCTCATTGCCGGCATCTAAAATGAAGCAATCGCCTTTGTTCATCGACGACACGGACAGATTCACTTGACGGACACGCACGTTACGTTTGCCCTTCACCTGGAAGAGACGCTTCTCGCCGGCTGCATTAGTCTCCACGTGCTTGAAGCCGGTTCCAACGCCACCTTGCTCATAACGCACACCTGAAGACGACATAAGAGAATACAAATAAGATTATTTAAGTTCAGAGATGCGTGTTATATGATCATATAGTACTGAAAGAATATATATTATATAATATAACTGATAAGTATTATCTTTTAGTCAAGTCTTCCATGTTCCACCCCTTATGCTCGCTTTGAAGTTAGTGCGGACCCATTCGAATACATCGTAAATTTGTATCTATTATACTAGTACATTCAAAAGTTTTGCAGTAAATCAACAAGCAACTGTGGGGACCTCCATACATATGTGCTCAGTGCTTGCATCCATCCCTTGCATTCTTTGCATATGAGCATAGTTGTCTGTACTCACCATTTCTGAAGTAACTGAGAAATAGCTGTGATTCGTGATCCTGAACTTCACGGTGTTGCACCGGTGCGCCATTAAGCTGGTCATCCAGCTGCACAGCATAAATAGCAGCAGCACCAGCCTCGTCGGTCGATGTTTCCGAACCCAACCAAAAGTGAATATCCCAGGAGAGTTTTTTGTCTTTGCGTTCGATTGTCTGGCAAATGAAGAGAAATTTCCAAAGTAAAATAAATAAGTGGAAGCAAATAGAACGAGAGAAAGAAGTATTGTAGAGAAGGGAGAAATGTATGAAATGTTATGTGTATGTTTTGCATCTTTAGCCACCCATTGAACGATGGACGCCTTAAATATTTAATGACTTGAAAAACTGTCTTTATTGTGGTTTAAATGGATGATATTCTGATTAATACTTTTATTTACTTACGTTTAGTACAATAAATGAATCCCCGGTATAAAATTTGCCATAGTTGTTCTTGGGGTAAGCCACAGGTTCAAAGTTCTGTAAGAAAAATATATAATATTTAAGTAAGCTCTTTTGGCTTAACCCTACACAATTAGAGAAGCTTATGTGTGTTATCAAACTTAATTAGGTGCTTACCTAAATATTAGGTTAGAAAAATGGACTGTAAGTATTAGAGCTCACATCGATATTCTAAATAAATGTTTTTTTAACTACTGAACGCCCTAACCAATTAGATACCTGGAGTTCTGTTAAACAAAGTTAAAGTCTTCTAATGGATAATTATTATTATAGAGAAGACGGACCTGCATAGGATCTCAAACGAAGCGATTTTAAGTATTTGTCGACGGCCCTTTGTTGCTGTTGTTTTGTTCTGTTAGTTTTTAAACTTTCCACCAACTTCGACTCAGTGACTAAATTATTTCTATGAATACCTTCTCATACCACCGAAGATGGAATCGGAATTTTTTTATGAATTTACATTTCTTTACAGTTCCAAAGATTAAAAATGTAATTAAATTCCCCGTGTAAATGATATTAAAAAATGTATTTTGCTAAGTTGGTAGTATTGGCCTTAATTACTATGCCAAATATGAGCGCGGTCTGTAAACCAGTTCGCTTACAGCAGCTGATTAAGCGGGTACATACACCTCAGTAGGGCGTTGCAATTTTTACAACAGATAAAAATATCGAACAAAGAATTTATCTCAAATTTTGTATTTCTAAAAAAATTTCGTGTGCGGAATCGTTGCGAATGTTTGAAAAGTTTTATCAATTTTATCTAAAATCAGTTTTATCAGAAACACAAGCCTACGAGTCGATCGTTGAAGACATACCTCGTTCTGGACGACCTTCGACCTCTTCAACTGTATGTAATATTAAAAAGTGAAGGATATGGTGCTTAAAAATCGTCAGGCAAGAATTAGAGGGATGGCAAGAGAGTTCAACAGCTCTCGCGAGTCCGTTCCAATGATTTTGGTGGATATTTGGGTATGAAACGCACTCTTGTCCCGATGAAACTGATTTTTTTTTTCAAAAATAGTACCGTAAGCAAGTCTCTTTGGACATGCTTGATTGTGCGAACTTCGATCCCACATTCATGGAGAGCAATATAAGTGCAGAAGAAACATGGGTGTATGAAATTGACATGCAAACAAGTCAACAATCATTGGTTTGGTGCATGATGGATTTGTTCTGGGCGGACAGACGATCAATAAGTAGTTTTATTGACAACATCTTGTTCCCCAAACTGAATTTGCCGCTCTATGGAACCTGTTTTTAGTCTATTGAAGAGGTAAAACAAAATTCGCAGAATGAGCTGAAGGCCATCCCAAAAAATCTTACGAAAAGGATTTCGAGGACTGGAAAAAATATTGGATTAAGTATTTTACACTTGGTGGGGATTTCGTTGAAGCGTCAAAAGACATATTGATGAATAATTAAATATTATTTCCGGGTACTTTTGTGTCACAGTGCAAAAACCATAAGAATAAACGGCAATTTAATCAGCCAGCATAGAGTTTTAGACAAATTGAACAAAGACTGGGTGGAAAGTTACTTTTATATACGAAATGAACTACGAAGAGATGAATAAAAGTTTTACTAAAATTATTGGATATAGCTTTCTTGTAAATTATATGATTTGCTTTGACAATTGATTCCGAATTTCGTCTATCTTTAGCATATTTGTATAATTTTTTATACACATATGTATGTTTGTACACACTTATATGTATGTATGTATATAGCACACAAGAAATGTTTAATAATATTGCATGAAATATTTTGATCACTCAAGCGAAATGTTTTGATTGAAAAACTTAATGAAGATGTTTTACTGTAAAAACCGCTTTCCGGTCATGAACTTATTTCATCAGTAGGTACTTTCTTTGAAGAAATCTTGTTGCATTTTTGATTGATCTTTTGCGGTTGTAATTCGCTTATCAGCAAAAACCAACAGACATTGCCGATGATTCAAGAGCGTGTTGCGTGTTGTTCATATTTTGCATAAACAAATCACTTTTAAAATTTTTTAACAAGCCGCGAAACACGCAACAAAACACAAAATACCGTGAAATAAGTAAATCCGTACTGTTAACTGTTATATGTATCAACACATACACAAACATATGCAAACGTACATAGCGTTATTTTTGGGCTGAAAACCCTTTAAGGCCCTCATGGTAACTCACCTCAATGCGCCAAATCTCCAAACCAGGCGCTCGGCCGGCATTGGCGAACGCACGATGCATGACGCTGCGACTGGGCGCGAATTTGTCACTTTGGGCCGGGGGCTGTATCACGGACGACTGCGTGCGGAAGGCTGGAGCGCCGGGCAGCAGAATTAACACAGCCAAAATGCTGGAAAAATTACTTATTATTGCAATAAAATCTGGCACATATAATAAAGTTTTGAAATTAATTACAACACATTAACAAACATTTAAATAAATTTAAACTTAAAATTTATTAAAAATGTGTTTCTTAAGTCACTTTTTGTTTGCTGTTGACTTTTCTTCTTTCAATAATGTTGGAGAACTGAGAAAAGCGAACTAGTCGATTGAATTACCTGCAGATTACTGCCATCTTCGCTGCCATTTTCACAGCTCCTACCAAACGAAGCCTCAGTAACCGTTAAACCAAAGCTTGAGCTCGATTTATTTTAAAATAAACGATTTGTTGCTGTAATTATATAAATGCTCTCTTTCGGCACGCTCCACAATGCGATCACGCGATGCTTAATTAATTATCTCGAATATACCTGAAATGAGATGTAGATAATAAATTAATAAGTAAGGAAGCGCTAAGCTCGGGAATAACCGAACATTTGTAATTCTTGCAATTTGCAAGGATTAAAGAAATGAAAGTACCTTCATGTTAGTTATTGAAGACTAGAACGATTTTTCGCAGGATTTTATTCATTCTAAGCATATTTACCATTATAAGAAAAACACGCTCTCTTAATTTTTTTAAGATAACTCACATATCGAAAATCTTTATATTAGATATATATAGGGACAAGGAAATTATTGACCCGTCAACCTATATTTAATACAGAAATGTAATACTATCAAGAAAGATTTCCTCTCTTAATTTCAATTATATATCTCACACTCTGACCGATGTCTTCGGAAAAAAGTCAACTATAGGCACAGGTCCAAATATTCAGTGACATGAGTAGTTATGGTTCGATTCAGGCAATTTTTAGTCGCACCTCAAATGCCCTGTTCTTGCAAAGATACATACATATATCCTGATGTAGTAATTCATTCTTGATTTGCATACATTAAAGTGAAAGTTTCAATTTGAATTTTGTATTGTGTTATATATGGAAAGCAGGCGTGGCTGTAGTCCGATTTCGTACTGTAACATAAAACTGTCAGAGCAATTCCAAGTACCAAATTTGGTTGATATCGGCCAGAAGGAAATTTTGCCAAGTAAGGATGCACCTGGATTTTCGTCAGACCAAGGAGAATCACCGTGGCGATATTGTGAAATTAGTTGGGAACTATTTTCGGCGACTATAACGGCAGTACTTTAGACACCCCAAATTCGGATAAAAACGGTATGGCTCCTTCATTCTCTTACCTTCTACTCTAACATAATCAAATAAGTGCAACCAAGGATACTATATGTGCTATAAAGTAGTGTTTTCTGCAGAAAATATCGTTATGTCGGGATCGATCTTATACGAATTGAGGTATTTCTTAGTAGAATTCCAAATGGAGTTTATGTTACTCACTTAGAACTCCACTTTCCATATTATGGAGTTTAAGACGTTATATCCATATTGAATTTCAAAATATGTCTTAGCTGAGGAGGGGTCTCAAAGGAATTGTTTCTACTATCTTCATACATAAAAGAAATCATTTAATGAAGTGCGATATTTTTCAATATTTTTTATGCTTCCTTTTCATTTGTTTAATGATGTATTTGCTTACAAGTTTTTTATTTCCTTAACCTTTTTTGCATGTGTTATTTGAAAAAAAGAAACATTTGTTATTGTGTGCTTAAATAACAGCTTTCTTGTTTGTTTATATTGCAATTTGTGCTTTTAACTTATGAAAAAGTTTCCCAAGTTTATTTTTCGGTGACTGACATCACTTATCGCAAAGATAAAACTTATTGTTGGGTATTTTCTTAAAAGCATTGGTGGCATTCTTGAACACACATTTTGTTGAGAAAAGCATCTCATAGATATATAAGGTATTTCGAACTGACACTGCGAGGTTATGAAATACGTGCAAATTTCGTCTAATTGATTTGAAATTTTTATCTTTGCTCCAAACTAATTTTCCTATTTCATCTGCTGCCTATTCATCTGTCCGCCTTCGTATTTAAAAAGGCCTTGCGCTAAACAAAAAAAGTAAGCAATAAGCACGTAAATTATTTAGCAGTTAAGAAATTGAAACAAGGCTTGGTAATACCTTGTAACGACTGATCGTCAATCATCTTTAAGAAGCAAAATGTCATACTAACATACATACATAACATATGTAGATTTATCATTGGAACAATCAGAAACCGAAAGAAAGCGAACTTGTCAAAATTTGTAGCCGCATAACGAGAGTCATAAACAAAGCTTAATGATTTGAATGCTCATGTTTTTATTTGTACTACATATTACAGAGACGGCTATTCATGAAACCGATGTCAACGAATACCGCAAAGCATTTACTACGAACTTGGCACTGACACTGTCCTCCAATGTACATACGCGCTCATACACATATTAGGTCATGCCAGTAGTTGACTAATAGTATGTACAGCACTGCTGTTTTATAATTTCTTGCCGGCAATTGAAAATAATAAAATATACGCTAAAGTATAGTATGTATATACTAATCAATGCATATGCTTGTACATAAATGTAAATATAAAAATATAAAATTGTGCCTACAAACATACATAATTTTAATATATAATGTGCATACTTATTTATAATTAAAAAAAATTTGTGTATGTGTGCAAGCATATAATTAATATTGTAAATAAAAAAGGAACATACTTATTTTAAAAAAAAAAAAAAAAATAGAGCAATATAAATATATATATTTATATGTATGTATGTAAGTACGTAGATTTAATTTCAATCAAAATAAAAAATAATAAATATTTAAATTCCAGGATCATGACCCTAAGATTATTTTCGAATCAGTCCGCGATAAGTCTAGCTCTAGAAAAGTATTGGATTTGGTACATCAATAATCTAAAAAACAAGATTGACTACTAAAAAATCTTAATGAAATAAAATAAAGAATTGAATATTGAAAGAAAATAGTGTGCTTCTGAGTAAAATATAGTAAAAAATATTAACTTTTATCACTATTGCGAATTCAAAGCATAGCTATAACTGCTTATTAGTTTTATTTACTGTAAGCATGGCTCGAAAGCGCAAAAATTCGTTTTTCTGAAGCTAACTGAGAGTTGAAATTTGCTGTGCAACATTAAAAAACTTCGAGCATTGTCCAAAGTACAACGTCACAAAGTATAAATATGCAAATACTTTCACCTCACACAGAAAGAAATGCATAATACAACTATTTCTCTGTTTGATAGCAAAAATTTTGAGATTTTTGATGTGCCTTCATATTTATACATACTTATATGTGGCTACGTGTGATTTATTTGTATGTACCTACGATATAATTCATTTATTTACATTTATATTGGCATAATTCCGATTTCTTTGGCGCCGCGATTTGAAGGTATCGTTGGAAAGAGGAAGTCCTCCTGATTAAAAAATATATGGGGTTATAGGGTCCGGAAACGCTTAGTTTACCAGATATTCGACCTTAAAGTTTATATTTAACAGCAAAGTCTAATCCAGTCGAGCTCTAAAAAATCTTTCAGCAAAACTTCTCTACATCGAAGTAAATTAATTTCACTTTCATTAGCTATGAATTATTATAAAATTGTATTTACAATTATTACAAAGAATTCTATATACATATGTAGATATTGTCTTTGTTATTATTATTCCAACTGAATTTGAAGTTAAGTAAAAAAATTACGGACGCAAATACAGCCAATTACTGTCACCAAAGCAGGAAACCGCATGACATTTATCGGCAGTTGATGACTTATTATATATGTATATGTATGTATATATTGAAAAACAATTGAAAGTTGTCTCAATTAAACCTCCACTATTTTATTTTCCTACTAAATTTATTTTCCTCCATATTTCACCTTCATTGCGTTCTTGATGTCCCGACATTTCATACTACATTAGTATGTACAAACAGTCAATTAAAATTTTAAATAAGCACAAATCGAACAAAAGTCTTTCTAAGTGCTCCAAGTGTTCGGCATAATTACTTCCAAAGAAGATTGTTCAATTTGCGCCAGAATGAGTAAAAATTGCTCACACCCTCAATCCTTTGCTTCTGTTGTAGGCACATACATACCTACATATGTACATACATATGTATGGCTACTTGTCTACTTATTTTTTATTTATTATAAGTTCTATTAGCTTTTATTGAGCTGACAAGTGGTGGTCTGTACAAAAACAAACTTTGCTAAATGCGCAAAACCAATATTTTTTTTTTTCAAAGACGGGTTCAATTACTCTTCACTATTGTATACGGTACATACAAAGATACGCAAATCGTAAAATACTATATAGCACTGCAGATAGATTCTAACGTATTCGTATTCGCTTATTTTATTAGCCTAAATCATTTGTTTATATAGATGAGTTATGTATTATACATACATATACACGTTTTAATAGGCACCAACAAATTTCTTCCGGGCATAATTAGCGTACATAAATATTCATCAATAATATATGCTGAAACTTGTTTAAATCACAACACACCACTTAAATATATACCTTTTTCCCACAAACGGTTCCCACAAAGCACTCGCGATTTTTTGTCTATTTTAAAGTCGTGTTATATTTCTTTGGTATTAAAAAAATTGACTTTTACCTCCGGCGGATAACGAGGTACTGAACTGTTTATAAACTCTGTTGCTGTTTATATTCAATTTGGAAATTCGCTTATTTTAAACGTATGCTCCCTCTCTCGCTCAATTGTTCAATGCGCGCTTTAAATTAAATTCATTCATATGGATTTAACTACAAACAAATGAAATCTCTTTATGCGAAGAACTTTTTGCGCTAGTAGAGCACTCGTGCCTTAGGCGAGACTTAGTGGTGATAACATAAAATCAGCATCCGAGAGCAAAATACGCTTATCAATTGCACTGCGATGATTTATAATTTCTGAGAACCGTCGAATTTATGCATACTGTATTTAAAGCCGAACGTTCCTACGGTTTGATATTATATATTCATATAATCAATTAAATATTGTTATATTTATGAACATATTTCCCTGCCGTTAGACCGTAAACCACTCAAGATCTGTTGACAAACAAAGACATTTTCTAAGAATTGTTTTTAATTCACACGGCATTCTTATCAATTAATTCAATTTGAAACAGGAATGCCCCATACGTCTTATAGATATTTGTATAATAAAGGAATTTCCGGCAATGTAGTACATTAGGCATATGCTAATAAATATATTTATAAGTACCACTTACAAACACTATATTTATATAATAAATTTAATAGTTAAAACTGTATATAAAAGTTAACATTTATAAAAGCATCAGCTCGAAACCGAACCACTGTGTGGAACTTAATAATCTGCAGCAGTATTTGATAAATAATCCCTGCGCCCAATATTTGAAGCTTGTTTGCTTTGCACAGCTTCTAGCTTTGGACATTCAGTGATACGATGACCCAAACCACCACAATAGCTGCAACCATGTGAATCGCCGAGATCCAAGTAGTTTTCTGCCTCTGGGCACAGCTCATTGAGAAATTCGGGTACTTTTTGCTTAGCTTCGATTAATAGATGTTTCAAATCCAACAACACAGATTGTTCAGCAGTTTTATTGATGAATGTGGTGGCAAGTCCTTTAGTATTCGAACGTCCAGTACGACCAATGCGATGCACATAGTTTTCTACGTCGTCAGGCATATCATAGTTGATGACATGTTGCACATTTGGGAAATCCAAGCCCTTTGAGGCAACATCGGTAGCAACCAGCACGTCCTTTTTACCCTCACGATAAGCCTCGACTGCACGTGAACGCTCTTCTTGATCCTTCCCACCATGAATTGCTACAGCTTCAACGCCTAAAAATACCGATGATTATTGTATAGTTTACCGTTATTCAAATCAGCAAAAAATTATTAAAAAATACCTTTAAGTAGCAGATATTCATGTATGCAATCAACATCCTGTTTCTTCTCAGCGAATATAAGCACTGGTGGTGCAGTTTTCTGCAGACAATCCAGTAGGTGTACCACTTTCGCTTCTTGCTTAACATATTCCACTTCCTGTGTAACATTCATCGATGCCGCACCGGCACGTCCCACATTGATAGTTACGGGTTTTACTAAAGCTGAGCGGGCGAAGTTTTGTATTTTCTTAGGCATAGTAGCGGAGAAGAGTAGTGTTTGACGTTGTCCACGGAAGAAAGAAAATATAGTACGTACGTCTTCTTCGAAACCCATGTCTATCATACGATCAGCTTCATCCATACATAAATAACGGCATATATCTAAAGTGGCCATTTTCTTTTCCAGCATGTCCATTAGACGACCTGGTGTCGCAACCATGATGTGCACTCCTCTTTGTATAACTTCCATTGCGCTTGAAACCGGTAATCCGCCAATCGCCAAACAAGCACGTATTTCAGGCATACCACACTGTTGTAAGTGTTTACTGTAGTGCTGCAAATTATTACAAAATATAAATTAGTATTCATTACGTTATATACAATCGTATGGACTTACCATAATAATATCGTACGTTTGTTTCGCCAATTCGCGAGATGGACAAATTATAAGACCATAAGGACCCTCATTTCTTTCGAAAGGTAGTCGATATTCTTGCTCTAATGCAAACATTATAATAGGCAACACAAAAACTAGTGTCTTTCCGGAACCAGTAAAAGCGATACCAATTAAATCGCGACCAGAAAGTACGGCCGGTATGCCTTGAACTTGAATTGGTGTCGGCTTTTTAATGCCCTTTGCGGATAACCCGTTTAGTATGCCTTTAGGAAATTTCATTTCACGAAAACTGCGTATGGGTGGTGCTACATCATCGCCTTCAACAAGTATTCGTAAACGTTTACGTATTGCATTGCGTCGCTCTTCTGTCATAACCGCCAGATAACGTGGTGGACGCCAACTAGTTTTGATAGGGTCTTCATACTGAATACCTTTGGCCAATTCAGCAACACCCATTAAAGCTTTTTGTTGGGTCACACTTTCCAAAATCTTCTCCTCTTCCTTAAGCTGTTTTTCCACAGCGCTTATCTTTTTTGCCTCAGCGATCTTTTTTAATTCCGTATGTTGATCCAGCAAACTGATATTGTACTTACGCCCCCATAACTCGGCTTCAGTAGCACCTTGGGACTCTTCGTCACCTTCATTTTCACTGGAGGATTTCGGTTGTGTGGATGCTTCTGAGGCGAGCTGTACAATTCTACCAAGTTTCATTAACTGCTGTTTTTTACGCTCTTTAACAGGAACATAAGGTACATAAGGATCGTCTTCGTCATTATCTGAATTCTTTTCATTTTCCTCGCGACGATATCTTTTAGTTTGTGGAACTTCTGTCATTTCTCCAACTTGTTTACAAAATTTTTTAACATAAATGTTATTCGGAGCAGATGTTTTTAGATTTTATACTTTGCGAAATTCGCGTCTCCACCTTGACATCTACGAACGGTGATGCCAGATTAAATTTATTTAGAGGGCTAGCACGTGATCGAATTGTAAAACCTGTTGACACTAGACCTAGTAAACTTATTCCTCAGTTCAGATCGACACTTAATCACACGATTTCGGCTGTTGAGTGGTTTATCCCACTAATCTTATAAATTTATCAAGATTTCGTCATCAAAAATGACAGTTCTAAATCACTTCGTTGAAATGATTTGAACTGATCCCCAACCGCACGATTTTGACCTCTTTGCAGTTGGATCTTACATATACAGCTAAGAACTCAAAATGGCAAACTTTTGCGTCAAATTCCTTCAATCGATTACATGAAGCTCCAAATTTCAGCGATATGTTGAAGAACCTCTCTTTGATACGGATTTCTAGCTTCAATCTCGGAGTGAATGTTAGATACCGGCAACGGAAAAATATTGCTCCCACAGAATCCAACACCAAAAATTGCACCCTTTTAAATGCCAACTGAATACGTAAATGTCACTAAGGTAAATAATCGATCTTAATCTTTAAATATAGCATTTTTTGAAAAATGGCGTGATTCACTGCCTTATCTTTACATGGACATCTACACTACTTTGCAAGGGCCCTCCCAATAAGGGACCGTATATTCAACTGCATCTCAAAAATAGTACCTAATATTTCTTTTGATAAATATTAAGCGATGTGACTTCATGAATTACAATATTTTTATCTTTCTAACGGCAGTGAGAACATTGTTGCGTTATGAAATGATTAAATGTCTAATCTTTTAAATTTTCGGTCTGAACGTGGTATTATATCTTAATGTTGTTTAGATGCAAGTTTACTAGGACGGTTTCTCCTGAACCGATTAAAAACAACTAGCTATTTTCGATGTATATTAATAAAAATTTAAAGGTGGCGCTTACAGTAACGGATCTATATATGTATATAGTAAAAGTGTATCAAGTAGAAATCACGCTGATAAAAAGGTCTAAAAATTTTTGTGAACATATTGAAAAATAGTTGTTTCAAATATTTTCGACACTTTGATGTATATACAGGGAATCTGCCATCCCTGAATTGGATCGGCCATTCTTGTAAACACCTGTTTTCAGCATATGACAATTATATAAGAATTCACAACCCAAAAAGTAACCATTATTGCGGTGAACCCATAACCTACATTATGTTGTGACATATGTTGCCACTTCAAAGCAATTATCCTTACGAAATATAACACAATAATTTAGTTAAATATGGCAGCATTGAAAGATGTGTAGTTTGGCATTTTATTTCACACAGTACTTCATAAATTTTTTTCATTTGCCTTGTGCATCGTGTTGATAAAATTTTTGCTATGGCATAAATATTTCGTTTTTCCAGTAAAATATACATTAATTGCTTTTATCTCCGTGATTATACATCGAAAAATACACATCCAAAATGGCTATGTCAAAAACAACAAATACCTACAACAGGCAAAATTGGGAAGATGCTGAATTTCCAATCCTATGTCAGACATGCCTTGGCGACAATCCTTATGTGCGTATGATCAAAGAACGTTTTGGTAAGGAGTGCAAGATTTGCACGCGACCCTTTACTATATTTCGATGGTGCCCTGGAGCGCGTATGCGTTTTAAGAAAACAGAAATTTGTCAAACATGCGCTCGTCTGAAAAATGTATGCCAGACATGTCTGCTGGACTTGGAGTACGGACTGCCGATACAAGTTCGTGATGCTGCACTTAAAGTAGCAGATACCATTCCTCAGAGTGATGTAAACAAGGAATACTATATACAGAATATAGATCGCGATTTAGCCGATGGTGATGGTACTGAGGCTGCAGGTGCGGTTGGTCGTTCATTGGCCGCAAACGAGATGTTGGCAAAACTTGCACGTACTGCTCCATATTATAAACGCAATAGACCACATATTTGTTCATTCTGGGTCAAAGGTGAATGCAAACGTGGCGAAGAGTGCCCATATCGTCATGACAAACCAAACGAACCCGATGATCCACTTTGTGAACAGAACATAAAAGATCGTTATTATGGGCGCAACGATCCGGTTGCTGAAAAAATTATGAAACGGGCAGCTACTTTGCCCACACTGGAACCGCCAGAAGATCGAAATATCACAACTTTATATGTGGGTAATTTGCCCGAAGAAATAACAGAACCCGAATTGCGTGACCACTTCTATCAGTATGGCGAGATTCGATCTATTGCTTTAGTGCCACGCCAGCAATGTGCATTCGTTCAATATACTAAGCGTGGAGCAGCCGAACTAGCAGCTGAACGTACTTTTAACAAATTAGTGTTGCACGGACGCAAATCAACGATCAAGTGGGCACATTCCCAAGCAAAACAGACTGGATTAGCAAAAACAGATAGACGTTTTGATGTGCCTGCCGTACCGCCAACTCCTGTGGCAAATCCGAATGATTTCTTCAATCTTCAGCAAGAACAGGTCACCGTGTTACCACCTGGTATGAAGCTACATCAAATACCACCAAGTCTTATACCTGCGTCGTCGTATCAAATGTATTCACAAGCTTACGCAGCCCCATACTCAAATATTCCAATCCCATCTACCTCCGGCGCGGCTTTGGACGCTATTCCTCCACCACCAACTGGTGGTGCACCAGGACAAGTACACTATCCTAGTCAGGATCCCAGTCGTTTGGGTGCAGTGAAAAAGTAACAGTAATAACTTTAATACAATCTGCTTTGTATACATACATAATATTCGTTTAGACCATTTTGAATAAAAAGAAATTAATTTCAATAATGTCATTTTTATTATAAAAACTACTTTATGTGTATATTTATATTTGGTTGGGAGGGTGCAGGGCAATGAACTACAACTTCCTAAATCTTTAAATATCTAAATCTAATTTTTCAGTGTGTTCTGGATAGAAACGAGCTTTCGCCTCTGGAACTTGTACAAAATACTTATCGATATAACTGGGGTTCTTTTTTAATAAAATTTCGCTTAGAATTTGCTCGTTGGTAATAGTCTTCTTAGATATAACCAGACGCCGTTCTGCATCTTTTCCATGGCTAGTTGACTTTAAATTGAATTTTCCAGCAATTCTAAAGTTGTAAAAGATAAAAATAGGTTTTGAGAAAAAAATTATCAGAACATCTTACTCGTGTAGCATTGCCCGTTCTTCCTTCGTGAAAGATGGCTCAAATTGCAGTTCACGTATGTCTTCGGATTCGAGATAATTCCGTAATATCTGACTGAAATATTTGCGATCTAATTTACAAGACTCATTCCCGAGACCTGCGCGATTATTTTTTAGCAAGTATCCCACTGGCTCTTCACGGCCTTGTGTTTTAGAGCCTAAACCACCACCTGTCCAACCCATTAGCTTCATCATTTTATAGCCTTTATTAGACGCATCTAATTTTTTATCTTCTGCGTTGTCTGCCTGTTGTTTGGCAACTCCACAAACGATCTCATTATTGGATTTATTTATTTTTATTGTATCGCGCAGTGGATTTGGCTAAGAAGTGAATTTTCAGTCATAATTACGGTATATTGTTACTCAGTATGTCACCTTTATTGAATAACATTTATTTTGAAGCACATCTAAGACATTGTTGAAAACTTGCGCTTTTGCTGCTTTTAGGTTTTCCTCGCATGCATCGCTTACCAACTTTCCATTTAAGAACACAGTAATTTTTCTAAAGAACGGTATTTCTTAGATTATATATTTAAAACTAACCAATTTACAACATACTTTCTATTATTTGGGACCTCGACTTCCTTTTCTTCATATTCAATATTACATCGCTGTGCAGACATACGCAAGCAATTGCGCCCACCAATTAAAAATAACACAAATTTACCGAATGGTAGGCCTTCAAAGAGATTATTACTCTTATGCATGCCAGATATTTTGCAGTTATCAGAATTATTTCGATTCAGATTTTGTTGCTGTCCTGAATGTCCACCCGACCTAGCTGCAATTGTTCATGGTTATGGGTACACAAAGAAAATAACATTTTATTGGACTATTTTCTAGACGGCAAGTACTCACATAAATTCTTAAGACTAAAACGTTATTTTGAGTTTGTAGTTTTTTATCGTCTACCTTTGACGCGTGCCTCAGCTGCTTCTGAAGCTGCTACAAAAGTACGCTTAAGCCGCGTCTCACGACTTTTCCTATAATCTTTTACAACTTCTTTCGACAACTCGGCCACCAGTTGCATGGTTTCGGGTGGATATCGGCAACCCATGAACTCCATATTCGTAAACACTGCAGCAAGGCACACAAGGCGATCTTCCGGGAATTTGTCTTTATGTAGCTCCATAAAGTGGCGTCTCATTTGCCAATGCTCGTCACTTTCATGATCAGCGCGGTAGTAGTCAATATCCCAGTCTGTGGGAAATTCTTCATTGCTTTTACTCTTCTTTGATGAACTCGCCATAAAATATCAGTTTAGATTTACAGTTTTTATGTTTTAGTCAGAGCAATGAAAATGCGGCGTGACAAAATTCGGTATAAAGAAAACACGAAATAACCACCACAGTCAGTGTTGCCAACTTTATTTTTATCAAACACTAAAAAGGCCGTATTAACCACCAGAAAAACACTAAACTTTGTCGGGCCCTCAAACCACCAGAATTCCACCAGAAATTACAGTGCGACACAAAAATTACTTATTCATGAGCGACAACCATCTGCGATACTTGTGAAATGTCGCGTATTGCTGCAAGCTCGCTATAGTAAAATCACTAGGTTATTTAATTCGCCCGTTGGAACGTCGTAGGGCGTTCGACTCGCGGTGTGGTAAAGGAAAATATTAGATTTTAAATTTAAAACAGAGTAAAAATAATTAAAAATAAGAAAATAGAGTAATTAGACTTTGGTTTGCTATGACAATAAAATACTGTACTGCAATTGTCATTTCATTATTAAAACGTTAACGTAACAAAAATCACGAAACTTTGTGTTGTACTGTGGCTTAGGCGTAATTAATTAAATACCTACTATGAAATCAATTTTCTTTTAAGTAAGATTAGGAAGTACGTATCCTCTATTATAACAATTGCACTCTGTACTGTACTGTTTGTTTAGTTTACTTTACTCAGCTTTACTTTACTCTAAAATATCTTATAGGGGAAGGAATTGCGAAGAATATATGTAATATATATTATTTATTTTTTGTATTTACCGTCAGAGGGTATTTACCACTAAAAAAAACCACCAGCCACTAAAAAAGTTTTTTGCCCACTAAAGGGAAAGTAAAACCACTAGTTTTAGTGGTAAAACCACTGAGTTGGCATCACTGACCACAGTATATACTGAGATAACCACATGAAGCATTTTGGCTGTGTTCACTTTACATTCTGTGCTTGGTAAATCATTATTAATCAACTAAAGGCCCATTCACATACAACTTTGCTCGACTTCGAAACAATACAAAGAATACGGAGGGTCCCCGCAATGAAAACTTTGGGTTCAGCTTTTCTCTCAAAAAAATATGGCAACTGTTGCTTAACAGCTTTTGTTGTGGCTTGTTTCGTTTCGCTTCGATATAAACGTACTTGTACAAAGAAGGCATACATCGAACTTTTCTTCGTTAGCAGATGTCAGACGTCAAACGAAACAAAAGTTTTTTGTGAATCAGCCATAAAGGTTCTCATGTAACACTCGATTGTTAACCTTATTAATTGTAAAATGTTAATCAAACTCATAATACTAATGTAAGGTAGGGGTAAAATCTATTATTCTCAAGTTAGTATTCTAAAATTTTGAATACTCTCCAGTTCATTGCTAAGAAATAAGAAATTCAAGCAATTATTTGCAACCAGCAACCCTGCGGCAAGCGGATTGTGAACCCAAAAGAAAATATGTAAAAATTTTTGACAGATCAATATTACGGCAAAAACCAAAAAATCAAACAGTTACAAGTGTTTTTGTTTATCAATGTGGTTACAAAATAAATGATATTTTAAATAAACTTTTATAATTTGAAACGCTATCCTATGTTTTGTGATATGAGGTATTAAAATATACTCTTTATTTGGTGTACACGACTTATAAACTCTACAAACAAAAGCTTTAACATGGATACTGCTGTTCTTGTAAATATTGAAAACTTCATTCAACCCCAAAAGCCATTAGTAGCTCATCAGGTAATAATATAAAATAAATAAAATATTTATTGTTGAAAAATTTTATTAGTTATAATATCTTTAAAGATGTATGTGACCGAGATTCCGGACATGATTGTCGTAGAAACAAGGTTTATAACACGTCAAATGGCAGAAGAAGAGGAAATATTATTGCCACAAACATTGATACTCTCTTCCGAAAACATTAATATACAGGAAAAACCTCAAAATGGCGTTTTTCATATTTTTCATAAAACCAAAGACGCAGGTGTTATGGTAGAAGTCGATATTGCTCATAAATCTATTCAGACTGATAGCCGTAACCCACTACGAAATCGTGAACAGCAGACCATTCAGTTTTTTAACCAACAAGATATAGGCATCCAATGTGATATTGAAAATGATATAATCCGTGAAATAATGCTAAGGGATAGTGATCCATTGGAGGAATGCGAAACCGATGAATATCATTTCTTTTTAGATTTTGTGGAAAAAAATACCTATCTCTATAGGAATAACAAAAAAGAATGCATAGTGTGTGGTGAAATTTGTTCTAATTCAAAAGAAACACTATCACATATGGCAACACATTGGGGTCCACCGGCGCTTTGTGAACTTTGCGGCCAAAATTTTGAACATGCAAATCTTTTGATAATGCATAAATGTGCCAACAAAGCAACGAAGAAAAATATGAAGCGACTTTTTAAACAATGCCCGTTATATTCATGTGGAGTAATTGTTAAATCAAAAATTGATTTATATGATCATATAAAAGAACACTTGGGTTTGCCTACCTACCGGTGTTTAGGCTGTAAACAGAAGTTTAGAAAAAGGAAGGAGCTGCTACATCACTCAACAGTACAAAAAACGTGCTTGCCAAAGTTCTGGCGATTACCTTTTTTCCAAATAAAACTAAGTCAAACAAAAAAAGGTAAACTTCGCCGAAAACATATTTTAAGCATTAGAAACAAACAACATTTACGACTGTATTTTCGAAAAAAATTGCGCTGTCATATTTGTTTATTTAAATGTTTAAATGTGTCTATATTTGCAAAACACCGTAAAAGATGTGTAAAAAAATTTAGTGAAAGGTTTGAAAAGCTGAAGTAATAGATAATTGGTGACTAAAAGTTCTAGCGGATGGAAATAAACTAGGCATCAACTATGACATGCTGGGCTATGATATTTAATTCCAAATAATTTATTGATAATAATAGGTATTTATTAAATAAAATCAGAATTACGCTTTATCTGTAACTTAAACATTTTTTGTTTTACTTTTATTCGTTTCTCATAAGATTTTAAACGACCATTAGAAATGTACAATCAATACAGCCTAACAAATTAATAAATATTTTACAACTAGGCTACGCCATGAGCTTTGCTTATACCTTCAAACAACTGGCGTTTCTCGGAATTGATTTCCTTAATTGTTTGTGTTGCTAATTCCAACTGAACTTTCTTAAGAGCATGTTTACTAATGTAATCTTCTATGAAGGGTAAGCACAAGTCATCCAGTTCAAAATCAACTTGCGTTTTGCCAATAGCTGATTGTATATCCTCTTTTACGTCACTCGATGCACGTTTTAGTGCCTTTTCTAGCTCCTTCAATGCCAAATCTTCTTTAGGCTTAATTTCATCAATTTGTTTTAAAATACTTTTATAATTCGGTTCCATATCGTGTAACTTATATAAGAGTGCAATGAGTTCGGCTGCATTTTGCAGATAATCCCGTCTCACCATATCGTAAAGCAAATCGTCAATGCAACGATGCCAAGCAAAAAAGAATGTCATTGGACCGAAATGTCTGGTAGAACGTAAGATATCAAATTGCTTGGTTTCGTTGATGTGTTGATATACGCGGCTGCTAATGGTGTGGAATTCGGGTTCGAATGGGTCAAATTGCACTACCATACGATTCAAAATGAATAAATATTTTTGTTCATCCAAACAACGTTGTAAATGCTCATCTTCAAACATACGTGGAATACGAATACTACGTCCAGTAAGTGGAAAATATAATTGATGCATTCGTTTAGTTATCTCCATTGGTGCGTGCTCTAGCGTGCCGTCGGTTTGACGAACAACAACTTTTCGTTCTGTCTGTCGTAATCCGTATGTTATATCTGTAAAAACATATTTTGTGTCTGAGAAACCGCTTAACGCACTATCGTTGGATATGATTCGCCGTTCATCCTTCTTCATTTGTACAACAGGGGGCATTTGCAAACGCTTTTTCGCACGTTCAATACTCTTACGAAACTCATCTTCAAGCATGTCCAACGTCATGAGTTTGTAGTCCACCGAGTTGTCTGGCACTGTTGTCTTCTGAAAAATTTTTTCGAGCTGTAGTTGTGTCATGGACTGCAGCAGCTTTTGTGTTTCAGGATCGGTGAATTGTGGTTGTGGATCTCGATCATAGAGTAAAGTTGCAGAGGCTGCGCCCGTATTGCCAGTTGAATAGGCCGCTCGTTGCAAAGCATGAAAGCTCGCTCGCAGGTTAGCATAATTATATATTTGACGCAGGAACATTATTGTATTTATTATATATTAGAAGTATAATTCACTTTTTTTGAAGAAAGTACAAAGCCACAAATTTCACTAAATTATTAGAAACAAACAGCTGTTAACTCATTGCATGCGACTGATTACAGGTAAAAGATGTAAAAATTTTATCGTGTTAAAAAATTTGTCGAATATACAAGTTCAAATCAATCGATATTTGCGTACCATTACTCTTTAAGAAAACTTTTTAAAATATTTTTAACCTTACTAGCAAATATTAAGCAAAGTTACAAATTATGTAAATTATTCAACATAAATATATAAATTTAAATGTAATTGTAATTTTTTTCGTATTGCATATTGGAAAAGGTAGTACATATTAACTATGAATAAAATATAGTGAACATAAATGAACTACAAACGTATGATGTCATATTTGCTGAAATTATGTTTCAAATTATTAATTCTTTGTGGTTTTAAGATAAATTTTTCGTGAAAATATGAAGCCCTGTATCTGGAGCTGTAACTCTAGTTGGTCATATTTTACTATTCAGTGTGTGATCACCCTAAATTTGTTCCATATTTTTACCGATAATTCTATAATACCATCTTCACACATCTCCAATTGTTTTTAAATGGTAAACTAAATTGTTGGTGCCTTCCAACAAAGTTGCAAAAAATACTGTAGAAAATGGATTCCGGGACTGAGGAAAAAACACCAGAACTCCAAAATGATCTCCCTGAGCAAAGAATACAACGAAAACGTCGCCATACGGATGAGTTTGAACAACAGAACGGTGACACTGCATCTAATACCAATTATGGAGCCGTGGCCGAGTATATACCTGCTGCAAAGGTGCGCGGTGTTGTTGAATCCTACAAAGTTGGTATCATAGACTTTCCGGACGAGCTTCTTTACGAAATATTCAAAAATCTAGACTCCTGGTCGTATTACGTACTTATGCAGTAAGTATGCCGGTTTCTTATTTATGACATACATATGTATGTACATACGTCGGTTTCTATATCATTTCAGCTGCTGCAATCGTTTCTATACTTTATTGATGGACCGACGGTTTTGGCACCATATAGATCTCAGTCAAAAACTATTACCTTTAGGTATACTTGAATTTGTAATGGAACGTACACATCAAGGGACTACAAGCATAAAATTGAGAGGTCCATCTAGAAAATATACAAGTGTGGAAATATTGAAGTTTAACAAAACGTTGGCGGACACTTTCGCTTCGCGAAGTACACAATTAAGTATTTTGGAATTACGTGGCGTTACAGTAGATCTTAGGAACGTAAGTAATTATGCCGTACAGGGTATATGTATTAAGTTTCCCACGAAGTTTATAATGCCCAGAAAGATACATCAGAAATCACACAAAATATATACATGATTAGCTTGACGAACTGCGTCGATATAGCTCTATTCGACTGTCTTTCTGTCTGTATATATGAAAACTAAAACTTTTGAGGTACCGATCTGAAATTTTGTATACTTTTTTTTGCTCGAGGAGCTGTTAATTTGTCGGAACTGCTTGGGTCACTTTAGTATATATAATCCCTCCAAACTGAACGTAATGGGGACATTTTTTTTATTGGACAAGGTAATTCACGAAGTTTGGCACAGATTATTGTCCAAGCAATGGCGCAATCTCCGAATGTTTTTTTCTGATAGGAACGATATAGCTGTATCTATGTAAAGTTCTTTTATTTAAAAATCTTTTATAAAACCAAGTATCTTCAAAATTGGCATAAATTATTTTTCAAAGTAACGGTACAATGGAATAAATTATTGTTCAGCTCGGACCACTATAGCACATAGCCGCCATGGAGTTTTATTTGTGAAGTCTATTATAGCTTCGGTGAAGTTAACGTTTTTTGTTGTTATTAATTGTTATTGTGCGCTAACATTTCTATTCGTTTCTTTGTAGGTACGAATTGTGAATTTTCCGAAAACTTTAAAGCGGTTAGTTTTTAAAGAATGTAATATCTGTAAACCACCAGAAGAACAAACGGTTTTTTCTGGTATTCACACACATTTAGTGAATTTGGAGGTATGTACATAAACTATATTACGATGAATTCAGGTCTATATTCATTCTCACCTTAAAGGAACTTGGTATTGAATTCTGCAGTTGGTTTGAACCTTATTACATCATGATGATATCAAAAATACCTTCACTGCGTTGGCTTAGCCTCAAAGGTTGTCCACGATTGGGTGATTTTATACCGTATGGTAGCATGGCTGCTCGTTTTGGTTTTAAAAAATTAGAGGTAAGTATATATTCTTATATATGTATATGAGTATTGTTATCAACTAAATATTGCCTGAAATTTTCAGTACTTGGATTTGCGTTTCACACCTATAACAGATTCAGATGTTCAATGTTTTAATGTGGTGCTAACATTAAAAGAATTACTACTTGAGTGTCCCTTAAATATGCGTGCCAACGATTCAAAAACTAGCTTATCGACCAAAAATAAAAGTAAAGATTCTGATAGTAAAGATTGTCAACCGTCCACATCGAAGGCATCAGCTTCACGCGAAGACAGTAATTCACCTATTAATTCCATAACTGTGGAGGCAAATTCAAACACACCCGGACAAGAGGGTCGTGACGATACAACCGCGGATCAACCGGAACAACCGACTTGTGCTAGCCCACAACCCTCCACATCATCTTCTTCGTCTTCTACATCATCATCATCGCCTTCATCTGCAATGAATTCACCCTTCGCATCGCCATCGCGCTTAGCGCTAGACAATCCAACAGACAACAACAACACGCCAGAACCGGCCGGCAATGTACCATCACGCAGCCGATTTTTACCACGTCCAGATCAAGTTATATTCTTAGATTTTGTAAACCGACGTCCTAGTATACGGCATGTGCGTCCACCGCCTATATCGGATAATCAAATCGATCAAATGATACAACATCCATTATTTTGGAATATAATCAATCCATTGGGCGGACGTGAAGCTAGCAGGTCGAGCTCTGGGTCAGGGCAAGTACCGCACTTCAGTCATCACCCATGCTGTCGCCAATATCCCATTTCAGATCGTGGAATTTGTTGCTTTGGAAGACCGCAAAATCCAGTAGAGCCTGGAGTAATTTGGATTCGTATTGGCAATCGTCCGAGCGAAAATAGCTTTGTAAGACTTAGTGTAAGAAATTATAAAAAAGTCACCGACATCTCACTGCATCATCTCGTGCAATGCTCTCCTGAGCTCATATATCTGGATCTAAGTGGCACCAGCGTAACGCGTGAGGGCGTTAAACGATTCAAAGCTGGAAAACCTGAATGCCAAATCATAGCCGATCATCTTATTGAGACTAACGACCCGGATATACCGACACTAGATTAATTCTAAAGTACGTTTATAACCTTGGTGCTGTAATATTTATGCTAAACTAATATGCACACAAAATACTATATACATACATACATACATATATAAGTATATGTATATTTCTCTAAACGTAGTTAATAAGGACGCATATGATACTTGTTGACATAAATTTTATTCAGAAATATTATTTTGAAAGTATATATACATACATACATATAAAATGCATATGCAGCGGAGAGATAGTTTTCACAATGTTTAAAAAGATAGTTATAATAATAATTGAATAAATATAGGAAATAATAAGCTTAGTCCTCATTCGCCTCATTATTGGACGATTCCTCCTCATCGTCATCATCGTCGTCGTCGTCGTCCTCATCGTCCGTATCCTCGGACTCGGAGTCCGAACTTTGACAATCAGCAATTTCACCGGTGAAAAACATGACAGCCTTTGGAATTACGCGCTCCTTCAGATAGAAGCCGAGCTCAAAATCATTTTGTAAAATAGCCTAGTCATGCAAGCTAGTTGAATTATATAACTGTTATAATTATATGAATTACTTGCATTTATATCGCAATAGTTTGGATCCTCCGTGTCTTCGGGCAATGTCGGCGGGCTGAAGAAGTCGAAAAACGAAGTGTATGCTGCAAATTTATTTCGTTTGTTTGAATTCTAAATTAACAAAAAAATATTTTTTGAATTTTATGCTTACATTTTTTATCCTTTTCGCTATTGTTTTGCTTCCAATCGATTTTACAACCTTCACATTTGTAAATTTCAGCACCATCATACGACAGCGGATCATCCCCGTCGGGCAGACAGTTCAAAAAGTATGTTTTCGTTAAAATAGTATTCGAAAAAAACTCATTCGGTTCGAAATGAAATTCAATAATGAACATAACTATCGGGTCGTTGCACAATGTCGATCGTATATCGGTGAGATGCTGCAGTTTAACAAGCAAGATACTAAATAAACAACAATCAACTTGCACTTGTCCGTGTAGGCCACATACCGTTAGTATTTTTTCATCCTTTTTGCTTATAAACTCCGTGTAGGATGCCTTGAGTACACGTAACCAAAAGTTTGACAAATTGCTCTCAGTGTTGGCATCCTCTTGTGCCTGCTTGCGATAATCACTGAAGGCGTAGGCAATAAGGTTAACGGTAAATGCCATTTTTTTTTTAAATTAACTATTACTAAGTGAAACTTACTCGAGCAGCTTGGCGCGTTTTTCGAAAATTGCGTTATGCTTAACCTCAAATGCTTTTTCCATATTGTAAATCTCTTTTTGCAAATCCACGTCCAGCTTAATGGTTTCCAAATAAAGCTTTTTAAGCTCAGTTATTGTTTTGGACTCGTCCTCACTAAACTTTTTGTCCTTGTAAAAATATAATATTTTTATTAGCAAGTTTCACATAACGATTTGTTAACGTTTTTGCATATTCCTACAAACATTTTATAAAAAAAATAGCAAGAAGCTTGCCAACTAATTGAAATTTTATGCTTTTTTCAGTATTAAAGAATAAGAGTTTTACATAAAATTTGTTACGTGAAATAATTTCCTTTGGCGCAAAAATATAAAAATGCAACAAAAGCAATAACGAAGCACCGTTGTAGCTTGCTTGATGCTAATCGCTAATCGCAAAAAAAATCAAGAAAATTAGTCGAGTCTTCAATATTTAAGGTAAGTGGGTTTTGCTTCTCGGCATAATAAGGAAAAGAAAAAAACGTTATTTTCGGCAGCACCGAAGCTGAAAGACCCTTCACAGGAGCATTTCCTGTAGCATAAAGGGTATCAAAAAATCTTTATCTTGGTTTTGATCGGTAAGTTTGTATGACAGCTAATGCTATCATGGTCCGATTTAATCGGAGATTGTAGCATTGACTTGGAAAATAATTCATGCAAAATTACGCGAAGATATTTTGGGAAATGAAATAGTTTTCCATACAAGGAAGACTCAACTCGTCACGGTGACAATTTATAGATATACTTTATATGCTCTCCGACGTTTCCTTCTGCGTGTTGCAAACTTCCTGGCAAACTTAACAGTAAAATAGCGCCCAAGATAGCATTCTTTCACGAGCACTTGTGAATACTTGCCCTTTGACCGTTACTCACCGCTGTTTTCTTGGCGCTTGCCACAGAATTCTGCTTTGACACTGGAATCTTTGGTAAGCTGCGCATCTTCATTGATTCCATATTCATTTTTTACAGTTATATTGGCTCACGGAGCTGAAATTAACGAAAATTGTAGAATTGAAATGTTTTTGATTAAAAGCAAAATAACATAAATTTCTGTTTTTCAAAATTTAGACACTAAAAGACAAGCCGAAGCTATTTTTAACGATTTGGCTCGTTCGTTTTTATTTCTACGAACACAAGTAGAATATTTATGCATGAATGCGGTATGATTTCAAAATCTGTACAAATCCCTCTGCTCTTTCTTGTGTATTCATCCTTCAGATTGGTCAACAGTTGAAGGTTTTCTTGCTTTGCATGCGGGCGCCGCTTTTGCATGGACTCATTTAAAGTCGTTCCGCGCGACTTCCTAGCAATTTGAGGAAGGTTAAACTTGCGGGCCATCGTTAAATTTGGCGTTGAAAAATGTCGTAAAATAAAGTTGTTTCCTAATGTATTTACTCGTAACAAGGATTTAGAGGCAATAAGTGTGTGAGCTGGATCGCCTCATAATCCATAGCAAATGTTTAAGGTTAGAAAATTCCACGTCTATCAATTATCACTTTGTAACTGTATATAAATATTTAGTTACCGTTATAAATATTTTGTTACCATTAATCGGTGCTTAATTGTAAATTTTTAATGAAATAAGATATTGAGTTTTTTGAGAATTTTGTATAAAACTCATTATTTTAAAGTTCAATTTAAATATTTGTCGTATAAAAAATTTTTCGTCGTTCCTCCTTTTGTTCAATTCTATGTACTTTTTTCTTCAAATTTTCAAAATTCGGCCATTGTGACGTTATTCCTGGCAGTATTCCCTTCGTTCAAGACCTTGTAAAATTTCATTAAGATCGGTAGCTCGCGAGAATCCTTGACAACTGACTTTGAAAACACAGTTTCGAAAAAAACGCTAGTTCTAAGAGACTACTTAGCTGATTTCGAGTGTCCAACTTTTCTAGTTCTGTAAAAAGTGTCGTTTTTTAGGTAAAAAATTGTCGTTTTTTTTTTATGCCAATTTCACAATTATCAACCAATCAATAAGATCGTAGGTCATTGTGTAGTAAATGTATTCAACAATACTCAGTTTTTATTTAAAGCCATCCTTTTTGTTGCTTGCATGCAATTTAACAAACCACGAACGAAAGTTACTCGATGAGGCCTTTTGTTCCATTTAAGATCCATCTAAGATATAGAATATACACATAATTGCCGACAGTGGCGTAGCTACAACTTCGAGCGCCCGGGGCCAAGGATGTTCTGCCGCCCCCCTTTATCTACCTACCTACAAGTTTCACAAAAGTGAATTTTTATAAAATATCATCGATATTAAGTATATAAAATTTAGGAACTAGAAGCCACGCAAATTCTGAAGTTCCGTTATCTTTTGTAATAAATTTTGTAAAAAAGTGTATTGAAGTATTTTTCTGAATATTAAAAAACAGCGAAGATCGTTTTGCCGCCCCCAAGACGTTGTGCCCGGGGCGACGGCCCCCTTCGCCCCCCCCTATCTACACCACTGATTGCCGATATCTGCAAATTTCTTTTATGTGTCTTCTGATGGTTAGGGCTCACTTTGCTTGTATTAGTTCATAGCTATCCACATTCGGTAATGTTCAACCCAGACTCTTACTTTAAAGGAAACTTTTGGAGTGGTATGTGTATATGATATCTCTCTACACTTCGCATGCTCTGAATAATAAACTTCAGGAAGAGTTTGGCGTTTTAAAGGGTAGCAACTGCTCTAAATGTCGTGCACTGCACTGTTTTGTCTTAAACATAGCGAAAAAAAGAAACTAATTATGCCTCGAAGTGTAATTAATCCCCAGCGGGCGATTCGGTACGGCCTACTGTTGCCACACTTCATGCGAAACGCATTTCATGTAGCTGTAACTGGTTAGCGGTGTCAATGAAGCAGCGCATCGGCAATTATGGCACAAACGCGCTGTCCTGTGTCCAATTGACAAACGTTTATTGCTTACTAATTGAAGATACCGAATGCGCAGTACCGTTCACTGTTTACCATCCATCAGGTACTGCAAATGAACAGAAGCAGAACAAATAACGAGCCTGCCGTAGCGCCGTAAGACTCCCAAAGCACCAACCGCTCCGCCGGCGCTACTGCCAGCTGGCCGTTTGCTCATTTCTGTGCGCAGCTCAAGAGACCTGTAGCGTCGCTTGTCCAAGTCCACTCACTCGGGTGGGCGCCAGCGCAGAGGACACGCACGGCTGCACTCAGCAATGTGGCGCGTTGCATGCCACCGGTGGCGGTAAAAGTCAACAATGAGTCACGAAAGCCGCACGGAGTCACACCGGGCGTCCAGCGAGGCGCATTCAACGAAATCACAAAATACTTGGCCGAAGTGCACGAAGGAAAATTCGTTATAAAATGGGCATGGAAAGACAAACCAAAGCGTAAGGTTGTGTGGGAGCAGCCTGCAAACTGAAATGAAACGAAATTATAAGTGGGAATACATACGTGTTTATAAATGTACATATGTACTTGTGTGTGAGGAAAAAATGGCGCAAATGTAAACAAATTCAGCGAAGCGAAAGAAAAAGTCGCCGGACCGTTGAGCGGTGCACGTGTGTGCGTGCGTAGACAATCGGTTATGTGTGTCGCGATGTGCATTGTTGGCATCACATTTGCCGTTATTAATTTTTTGCGGCACACGCTAAGCACCTTGGGGAAATTAACTTAAAAAAATAGTTTCATTTATTTTAACGTCGCCCTTTTCGCAATCCCTATTTTACTAAAGACCGGGCAAGAGCTTATGTAACTCATACTATATATGTGAATATGTATGTCTCTAAATAACGACACTTTCTTGTAGACATTCTTCATCAGATGTCTGCAACCTGTCAGTGTGTTTTATTTTTCTTATTTGCTAACCTTTGAAAAGTTGAACACTGATTGCAATTCAAGCCACATACATTGGGCGCTTTCATTTAACGGTCTTGTTACTTTAATAATATTTTTTCTCTTCGTGGACGCAACATTCATTCTGTTCGATCCCTGTAAAGGAATTCCAGTCGTTAAACATCGTAGCTCTGAAGATAATAAGTCTTTTTTTCCTGATCCTTCTATAGGAGTTTGAATTCGGCCACGTATTTTGAGTTTTTGACATCTCATTTGCTATTGCGGTCGCTTTGGAAGAATCCAAATATAATGTTTCCGATATTACTATAAGCGAAGAAGCTGTCCCGTTTTAATGCAAATGGCTGATACCCACATATCGTATGTGAACTGCATTAGGTTGAGTTATATTCCTGGGGCTTGGAGGCAGGTTAGGGTTGCGTCCATCCCGAAGGGCGATAAGAGACCGCATATGTCGGCTAAGGATTTCAGACCCATCAGTACCTCCTCTTTCGTATTGAAAACGTTAGACAGTTGGACTGATCTGCACATAAGGGATAGTATCCGATAAATCAAAGGCACAGCATGTATATTGCAAAGGTAGGCCTTGCACCCTCTTGTCTTCTGGCTCAAGAGGTTCATAAGGAACAAGGAGCTTGCAGCGGGGATCTTCCTCGATATTAAGGAAGCATTGAACAACGTTCTACCAGAAGCGGTCATTATAGCTTTGAATAGGTTAAGGGTTGAATCGAACATATCTCAAGACTTTCCTGCGATTT
Organism: Bactrocera correcta; assembly: GCA_027475135.1. Lineage (NCBI taxonomy): Eukaryota > Metazoa > Arthropoda > Insecta > Diptera > Tephritidae > Bactrocera > Bactrocera correcta. Next base: position 33,840,412 of record CM050326.1, on the reverse strand, counting down.
AACGATCGTGGTGGAATAGGAAGTTGCGCAGGCACAACAGAATGTGAGCAGGGGTACCCCACAAAGGGGAGTTCACTCGCCACTTCTATGAATTCCGGTTGTCAATGATCTTCTGGAAAAGCTTGAGGAAATAGGCTGCCAGGTGATAGCCTCTGAAAACGATGTAGCTCTCATTGTTGAGTCCATATTTCTGAATATCGTGTACGAATCAGGGGTACTTTAGTATCGGAAGTGATTGGGCTGCTGGAAATGGCCTCTCCATACATCCCAGCAATACCGAACTCTCACCAAAGGTAGTTCTTTGGTTCTATGAAACCATAGTTGAACTCATAATATTCTACCGAACATTGATCGAAGGTGCTGGATAAACTAACTTTGCCAAAATTTAGCGAGTGTTCAACAGGCTCTCTAATCAGCATTTGTGATGATGGTGGGGGAAAATGTACAGCCGCGAAAGCTGCCATCAGACTAAGAAAATCTGGGTTCTTAGATGACTGCAAGCCTGAACACTTCATTCCAAAATACTTGGAAATTGGTAAATCGCAGAAGCAACAGAGACTCTTCGCTGTCAGCAAGGTTCACCTTTCAGTGGTTGGACTGGACACTATCTGATCGAAATCGGAAGATTGAATATTTTACCATATGCCAGCTGCATTAGTAGCAGATGATATCGAATCATCTCAACAGTTTCTCCTCGAATGCCACGCCTTTGATATCCAGGTGAAATAGCGGAAATGGTAATACAATAAAACACCTAAGCAAATTTTTGATAGGTTCACGGCGTTTTTGCCGATAGCTGATATTCAACTACAGAAGTTTTTCGTTTGACATCACAAAAGGATGTAGGATTCTCTGCCCTTTGATAAGGGATCAGCCCTTTTAACCCTAACCCTAACCCCTAGGCTAACAGGCCCTTTCAAGTGTGTTATTTACAAAATCACAAATAACCTCCATTATATATTTAGGCAATTGACGTCGAAGACACTCCTTAACATCTTACAATAACCCTATATTTTGTTATGTAAAATTTAACCCTGACTGTAGAAAAAATGCATTTTCACTTATTTTAATACAATCTTGGGAGGACCATCATCACATTTTTGGTTTTTTCGGTTTGGAGCACTATTCGCTAGAGTGACGACGTAATATTCAGAAACCCACGTCCCCTAACTAATAATAATGCATTCGGTAGGGTCCGCAGCTACGTCAAGCATATCTTTTGCGACCTCTACCCCACGTCTTTGGGTAGAAGTCCAGCATTGACATGCTTTATACCCAAATCATTAACCAAAATGTGTTGATTCGCTCCATAACGGATCTAGAGATCCTCTGTTAACTTTCTGGGGCTAAAATGTTGACTTTCAAGCACTGTTGGTGGATGGACAACTCGTATGAGACAAATCCTCGATGGAACTCACAACCTTCACTGAATACAAACACTTGTGTTCGTGAAATAGTGGAGTCCACAAAATACGTCTGGAATATACTATATGTATGTAATTATTCCGCAGCTGCGTGCCGCAAAACTTGAGGCAACTTGTTTTTCCATTTTTCAATTCGCGTCATAACCAAACAGCTGCAACAACTTAGCATTTGGAGATCAAACTTCACACAAACATAAAAAAGATTTATCAATCTTGGAATTTGATCCGGTTTGCTTGCACAGTTTAAAAGGGTCAGTCCGAGTCATATTTGATCAGATGGTAGTACTAAAGCCTTCTAAAGCCATCTCAATCAAATACGCCCACTACCGATATGGAGGAAAAATGGCTTTAACGTTAAAGCACCAAATCAAGTAATGGCCTTCAAAAATCAACTGCATACGAGGTTCTTAGAAAGCTTCCATTCTCTTACTTATGTATGTTTCCCTCGCTTGTGAGATGAGATTAAGTATGCAATGATGCAGAACAGTAAAATGACGCTTGCAGCTCATTGCAACTGCGAATTAAATGTCACAACTAAACTAAAATTGTTGTACGTGTAATAAGTTGTCTCCTAAAGCTTTATTTAAAATGGATGGGTGGTTATACGTGTGTGTGTAACAATGGAGGCGACGTGCGTGTGAGCACTACGTAGGAGTATTCATGGGTGTATGTGTGCAATTCCAGACAATATTACAACTTATTGCCACATCCGTTTCCGCAAACGATTTCATTGAAGCGGAAATAAAGATATCCAATAAACCGTGTTATTACCGCTATTTTGGTTTTACATGAATAGTTTCGCATTTAGGTGCGCTTGTTTGCATGGCTCTGTGTTTGTGTGCGTATGTGCTGTCAATTATGAATGCATGCATTTGCAATGTTGTTGGTGTTATAGTAGTAATACGATTTCAAAGCTTTTTTGTGCTATAAATGATTTTTCTGATTAACTTTTTTGAGCTTAATGCGTATTTCTTGTAGGGTGTTGGAAGTAGATTGGGGTGTTCCATCTTTTTTAATATAATAGTGATTCGTATTATATTTAATACGGTGCTCTTAAATATTTTCGAACTTAAATATTGAAAAATTTTTGTGAAAAAATATTTGTGGTTCCCTACTTTTTTTTTAAAGAAAAAACACAAAAACATCAAATTTAATGGGGAATGTTCATTATCATTCGAAGAAATAGTCTTTGGCATTTATTTTTTGAAGATTATCTTTCAAATATTGGCCGCGGCTACCTCTCAGATGGTCCGTCCGTTCAGTCCAATTTTCGATCGATTCGAGCATTTCGACTGGCAAATAGCAAGCATGTTGTTATGAAATTATCTGCTCACTGAAGTGTTCTCTCAATAAATCAATTAATTAGTGCGATGTGAGGGAAGTGGCGCAGTCTTGTTTGAACCAAACGTCGCCGAGATCTCGAGCTTCAATTTCAGACATCAAATAGTCGGTTATCATAGCGCGGTAGCAGTCGCCATTGACGGTTACGTTCTCATAATTTTTGATGATTTCATCGGCCTACAAATCACACCAAACTATCCGCACTATCCAGTTGGTGGTGCTCAATCTTTGGGCGTTCTTTTGATATATATTATTTTAAGCAGCCTTCTAAAGAGCAAAGTTTATGGTGACTATCTTCCTGGTTGGAATGGTCCATCTGGAAGCAATTTCAAGCCAAGGATTGCCGATTTTTTGGAAAAACTATATATATGTATATATATTAGGGTGTTTTTTTGTTTTTTCTTTTAAAGGATTATTTTTTTCAGTCCCTTCATGAAATTTCCTTGGAAATATCCAGAAAAAAATCCCTGAACACTTGAGCCTTAATATTAACATTAAGAACTGGATCAAGGCATATAAAAATGTCCATTAAAAATACGCGACAATCGTGATTTTTAATCTTTAAATTTCTAGAGTTCAGAGGCATTTTATTTGCTACAAAATAGATCCGAGGTCAAAATCGCTATAATTAATACTTCTCGAGATATTCGGCTTTAATTCGGCTGTATGAAATTTTCATATCTTTTTTATTACATGCCATTTATGAAATTAGTCGGCAGTCCTTACGCTTGTCTCTTTGAAGTACTTAAAATGAATTTGGCGATTTTTACGATGGGAGAAATTATTCAACAAAGCAACTCGATTAAATTTTGTGTGGTGCCAAAACATCTACAATATTGGATAAGGCCTGCGGTGATACATGAATGTCGCGAGCAAGTTTTGACGACAAACCACGTCCAGGACGGCCACCAACATAAACAGATGATCAAGAGGTCAATAAAATACAGGAATTGGAGCTTGAGCTTGATCAATGAAAACTATTTTGAAAGATAATTTGGTCTTCAGAAAAGTAAAAGTATTACTGGCGATGAGCTTTAAATCTATGCTTACGACCCGAAAAAATAATCGGCCGAATATTGTGGCAAAGGTGAACTGGAGCTGAAAAAACCACCGGCAAGTCAAAAATCAAGGTATTGTTGACAGTTTTCTTCGATTATCTAGATGTGGTCCACTCCGAATTCCTTCCGACCTATCAATAAGGTTACACGTAGTTTGTGCGAAGCTATTTGTAAAAAAGGCCGGATTTTGGGCAGACAACCCTTGGTTTTTGCACCAAGATAATGCACTGTACCATACTTCATTCGCCTGGTTTAGTTTCGTGTGACTTCTGCCTATTTAGCAAACTCAGACGACCGCTCCGGAGAAGTTTTGAGTCAATTGGAGACATTAAACGTGAATCGCTATGCGCATTGAAGGTTCTTCCGAAAAATTACTTGAAAAACTTTTTCTAGGTACAAAGGTACTAGGGCCAGGGAGGATTACTTTGATGGCGACGACATAGATTTTGAAGAATAAATTAAGAATTTAGAAATTATTTGTTATTTTTTACTCATTGTGGTACTTAAGAAACATATGTATGTATATGTAAAAGCATTTCCACAATTTAGCATTTTTGTTCATAACCACAAATATGAGTATGTAACGTTGTCATAGACGCCAACTTGATCTCTGTGAATAGTATATATTACATGTGCACATGTATGTAAATGTGTTGCCTTGTGTGATTAACATAAATGTCTGCTGCTAATTTGTACATTCATTCATTACTTAATTTCTTTGCACCTGAAAACACACACGTACACACAAGTATGCTTACACACACACTGGCAAATTTATTTCCTTCATTAGTGGCATTTTGAATCTTTTTGAATGGCGATAATGAAATTTGCACTTTGACTGCAGGTGAATGTGGGGTGTACACGCCGCCATTATTGCAACGAAATCAACAGCAATATTCATGCGCACATACAATTACACATATTATATATACATATGTGCATACGAGTATGCAGCGTGATACCTGACAGAAGTGCAAAGACAGCAATAAAGTTTTGAAAAAAAAAAGTATTTCTGAGAACTCTCTCTATTCACAGTGCGTGGCTGTGTGGGTTGACTGTCTGCAGGTGTGCATATATGTGGGGAAAGTGTTTCACATCACAGGTACATTCTAATAAACTCCCTCCTTTTGCTGTTGTCAATTCTACTTCCGTCACTGCGGCTTACAGTGGCAAATTACTACAAATCGCATAAATTGTTCGCAATAATTGTAAACATCGCTGATTTAATGTTGAAAAGATTTCGAAATCTGCGTTTAAGTGCCGGCGGGGGGTGGGGTAGCGTCCATAAACTAGTAGCGCGGGTTTTATTGCGAAAGTTTTCCAAAGTTTTCATGCATACGAAATATGATAATGTAGTTATATCTTTCATTATATAGGTACATATGTATATCTGCACATATGTAAGTACATACATATTTATATATAAGAACTCTTGTGTAGTTACAAGTATATAAAATTTAAATGTATATTAAAGGAAGATGACTGGTTTTGGGGGGTAAATCGGATGTAAAACGATTCTGTTTTTTTTTACTTAAGTATATATAATATACGTATACGAGTATGTATATCTCTCTTTTCTATAAAAAAAAGCTCTTAAAATCGCCAACTAAACATAGAAAAATTGCATTAAAAACTATAATCGAATAATAAATTGGCAACTACTTGCGGCGAAGAGGAGCCAAAGAAATAATTTGCATTGAATTTCTAGGATTCTTAAAATTACCACAAATTCAGATATTATATATATATGAATGTATATGCATGCATACTATATAGTATATACAGATAAATATTCAATGAAAATACGCGCAAAACTAATTGAATGAAAAATAAAAGAAAGAGAGACAGAAAGCTATAAAGTGTATTTTTCAAATATGAGCATATATGTACATTGTGACAAAAAAGCACATGGAAATTATAATTAATTTCCCTAGGAAAAAATATATTTAAAAAATATATATTTTGATAAGTAGGTAGGACTGTCTTTAATTACTACGCTAAACATGAGCGCGGCCTGTCAACCAGTTTGCTTACAGCAGCTGCTTAAGTCGGTACACCTCAGTAGTGCTTTGCGATTTTTACAATAGATGAAAATATCGAAGAAAACAACTATATCAAATGTTGAAAAAGGCTTACGGTCATTCATTTTTATCAAAAACACAAGCCTACGATTGGTACAAAGTCTTCAAAGACTGTCGAGAGATCGGTGCAGACATATGAATGATATGGTGCTTGAAAATCGTCAGGCAAGTGTTAGAGAGATAACAAGAGAGCTCGCCATCTCTCGCGAATCCGAATTATTTTGGTGAATATTTTCGGTATGAACGCGTTCCAGCTCGACTCGTTCTGATAAAGCTGATTTTTTTTCAAAAAGAGTACCGTAAACAGGTCTCTTTGAACATGCATGATCGTGCGTACTCCGATCCCATATTTATGGAGAGACATGGGTTTATGAGTTTGACATGCAAACAGTCAACAATCATCGGTATGGAGGGAAAAACAAGCCGAAACCAAAAAAGAAAAACACGCCAAAGAGGCTCATAAATCAAGGTGATACTCATTGTTTTTTCGATATTCGTGGTTTGATGCATCATGAATTTGTTCTGTAGGGACAGACGGTCACTAAGAAGTTCTGTTTGGCCATATTGAGTTGTTTTCGTAAGAACATCCGTCCAAAACAGCCGAAAATGTGATAATACAGCATCGCATCGAGCCGTGATTAGGTCCGAATTTAAAGCCAAAAACGCAAGGAATACCATCGATCAATCACCGTGTTACCAGATGGAGTCGAATCTGATGTGAGTGATTTTTTCTTGTTCCCCAAACTGAAGTTGTGGCTCCGTGAAACCCGTTGTGAGTCGATCTAAGAGGTAAAACAAAATTTGCTGAAGGTAAACACAAAGAGAGCTTATGAAAAGTGTTTCGAGAGCTGAACAAATCATTGGCATAAGTGTATTACATCTGGTGGGGATTGCTTTGAAGGAGAAAACATAATTATTGATGAATAATTGATTTATTTAAAATTTCCGGGTACTTTTTTGTCACAATGTATGTATTATATACAGCCTTAGACAAATAAATAGTACACTTCTGAGAAATTAAGTGGAAATTTTGTATTGTATTATAATCGTAGTCTGCCATAAACTTTCTAGAGAACTAATTTTCATTCTTGGCACCACAAATATTCATTTCATTGGTTAATATTAAATGGGAGTCGTTTATTAAGGAGCACATTTAGAGTGACAGCTTAAAAATTAGGGTTTTTGAAATTAAAAAACCAAATATTTTAAGATTATAAGGGTATATTTATACATATTTAAAAAATACACATAGGGGTTTCACATAGTCCCAAAAAGTTATAAGTTATAACGCTCCGAAAAAATAGCATTGAGAATTGTAAATGCGTAAACTCATTTTTGTATGTAATCCAACAGGAATTTTTTTTAAAGAATTGTAAAAATTTAGAAATCCATGATTTTACGATGCTTTATGACGGGTTGTGAGTTTTAAAAGAAAAAAATTTTTCTCGAGTTATACGTGATCTCCGATTACGACAAAAAGCTGTTCTTCCCTGATGGAGTGATTTCGGCTTTTTCGTAGATTGTATCTAAAACAAAACTCTTCTTCTAGAAGATATTCCTACACTGACCGACAACCGAAAAAAATAATAAAAATTTACAAAAAGGAGGAGATGTAAAAAAAATTTGAATTTTAGTCGTTTTGGGGATTAGATTAAAAATCTGGCAGGTCAGAATATGTAGAAAATATTAATAGTAATCGGATCATTTGTTCCTGAGTAATAACTCATACTTTTCGGTGCTTAAAATGACCTTGATGACACCCATACATAGATATATTCTGTAGCTTTTCCAAAAACAGTAGAATATAGGCTTTTGAAGCAGACCTCGCCTTTTTTAAGTTATTTCTCCTTTTTTTGTACCTTACCTTACTCATAAAAAGCTTACTCCTAGACACTGTTATATTACTAATCTTCTTCCACCTAATCTTTCTTAAGTTTTCTAGATTTGTACTTGACCTTACTCAGAAAAACTTACTCCTAAACAATCTTGCATTGTTGATGTTCCTCCACTGAATCTGATTTAAATCTTACAGGTTTGATGGCTTTTCTTCCAGCAGGGGCGGTATATTAAGGTACTAACAATCTGTCCTTCTCGATCTCGATTTAGGGAATTGGATGAAACATACATTATATGGTTCAAATTAAATGATTCTTTGTACGAATACCCATTTAACGTTCCGGGATCTGTTGTAATTTTTACCAATTCCCTAGATCTCTAAAAAAATCTAAGCCAAGCACCTAGTTCAGATGCAAGAACATCTACAATACTATTAATATTACTGCCATTGTGCTCACATGTACAATATATTAAGAATATTATAATTCTTATGCAAATCACGAATCCACCTTCCACCCTGCCAGCTTCCACCCCGCCAATGTAACAACTGCATTGCACCGTTATGCTGAAGGATTCATCTGCAGTGCGAAGAAGAAATCGCTTTTGGCGGAATTCAAACAATTGAAAAGGTGAAATAAATGAAATTGTGCATGTGCAGCATCAAACGGAATCGTAGTCGATGCAATTCATATATAACGGCATTGACGACAATGCTGATGCACCGTTACTGTTGCTGCTGCTACGCCATTGCCACTGCCAGAGCGAAATGAATACGTAAATTGTATTATTAATATGAAAATAATCCAATAAAGCTTATTTTGTATGCAATTTGGCTTAGGAAGAAACAAAAAGAAATCAGTAGATTTACGAAATTTCACTTCACAGCGACGTCAGTCGACGGTGACAGTGTTAGCTACATAATTGAGTTGCTGACGGAGTTCGGCTGCACATTCCTCCACAGTGATGACTGTGTATGTGTGTACTATATGTAAGTGTATGAAGATATGAACGTAACGGTATGATGTTTTCATATTGCAATTGTTGGTGGTTTGAGCAAAGGTTTATATTGTATATATGCAAAATGCAAATAAATTTATGAGTATGTGTGTGTATAAAAGTGTTAGTTTGATGTTGTTGCACTCTTAGCTGCCTAGAAGTCGCAACAGGAAATAGTTTAATTAAAGTTCCAGGAAAATCATTATGGGTACTTGTCGTTTACAGGTGGTAAAATCCAAACGGCATACATTCTATATATGTATGTAGTAGAGATGTATGGTAAATGCAGTGGTTGACAAATGGGCTCTGCGGTGGCATTTATTTCGGGAATAGAGTAGTAGCCGAGGAGATGATTTTTTTATAAATATAGTTCCTTATATAAAAATTTTCAAAAGGAATCTTTTTATTTTATAGTGCTTTGATCCTCACATTTATGACCCTTTTCTAAAGAAATCACCTGTGAAAATATTAGTCAATTTTATTGATCAGCTGATGCTTCGTGGTCAATAAGTTTTTATGAATTGTGCAAAACTGTTAAAGCTCTTCGCGGAGCACAATTGCTATAAGAACTTCTACTCTCCATATAACGGTACTTCTAAAGGCGCAAAACAATAACTAAATCTGCCGGAGCCGTTTAATTTGCTTCCGAGATGTCATGAGAAAGTTTAAATGGAGCCGGAGTCAAGATTGGACAATGGGTGTGGCATTGCCCATTTTTAGGGGTAATTACATATCTCAAGACCCGCTCGACCGATTTGAACCAAATTTGGTACGTGACATTCCTTTGACCCTTTTAGTAGTGTCTCTGTGTGCTACAAAAGGGTAAAACGGTCAGTACTTACCTGAGTCCCATAAACGTAATATAAAGATTTTCGAAGTTCCGGTTGCAGAGTAATCGGGTTATTCTAACAACTCCGCCGTCTTCTAAATTTTTTTGAGCTTCGCCGTTTTGTAAATTTTCGATTTTGTACGTATAACAATCTCTAAAAGAGAAGTTTTTTTTGCTTCATATACGGGCAGATCCTCACTTTTAAAAAATACTTAAAATTTTTTTGTTTGTTTTCAAATATGTATTAGTTATCTTCAAATTTTTAAAATATCTCATCCAGTAGTTTCCCAAAAAATTTTTTTTTTAGGCTGTTACACTTGTGCCCCTTAAGCCGCTGCAGAATGGCTAATCTATATTACTGAAGCTTTTTCATGATGAGAAAACATTCGAAAGTTCGCCGTTCAGCGTTCACACTCTGAGATCGATATCAAGTCTGGCCTACTACTTACTTTTAGTTTGACGTCACCGCATTTTTGATTTTTTTTCTTGAAATAAATTTTATGGATCTAGGTATATTCTGAAGATTTATGTTAACTTCGACTTTACAACTCAAAAAAAATTGCTTAAATTTAAAATAATTTCAACCTAGTTGCTGTAACGTCAAACGCTGCCTTCAACAATTACATGCTCATAAAGTTTGCAAACCCCTGCATTTAGTTTATCTGCGAAATTGCAATTAGAAAATTTTGTGTACATCCTTTCTTAACAATTTCACACCTAAGAATAAATAAACTGTTACATTCATGCATGCAGTAACCGGTGGGTAAATCCATTAAGCATGAAGCAATTCCATAGCAAGTAAAAAATGTCATTGCGTATGAGTAACATTTGTTTGTTGCGAAAATATGAACATACATACATTTGTATGTTGCAAAGTTGCAGCAAAGTTCTTTTGTATTAAATTTTTGAATCGGGATTTAATAAAATTAGATTAAATTTTAAAAATAATGGTGGTCAATTAATGATTCGTGGAATCACATTTTAGACATGCCTTTCACGAATAATATTTGACAATAATAATAATAAATGATATTAATATATAATTTTTTATTTAATTCATTTTCTAACAAAGAAGTAATTTATCAGTAATTTTAATGAAAAACGTCGCTCTAAAATACCCTCCACAGGTGCATTTCTTATAGCATAAAATTTGTGAAAAGATCTTTTACCTTAATTTTTTGTTTGCCCAGTTTGTATGGCAACTTTATGCTATATTGGTCCGATCTAAACAATGTGTTTTGATAACCTGGAACATATAATTCCTGCCAAATTTCGTGAAGATTGCTCGTGGATTTTGCTCGCCAAGTTTGTATGACAGGTATATGCTAAAGCGATCGGATCTGATCAATATATCCAGTGAATGTAGCTTTGCCTTGGAAAATTATCATTTTCGTGAAGATATCTCATCAAATAAAAAAATATCCATACATGGATTTGATTTTGATCGACCAGTTTGCAGTCAGCCATAGCCCATAGTTGTCCGATAACGGCGGTTCCGACAAATGAGCAGTTTATTTGTGATAAAGTGAAAAATTTCAGACCGATATCTCAAGAATTGACGGACTAGTTAAGTCAATTAACTTCGATTCTCATTCCTGCTCTATTTTTCGAAACCGTTTACAGTTTGGTTCAACGCATTAAAAACGAGTTACATGCATCTAAATGTTAAAATTGCCAACAAATACTATTAAATTTCGTGTAAAAAAAGGTCCAAAATTTTTTCTAAAATCTGCTTCAAGTATCCAGTTTTAGAATCTCTAAATCATTAGTGGAATTACCCACAAAAGTGCAACGATAAAACAATTGGGCCTACAGGAAATATAAGAACCGATACAAAGCATTGCATTGAGAATCTTCGGTACTGTTTACAATATTCTTTAACTATATGAGAAAAAAATTATTTTGGAAAATTTGATTTTGTTTAAATTTCTTTAACAGCAATTGAGTTGCCGTTTTTTCTCACCACCAAATCACTCCCAATCGGGAATTGTGTAATGTGTACACTCATTTAACAGTAAATGCACAACAACTTATGCAAGTTGTTACGCCAAAATACAAACTGACGCCCCTCATGAGCAACTCAATGTGTAAGTCGTCATGTGTGAGTGTGTTTGTTGTGCAGTGTGCCTTAAGTTACGAAGTAAACTTGGCGGCACAAAAATAATAGGGGAATGTATCCAGTTGAAAACTAAAATTCTCCACACTCCGTTGAAATCTACACACACTCATCCACACACGCACAACCGCATAAGCTGTTGGCACCTTAGTTACACACACGTTTATACAAATACTAGTGTATGTGTGGTGGTGTGTGTGTATTACTGTATACATATGCGCATCTGAGGTTATGCATGAAACATCTCGAAAATTATAATATGCAAAATTGCTTTTGCTTGCATTTGTATGCTTTCTTCGGCGTATATATGTATGTATAAGTGTGTGTAACAGTGCGCCGGTATGTGTCACCGGGCTATGCCGGCGTCTTTGATGAAATGCATTTAGTGCGCTCCAGTGCTTGCTGATTACGCTGCTCCTGCAGCGGATTTCTTCCATTCACTCAGCCCAATTTAGGAATTACACTGCTCCGCATATGCATATATACATACATACAAGATTGTGCCGTTCGCACGTACAAAAATGTGCGTACAATTGTATGGGTGTGTGTATGTGTCTGGGGCGCTTCACGACCTTTTTGCTCACAGCAACACCCATACATATTACATAACTCACGCCTTCTTTCCCTCCATCATTGTATTATATTAGTTTTTGGTTATTTCAAGCTTTTAATTTAATCTCACAATGACGTGAGATAGAGTTTTTAATTAATTTAACAAAATCTGTTGGCATTGTAGCCAGGGTTATTTTGGGGTCAAATCTGTTTTCGTAAACTGTAGCCAATGATAACAACTTAATAAAGTAATTTATAAATGAGAAAATGCAATAAAAGCATTTTTTTTTGCGAGGAAGTGACGTCTTCTTCTACACAGACTTAAAGTCAGGGAGAGAAAGTAATTTCATTAAAATGTAAAGTACAATTTTAATTCTTTTGTTATAACTTTGAATTTGGGAAATTATTAGGTGTTGTTTACTTTATATTCTTCTAACTTACCTTGCTTAGATGTCAAAAGTGGCCTCGAAAAGTAGTAAAGCATGTAGAAATCAAGCATTAAAAGTTGCCTACAATTAGGCTCTTAATTGATTTTAGCAAAGACACACACCTAATACGTTATTATTTTTAGAAATCTTTCCAAATGTTGGCGCATCTTAAGAAAGAGCAGCCTGTTACAATATTAGTACTTATATCAAAGCGATTTTGGTTACCAACGGATAGAAAATTCTCATATTTTTTGCTATCACAGCTGGCACTGCGTTAAACACTTTCAGAAGTGGGAAAGTCTCACACCTTTTTAACACAGTACCCTAGTACTCTGAACTAACTTAAAATTGTAGTCATTCGTCATATATTTATAGTCCTGTATACGCCTTGTGCTAGCTGTCTCACCGATTGGTCTGACGAAAATATATTGAAGCATTGAGTTCGCTGACACTACAGACTAGTGAAGGGATATCTAGACTTCTTTTCTATATTAAGCATTTGAAAGTAACGTGCCTGGTCCAGCGGTATTTCAGTATACTCTAAGGCTATTGAGCTCGTTAGGACTGGTACTTTAGTTTCTATCTACAGAGTGTGAACGGGTAGGTGCTACGTTCGTTTCTTGTGGTTTAATATTGAATTTTTGGGCTTCAGACAAGCTTGGCAAGCTTTAGTCAATTACCAGCAGCTCTATAGTCGCAAGATCATTTTGGCCGGGGGGAAGTCGGAAAAGATCTAGAGGAGCTGTTAGCTCTACACCTTTCAATGATTGCAGGAGTTTATAACTGAGCACCATCTGATCCGCACTCATGCGGTAAGATTAAATATCTAACATTTAGGCATCCAGGTGAAATAGCGAAAATGGAAATAAAATACCTTAGATAGTTAATATCCAACTGCAGAAGTATTTTTGTCTCGCTTCACAAAGGACTGGACTTAACTATTTATGTGACATCTCTCCCCATACCGGCGGATCAGCCATCTAAGAAGAAAATCCAATATTATAGAAGCAGTTTGTGATTAGGAACATCTGATGAGTCGGTGTTACAAGTTTTCGAGAGAAAGGTTTTGGGGGAGATTTATAGTCATTTGCGCATCGGCAACGATGAATACCGCTTTCGACGTAACCATGAGCTGTACGAGATATACGAAAACATTGATATAGTTCAGCGAATTAAGAGACAGCGGCTGCGCTGGCTAGGTCCGAATGGATGAAAACACTGCAGCTCTTAGAGTTTTCGACGTAGTACCCGCCGGGTGATGTAGAGAAAGAGACCTTCAGTCCGTTGGAAAGACCAGGCTAAAAGGAGGAAAGACTGGCTTGCTGCTGTAAACTCGGCTACATATAATATAAGGCTGAACTATAAAGGGAAGATAAAACCCTAAGCAGAAGTTTGGGGTTAAAAATTAATATATCCTAGATCGTTAGATTTTTTAAAGTTCGGCCAACTGCTTGTAGAGACCTTCGTTGATAAAAGCTCTGCATTTTGAATAAAAAAGGTTCAAATTTAAACTTGCCTTTGGAATGCCTAATTGATATAAGGATTTTGTTAAATCATCTGAAGTTTTCTACTTCGATGAATAAAGTTTTTTATGTGATGTGTATGTAACATTTTTCATCAAAATTTTTTTTAATGCGCCGCCGCTAGACTTGACCATATCACGCTTAAACTGCACTTTTCGATTTCACTTAAGTAAATAAAAATGTATTTCAGTTTTCACTTTTTTCCACCAATCGCCAGCACATGCATTATGCAAAACCTTATAAACCAATCTTCTCCTCCGACCACAGCGTGTTTGTGATTGTGTTTGAATACGTAAAACTGTTTGTCAATATTTTTCTATGCAAATTATGAGAATAAATTACACAAAACAATCGACGAAACCGAAAAACAAGTCAATAAAAAATCACATTACACTCAACATGCCGCAGGGTCGGGGCGGCTGAGCGAATCGAATGCAATGCATAAAGTTGGCAAATGAGCGATAATGGAGATTGACAACGAACACCAACGAATTCACAGTGGCAACGCACTCGCAGAAGCGTGAGCAATAAATGAATGGGAATTACTGTGTCCGTGCGACGATTGCGTTGGCGGGCAGCACGAACACGCCCATAAAATCACAAACGCTAAGTGGGTGGAGTGAACAAGACAATAAAAAAATTAAAATGAAGACAATAATGACAATCACAAACCACAAATGTCAAAATAAATTATCAATAAATTTCGCGGAGAAAGCAATGTAAAGGACGATTGTGTGAAAAGCGTGTACATTCCCTTTGTTGCATCCTCACAAAACTTGTGTTTATTTTTCATTCTCTTTCACTTACATTTGTGCTTTAATTTATTTTTATATTTGTCTTACAGTCTTTTATCGTAATTAATAAATAATTTTTTTTAATTTTAAAATTGTTGAAAACAATAGTATATTGCAATTTACATGTATTATTGTGTACAGTAATAATACGAGTCGCTTAAAAATTACAATTTTATATTTAACCCAAATTTATTCGTATTAATTCTCATATCTGTAATACAAAGTTTAGTATTTTATATTTATTTAAAAATGCAATTTTTCATACTTTAACCAATATTCTTTAATAAATTCAATATTTTAATTATCAATGCTCCAATTTTCATAGAAAAAAAAATTTTATAAATTAATTTATCGTGCTCTAAATTTAACCTTCAACGATTTAAGAAAAGAAATAAATTTGCGGAATATTTATATCACGGGGATGCTTCTGGTTCCCCTCCTAATGAACTGCTAATTTTCAAAATCAGTGATTTTGCGAAATTCCCCTGGATCAGTTGATGTGGTTGACCCATTTATAACTTTCTCACGTGCCCAAGCTTGAGCTGTGGTTGAGAAAAGATTATAACGGTACTGAGAACTGATAGATTAATTCTTCAGATTGTTTCGAAATGTTTATTTGCTGAATATTCATAACAGAACGTAAGAAAATAGTGAGAAAAAAGAATTTAACATTAAAAATTCTTTCAAAAGGCTTTTTTCCAAGCCATAGAAAGATGCAAAAAGTATGAGGGTTTGTTATTAGAAATATTTTTTTAAAGATTGGTTCACCTTTTTGATTTATCGACTTGGATCGGTAGATCTAAAGTGAAAAGAGGGTTCATGGTTCATTGGTTGTTGTTGTTGTAGCGGCAGAATTCTGCCGAGTTCACAGTCCTTGACCGTTTGAAAAATCCGGATCCGTTGCGGCTACGTAGGTCAGACTGTTGTAGGAGCGGTTCATTGATCGAAACTAGTTGTTATAAATTTAAAAAAGAAGAAGAATAACAATTTGCTATATTTTGCGCGACCGTAATACGAGAAGTGTAGGGCACATAATAAACATGTTAAACACAGTTTCCCCCACACAGTACAATATCAAACATTCCAAGTCCTCTCGCGTTCAACCAAATAAATCGAGGTGGCGTCAATGACAACAACACAACAAGCGCAAAAAAACAGTGGTGACCACAGTAATGACCAGCAATAACAGCAGGAGAGCAACAACTACAAAAGGTACAAAATGTAATGAAAACAGTCAAAAGCAATAAAAAAATATTACAACAAAAACGAAGAAGAAAGCTAGATAATAAAAAAACACGGAATAAACAAATACAAATCCAGAGCAATAAACAAAAAATAACATCAGCACAGCGACAAAGGAGGATGAACTCAAAGCGTTCGCATTTGGTGAGGAAAAAGTTCACAAGTCCAACGAGGCAACAGCAACACCGCTTAAGAGCGAAGCGTGAAAATGTGTTCGCATAATGACCAAAATGGCGTTGTAAAGCGTAAAGCAATAACAGCGCGAAAAATAATGTTTAAGCCATAATAAATATTCATTTCCTCTGAGTTGTAGTGCTTCTTCTTTGTTTTTTTATTTTCAACAGACTCTTCAAGTCATTGTTGAAACTTAGATTATTGCAGAGAATCATTGCCAGGTTTCCAACATGAAGCTCTTCTAAGTTTTACTCACTAACTTTGAACATATGTCAACATCATCTGGCTAAAATTAAGTGTTTATTGTAATATTATATGAGATGGAAACAAAGTCAAATTGATGCTTGCTTGCTAATGACTGATTTGGGAGACCTGAAAGTAGATTAGGTTAGGTTATGATGTCAATCTGAAGAGGGATCTCACTTGATAGCTTGGAATATCGGCCCGTTGTGGTACCTAAAAACTTGTATATACTGGATAATAAGATCCTTACAGATCGACAAAGCACTTTGAGTCTATTACAAATTTGTTGAGATGGTTAATATAAGTTTCCGCTGTATCTTCTGAATCGCCGAAGGTAAGATTACCGAGATGTTTTAGCCTCAGTTTTGCCACAGCTGGACGTTGAAAGGAAAAGGATCTGTGTGTTGCCATCTCATCTTCCTTTATATAACTTTTACCATTAGCGGCCGACAAGATATTTACCTATATATGTATGCCGCATGAATGACTATTGGACAGTAAAAACTATTACGATGGCGGACGGATTAGTTTTGCTTAGGACAGGTAGTTCAGTAGATCTCGTGTGTTCTAATCTAGGCCAGAAGCATAGAAGCGTAGTCGCACAGAAGCTGGCTGTCGAGCACGCAGATGAGTTCAATTGATTCTGTGCTGGAACGCAAGATGTAATGGAGTTCCCATTGGTCCCATTCCGAAGTGAGCAGGACAAGGTTATTGTACTTGTGGTTGCTTTGTAGTTTCCAGCAATCATGCTACCACCAGGTACCCCAATGAACTTAGTATTAATGTGATGTTGATGCTGAGGGTAGACCCTCATTGACTAGCTTTAAGCGCATAGTTGGCGAGCTCAGCTCTAAAATTGCCACTCTGCTGTTATAGTGAATGCTCACGTCCTTGAAAGAGGCTCCACTTTAAGGTAGTGGTTCTACCGCCAATTCGATAGCAGCCACTTCTGCCTGAAAAACACTAAGGTAGTCCTTCCTAGCTTTGACTTATCCGTGAAAAATTTCAATGCGTCTCTTCTTCAATGACTTCTCCCCATATCTCCCTCATTGGTATGTAGTTGAAGAAGTAGAGAATTTCGAAACTGGAACAAAAGATATCTGATATATTTCGAGAATAATTTGAACTTTTGTTTTCAAGGGATATTAAAAATTCAATGAAAGTATAAAAATTCGATAACGGTTATAAATCACTTTAGTAGGATGTTGGGACTCGTTTTATAACTTGTACTTGGTAAAATTATGAGCCCAAATGCGCTGGTTTTGAATGCTACCTGTTCAAAAGAGGTATTACGGAAATATTTTTGTCGAACAGCTTTACCAGCTTTTTTAAGCGTTGTTGATAATAACTTCATTTTTTCGTGATTTTTTAAGAGACTTTTTATTTAAAAAATAACTAAAATAATGTACTTTTACAAATCTCTAAAAAAGGTTAATACATAAATGCAGGTAATTATCAAAGGGAAAGGACCAATTACACTAAGATTTTTGATGGCAATATTAAGCTTAAGCTTTTAGGAGGTGGTTGTGATTAACAACAATCAGACATAAATTTTCGGTACATTATTTTAAGTTCAAAGTAAATAATACTTAAGCTAATTTTGGTTCCGCTTAGACTTTATCTCAAACATGTTGGACTATAGAAGATCCTACTTGCCTCCAAGTTTATATTGAGATAAAAATTTATTTTTTAGTTGGTTGTGAACAAAATATATTCGAAAAACGTGTATATCAAAGGATTCATTTCATATTGCTAATGCTTTGACGAAGCAATAACCAATCTTTTAGCAACCGCTAAAAGTCATATTGGAGTAATTCACCATCAAATTTCAAATGTATTTACGATTTTTGCTTAATGTCAATTTTCTACAGAAAGCTTTTCTATGGTGAAAATTCTCATAACCGTTAAGTTTAGGACAGAAAGCCGATATATTTGCTATAACGTACGATTAAAAGTAGTTTTTCCAGTCAACGCCTGCTAACAGCTATTTGCTCATGTTAAAAAAATAAATACGAGATGTGAGAAAATTTAAAAAATAAGTGTAATCTCACTTAAAATTTAACATTGTTCATCCTTAGTGTGACTGTAAGCATTTACACCTCTCTATTATGATTCTTCTCTGTTACTAAAATAAGTCGTTTGTCACCCAAGCTACATAGAATATAGGTGGTCAATTATTTGACGATGTATTTGAAAATACATAAAATTAAGTTCTTGTTTCTACGTACAAATATGGTCTTTGTCATTTATCAGCCGTGCTTATTTTACCTTTATCTTTTATTAATTTATTTACCACAATAACAAATGTTACTAGTTTATATCAAAAATGCCTTTTAGCTTAACATTATATCACATATTTTCAATATACATATAATATACTTACATAGTTTATCAATTTCGCCAGTGAGTTTTAACACATAAAAGAGTTCAAATGGTAGCTTAAGAGCAAATTTCCTTTATATTTTAGCTTTTCATTTATCTAAAGGAGCAAAAAGTTTTACGATTAACTTAATATCGTAAAAAAATTTGAGCGTTGTTCTGTGAATGTTAAGTAAATAGTGCTGTTATTGTAACAGAAAATGTTAATAACATTAATATTCTCCAGTGTTACTGATTGTTGCTAACTGAGAGAATAACGATTAAATTTCAGTTCATTCTGTTAACATTATGTCTCTTCACTCATTTTAAATATTTCTATTGAGTTATTTTTGAATCGCTAACATTTTCATGAGTGTTAAATGCAGTAAACTCAAACAGAATTCAAATGCTGGGGTAACAGAGGTCAGCTCAAATATCAGCGAGCAATTTATTTCTTTGAAGGAATTTTAATTGGTAATGAAAACAAAAAAAAATATGTAAAGAGGAAATACTTTTAGAAATTTTTAACTATTTTTTTTTTTTTTTAATTTTTGTGTTCTGGATTCCACATACAGCTATGGACAGAGATTTAGCGCACTTTCTTAATGTGAAATATGATACTTAATAATGTTATATTTAAAGAAAGTAGAATTGTTATAATGTAAAGAAACTATTTATTGCCTCACTAAAAACTAAAGTAGTCCAAAATTTCTTAGTTTTCTATAATGAAAATATAATGTTTTGTTCATTTTACATTATTAAGTCAAAATTGGCTTGGACAAGAATTTAGCGCACTTTAAAAGATCAGTAAGGAAAAATAAATATTATTAACAAGTTCCGTGAAATTTCTCTGATATTACATCTAACTTGGTTAATACTTAGTGGAATAACCGTTATTCGTTATCACCGCTTCACATCTGCGTGGCAAGCTCTCTCTTAACCTCTGGTATCTGTCCAAAGGGATAGAGTTCCACGTTTCCTGTACTCATGCCCAAAGCTCGTCGCAATTTTTAAATTTTCTTTGCTCAACTTTTTCTTTGACATCATTCCGCAAGTTCTCGATTGGGTTTAGATCAGGACTTTGGGCTGGCCAATCGAGAAGTGGAATTTTTTCTTGCGCAAGCCAGTTTTTTACCACATTTGCTGATCGTTGTCGTGCATAAAGATCCAGTTTACAGGCATAATATCATAGGAATATGGCTCCATTGTATTCCTCCGTATATTAAGGTATGCAAATTTATCCAAATTCCCTTCTATCTTTACTGGGGGTCCAACTCCACGCCATGAAAACGACTCCCATACTTTTAAATTTCTTCCCCATGCTTTACGGTCGTTTTGGTGTACCTTGGATTGACTTCTTGATTTTTTTCACGATGTACAAAGGTTTACTATCAGGACCAATCCGGTTTATTTTAGTTTCGTCCGTAAAAAAATATCCTTTTCCAAACATTTAAATATGTTGATCTATGGCTATGAGCGAATGACAAACGCGCTTTAATATTTTTTTTTGACGATAGCGGTTTTTTTCTGCTCACACGTCCATACAAATTATTTTCATTTAAACGTCTTCGTAATAATCTGCTTGACACTTTTAAGTCCAATTTTGCATTGACTTCGGCCATAATCGCGCGTCAGGATTTGAAAGGATCAGCTGTACACTTTCTAAGAACTATTTTATCCTCGCGGGGGGCTATTTTGCGAGGGGGAGCCTTACGAACTTTGTTTTGTTTTAACAAATTTGGATCACTCTTAACATTTTTGATGGCATCGTATACCATTTTTCTTGGACATTTTACTATTTGAGTAATTTTTACTTGATTTGAAGTGTTTTTGTAAATGTTCCAAATAATTTTTATTTTTTCAATCGAAAAGTATTTCCCTCTAGCCATTTTATTAAAATTTGTAATATTACTAAAACTATTGAATACAAGTTCACAACTGTGATTAATTCTTTGTTGGACCAAACACAACTATTGACCGAAAACTATAAATGCGCTAAATCATTGTCCAACGAATTTATGACGAAATTTAACAAAAGCAAATTAACGGTATCTGAGGGGAAATGATAAGGGTTATTTTCCACGCATTTAAAGAGGCGACAGAAGCAATATTAATCTACTAATAACAAATTCATGAAAATATCGCTCTCTTAAAAGTAACGGTAATATTTCTATTTATGTATGCAAGTGCGCTAAATCTCTGTCCATAGCTGTATGTATAAAAAAATTTAAATAAGTTTAATTAAGGTATCGATAAAAGTTGGACATGTTGTGTAGAAACGATATCCTGTTCTTGAAATCAACTATCAAATCAACTATCAAAATAAAATATTAAAATATAAAATTAAAATTAAAATATAATTTATCAAAAAAAACCCTTTCCTACATTTGGGCTGATTATGGCAATATGGAAAAATAGAGACCACTCAAACTAATCTCAGTTAATTTGCCACTTTGCAGGCGATTATTGATATGCAAAGATGTATTATTCGATGACTCCAAAGGATTTGCTGCTCTTAGAACATGTACCATCTGGTTGTGCCCGAGCCGGCTGAGGTCTTTTATAAATATTATTTTAAAAAAGACGTAGCGCTTTGTCATTGACTGGCGGGTTCTGAGCAAATAATATTTGAAGGTGGTTAGAGCACCGTGCTGCGTATATGACAGTAATGCGTACCTTTAACCACGCAGGAGCTACAAAATAGTAAAAAATTGCATTCTAGTTTTAATTAATTAAAAAAAGAATAAAGTGTTGCCTACACTTAGGGTGAATTTGAATAAACAAGAGGACGAGCACGCAAGAATGATATGTGTGGTTGAAAGTAAACTTTTAGCTGTTGAATTATGGACACGCAGAGTATAATATTGTTAATGCTGTAATCTAACAATACGTATCTCGCAGTACTTGATTTACATATGTATATGTTGTATACAGCTTACTTTATTTGTGCTGGCTTTTTTGTTGCCTAAATAAGGTCATCAATGTCATTAAGCAGATACTAACTGCACGAATAAATCATCTACGCTAAAAAATTAAGATTTCATGACCTTTCTCTTGCAACCTCCACGTTGCAAAAACTTTACTAGCATAACTAAATCAAGAATATGCAAACCACAACGATATGTAGCAACGCAGCGCATCTCACCAACTGGAGGTCTGTTTGTTTCACTCCCAACAACTGTTAACTCCACTAATGGAGCTACTAAAACTCACCACACAAAAGAAGTCAAGATGTGCGCCTGTAAGTATGCAGTACTGTTTGCTTTGTCCTTTTGAAGGGTACTAGCGTGAGCATTCGGCAACGCGGAGCACGCTCCCATGCGCTCTCCGCTGTGTGCCGGTGCGGAGCGCTGTGTTGTGTTTTCGGAGCAACGCGCTTTTTTCGCAATTACTCTCGTTTTAGTTTCGGCTGGCTGACACAGTTCAACATCTGTGTCCCCGCCTCATTGACTTTGTTGGCGTTTTCAAACTGTTGCATCAACGAGCGCTTTTGGCAGTGCGAAATCGAAACTACAAATCAGTGTAGACGGTCGATTGAAAGCGAATGGTTGCCACACGTTAGTGAGTGCACCTTAGAAACTTCCGTACATACGTAGCGGAAAAGCGCGGTAGTGCAACAAATAAAGCGCAGTAACTTATAGGTAGACTGTGGGTGGTAGGCTTACATGTAGGTGTGTTGTCATAGGATAAAGTTGGCGGTGTACGAAATATTTTTTGTTAATTTCCAGTAACGATTAACAGTTTCCATTACAAATTGTGTTAACTGTAATGTGCTGCGGGTCGAAACAGGTGGCTTACGCCCACCCCAACCCCACACGCACGTCACAAAGCTTACATACACACATACATGCCATTGTCGTGGCTTATAACGAGAGATTATCTACTTTGGCAAATTGAGATTGAGATTTTTCCTACACATTTCGTCGGTGCTGCGCCCTCAGTTAATAGCACTCACTCGTACGTCAGCAGCAGCACTATACTCGCTAGTGTGTCAGGTCACTGCCATTATACGAGCAGACCACACGACATACCTACATACGTACATACGATGCATTGTAGCGCCCTGTGCTGTTGTGCGTTTGTTTGAGTTGGAGAGTGCAAGTGAAGTTGGTAACGATTTTGGTTCGCTTGCGGTGCCTGTATCTCCTGCATGGCGCTCGTGCACATTACCCACTCGCCTACACACATACATACATACGTACAGGCACAGAAAGTGCAGTTAGTTGCAGCCATTCGTTAACGGCCGGAATTGGTCGAACCTTCACACCGAATGCGTGTTGAGTAACTGTAAAAGCAAAAACTGTAAACAACAAAAACAAATATGTTCGTTGGCTCGTACAACATTTTCTTCGTGTGTTATCCTGAGGATTGCAGTTGGCATTTTGGCATTTATAACTAAGCTGCTGTGCTCAGTTTTCATCCTGTCGGTTTTGTCGCTCTTAAACTCATCGTCATACTCAACGACGAACAAGGCAAAGGCGACGGTAACGGTAACGGCAACGACGACGACGACAATTGCGTGTTGTATTTTGATGCTACATCTCTTGTTGTTGTTGTTGTGTGCGTTCCTTCCATGCGTGCCATATACATGTATGTTTGTTGTGTTGGCGTTGGTTGTGCGGCGAACAATTCCACTTTGAGCAGCACGAGTCGAACACATTCGAACGTGGAGCCGAGCGCATATCGTTTTGCACGGCTTGCGTATTCAGCACATCGGTAGGGCACGAAGTTGCGAGGCATTTGTTGGTTGCTGAGCAGCCGTGGCTCATTCACGCCGGAACGTTGCGATTGTTAGTGTCGAATACGTCGCTTGTACGCGTTGTTGCCATTGCGCTTTAGAGCAAAATTTCCTTAAATAAGTACGGCATTTAAATTTTTACTCGGTCACACGCATGTATGCATGTATGTGTGCTGCGTTGCGTGCGTGCGTGCGTGTTTTGTGTGCATTCTAATGCGTGAGTGCAGTGAAGTGTGGATTTGATGATGTGTGTGCGTTTAGCAGAAATGATTACTTTAATTACTATTATTTAAAAAAAGTACAATAAATTACAATTGATTACAAATAATTACAATAAATTACCATTAATTAAAACTATTAATTGTTAAGTGTAAGGAAAACGTTTAAACGAAAGTGTTAAATATTGTGGCGCAAGCGTTGCAATTAAAAGTGTCGCGTTCTATTTCCGTAAATAACGTATTTCCACCTCCCTCCCCACTTATTAGCAACTGCTGTGGCGAGTAAAATTTCACACATTACCAAGTGCTATTGAACACACACGCATACATACAAGCCAATGTGAGCACAAGTGCATAATAGAAAAACGTATTTTCGTTGAGATTTCGTGTTGTGCCGCGTTTTATTAGCCCACAACTGCTTACATACTTACATGCATATGTAATAGCAACAATTGTACAATCAAATTAACGCTCTAACACATTGGCTAGACACACGCACATAGACACAGCGGAGTGTTAATGTTTGTACTGCGTGTAATACAGGGCGTATGAGTGCTCCAGTTCCACTAAGCAGATATTTCTGATTTAGCGCACAAAACGCAGACCTACTAACATACATAGCCAAAGATATACAACGTTATATACATGCATATGTAGAGTAAATACAAGTAACTGCTGGTGCGCCAAGCGAAATTGTTGCTAAACGCGCGCGTGTGTGTGTGTGTGTACGTAGTGCAGTGAATTTTTCATGAGCCAACGAAATTTGTGTTGCTGATTTAACACAGTCACAACAACACTAACAACGGCCAACAGAAAAACGCAAGAAGACAAAAAATAAAAACGCCAAAAGCCAAAAAAAAAAAAACAAAAACAAAAAATAAGAATAAGTCAAAAACAACAACAAAAAATAAGAATAAGTTGAGTTTCTATTTCGCTGCTATTTTGTGTGCAAAATATTCGCTGTTTCTCCTCTTATTACTACTTGCCTTGTTGGTGCTGACGCTGGCGCTGCGCTGACTTGGCACGCATATTTTTACAATTTACGCCATAATTCAATTCGTTTTTCATTTTCGCCAACTCATTCAAGCGCTTTTTAAGGATACTCGCGCGGCTTCAGGCGGCAAGCTTAGCAAAATAAACGGCGCGCAGTCAGCGTTAGTACGCACTAACACTTAGTCAAGAAGCGAGCTTGCATGTGCGTTTTTGTGTGTGTTGTTGTTGTAATTTGTGTGCATAGCATGTAAATTAAATTATTTACAGTTGGTGTACGCTGACGTGCTGTAAGTTATGCGAAATAGCACCAAAGCGCCTAAATGTAGGCAACACTGCAATACAAATAATTTACAGCTACTCGTCGCTGCGGCAAACGACTTTTAACAAGCAGTGTTTCACACTCGCGAAAGCAATTTCAGCAAAATAAAAATAAATAAATGAAAATTTAGGGGTAAAAACCACAAAAACAAAATACAAAATTAAAAAGCAAAAACAACAATAAAAAATAAAATTTGGAAAAAAACAATAACAAAACAACAACAACTTTTTAACTTAAAATTAAAAAGTATCATCCCAACAATAGTGTAAACTAATTGTCATTCCAAGTGCTTGCCACCAGCGACTGCAACTTTTATTTGCTGACACTGACAAAACATAGCCAGCCATATCCCCAAATGAAGTGACAAAAGAAACTGCTGCAGAAGTTGTGAAACAAGTGCGAAAGGAGCACAGCAAAACAAAAATAAAATAAACAAAACAAAAAACAAAAAAAAAAGAATTTAGTGCAAAAGTGAGAACACAGTGTAAACGCTAAACAACAGGTGAACTTTGCAACTTAAATATTAACCTGCGTCTCCGAGGAAAATTTCACTACACACTTGCAACCGACACAAAAGCTGCTGAACTGGTGAGTGTCGTGGTTTTTGTTGTTTTTGTATTAGTTTTTCTTTGTTTTTTTGATAAACTTTTGCATTCACTTTTTGTTGATTGCGGAAGCTGTAACCGTTGCTGTTGTTGTTGCTTTTTTCCTTTTCTGCTGTTGTGCTATTTACCGTCGTGCTTTATTACAGCTGAGAGTTCGTAAAACACTTTAATTAATAGATTGATTGCATTGGATACGAAAGGAGGCACACTTATTTGGTGCTTATGTCTTCAGTATTTATGTGCTCAGTGTTTGGAGTGCAAGCTTTGGATAATACAAAAGGGCAAAAAAGGAAGAATAAGTAATTTAATGAAAAACTATGCTTGTAGCTTGTGTTTATGACTTCAGCTTAGGTTTGTGGTTGAATACTAGGGACTGAAAATAGTTCACGACTTTCATAGGAGATGTTTGTGAATTCTTAAACTTTCATTGATACATTTTTTATTTTCCAAACTTTAAGAACCAATAAATTTTGTTATTCTACCAATTTTACAGACATTTAAAGACACTGCAGAGATACATTTTTTCATATGACTTCATTTAAGAGCATTAAAAAAATCAAACTTACTTTTTTAATATATTGGTAGTATAAAAAAATAGTATATAAAATTCAAAAAAAAAAAAAAAAAAACAAAAAAAATAAAATAAAAGAAATAAAAAAATGCTATCTCATAAAAAAAGTTTTTTTTTTTTAAAGAAAATGATATCTTAAAAAAATAATAAAAATAAAAATAATTTTTTAAAATTAAAAATCATTCTTTTTAAGATTATTATTTTGTTAATTTAGTTTTTATATATATTTTTTTTTTGGTTGAATTTTATATAATATTTTTTATACTACCTAATTAAATTAAAAAGTTGGTTCGGGTTTTTTGTTAAATTTATTTTTATTTAACATTGTGTTTAATCAAGTTTAGCTACACAAATTTTTTACTTTGCACAATCATATTGATTTTGTTATATTACAGACTCAAATTTATTATAAATTATAAATATTTTGGCAAGTCAAAAACCCGAGTACTTATAAAAAATCAAACTATATAAAGTTCTGTGTAATATATGTATATTTACAAGTCGAAAACCTCCGATTTTCATAATAATTTCATTTCTTAGACTATCAATTTTGCAAATAAATAAAACATGTTGCCTACATTTAGGCTCTCAGTTTATGGAGATCCCGCATTAAGTAGTTTCGTTTTTCTTAAGGGTAAGGAGTAGTCAGAGGCACGAAAAAATTAGAATTTTCAGTATTTTTTTCTTGCTATTAAATCGTGTTATTTTACAAAAGTAGTAATATGGCATTATTATAAAATGTGTTGACTTGCAGTCACGAAAATTTCAAAAAAATCAAATTTAATTTCCAAAAAAAGGTACTTGCGGTGACAACCATAAGTCCTTGGAGATTCATCTTTCATCATAGGAAAAAAAAAATTTTTTTTGTAAATAGATAATCCTAGGAATTTTCGAAGGATTTTTTTTTTTCAAAAATTAACAAAATGAGGTTTCAGGAATTTTTTTCTAAATTTTTGGGAAAAAATCAACAGTTAATTGGTCTTAAAAAATCTAAATTTTTGAAAAAGTAAAAATCCTTTGATTAGACCGGAGTTTATTATGTATTCTAAAGCTGTATAAATTTCATTAAAATCTACTGAGCGGTTTTGGAGTTACAGTTGTCACCAGTTCAGAAAACATAGTTTTGGAAAAACGCGTTTAAATTTTCACACTAGCGCTTTGAAGTGCCCGAGCTCTCTTTGTTATTTGTCGAATAACTCAAAAACTGATTATCGGATCAGCGTGAAATTTTCAGAGAATATTTTTAAGATATTACACTTAACGAAAATGAAAACAAAAATATTTTTTTGAAAATTCTGACTACCCCTAACCCCTTAAGTGCACTTTAACCAAGGGTTTGTTGTGTACAACATTTATTGAAATTATATATTCCCCATTTTGATCCAATAATTTTGGCTATATTTCGTGCAAGTGGTTCATCCTTGCAAGCAAAAAACTGATTCAAGTTTGCTAAGACCGAAGCAAGTAATGGTAATATGGAAAATTTGATGGGTGTGTCAAAAATGAATAACTTCTTTGACATTTGATAAACAAATCAGAGTCGTTACTGCGACGGAGCAAACTTCGTTCTTTAAGAACGGTAGGGCACCAACCAAAAAAATTCCAAAAAAGAAATTAAAGAACATTTTTTACAAACTAGTCTTACTATATCAGCTGTTCAAATATGTAATGATAAAGCGGTTAAGTTTGAAGTTGGCGCCGAAAAAATTCAATAATATCAGCTGTTGTCAGCAAACGAAAACGATCAAATATAATGTACACTAGGCAACAAAGGAAGGTTTAATTTCACAGACTTTATTTGGATTTATTAAAATAAATAAGTAATTCATACAATAATATAATATTTATATAGGTATTTAAATAACAAATATAAATTAATATTACCTTGTTAACTCTTCATTTTAAGAAAAATGATTGCAAGTTTGTACGACTGCCTTTTGTAGTGCAAAATTGACCACTAATGCTTAATTGGATTTAAATTCCGTGACTCAGCTGTCCAGTTCAGTTTTTAACAAAGCGAGTAGCCAGGCGAGAGAAGTTGAGAGATAACGATAAGATAAACGATTCCAAATTTTTTTTTTGGTAAAATTTTCGTCAAGAATGTCAACATATACTAACTACACCAAATTTTATTCCATTCTTCACTGATGATTGTATGCGCTTTTAAGCGATCAGGCACACACACTCGCTTCCGTTTTTTTGAACTTCTTAACTCGAATTTGTATTGACCGGAATAAATTTCTTAATCCCAAAATGTGTTTGGAATATTTATATTTGTCTTGTTTCCTATTCGCAATGGAAATCATAGATCGTTTTTTGCGACATAGTTTTTCAAACCAAATGTACGTACTTTCCTTTGCATTGTACTAATGAAAACATCCAAACCAAAACTTTCGATCAACTCTTTCAATGACATTTCAGGGTTTTCAGCAACTTTAGCTCAGCGTGTGTGGACATTTTGGGTTTTGAACCTCCACCGTAATGAGAAAAATTTTTCTTGCCCCTCCGATCGAAAGGGAATATTTTTTCAGATATTTTTTGATACGTTTCACCCCTCTTCCTATTTTCTATAATTAAGTTCCGAATTTCAACAGTTTTCCGCATTTTTCACTAAGAACAGAATAAAAAAACACAGAAACAGAAAATCACTTAACAAATGCAAATTTATTAAATATGTGGTAAAATTCAGTTTTACCTTGAAAGAAATTAACCAAAACCAAAATTGTATATTTACATTTGACGCGCACTGATAGACTCACCAGCGAAGACTAATCAATCCCAATCGTGTAAATATTTTTTGCGAATAAATAATAAATGAAAATTTTATTTCATTTGTTTACTTACATACGGTGGAAATATATGATATGCTTTATGGATTTATTCTTAAGCGAAAATGTAGGAAGTAAATAAATGCCCTAAGGTTGCCAGTATGTAATATATTTTATAATTGATGTCTAGTATCTATAGAAAATAGAAGTCTAGCTTTTATTCATATTGTCGCAAGTCGACATGGTATTTTTGGCGATACATTCATTTTTCAAAGACTATTTTGAAGCTTTTAGATTCAGATTTTTTGAATGTGATTTTATATCAAGAGGCTTGAACGCATATGGGGATCCATGAAAATATTTCTTTAGTTTTTTATTAAAAAATAAATCTTCTCGTATTTTTGTGAATAAAAATAAATACGTTAAAAATACGAGTATGATTACTGCTGCTTTTAATATCGGAACCAATGAAAAAATTTCCACACTATGCAAAACTAGCTAAAAATTTTTCAATAAAATTATTTTTGCAAGAAGAACATAATTTTTATAGATTTTCTTATCCGATGGAAAATGTTTTTAGTCATTTACGTGCTAGTTTGTCAGTAAATCGTTGGTTATTTCAAAATTCTTCCCTGAATTGTTTGTAAACAAGAAAAAAAAAATAACTTAGGCTGCATCGAAGCTATAATACCCTACACAGGTGATAAGCAATTTTCGATCATTAGAATAATACACGACAAGAAGAACATAATTGCAATTAAAAAATTAACAGACCCTTTATCTTCACCATCAGTCAAATCGTTTGTATTTTAAATATATTTAGTACTAACTTGTCTAACCGCTTAGGAGTACAGGTTGCTAGAAAAGTGTCTTTCTAATTATTTTTGGAGAACCTAAAGCATGGAAAAATAGAAAAGAGTTGATTTTAACTATATTTCGACGTTTAATGGTCGTAAATTACTAAGCTAATATTAAAAAAGTTCTTGTTTGTGATTAAAATGGTGGTGAGATTTTTACTATGCAAAAATTAAGCTTTTGAGAACATTGTTTTATAAAAGTACCTTAATTTATTTAAATCAAACTTGAGATTTTTAAACTATTTTTCCTTTAGAATACTTTTGATTACCACAAGGTCCTTTTATGAATACTACATATTGGTGAGGCTACGTATTAAGCATTTGGCCAAAGAGTCTGTTGAAATTCGCATCATGCGCAGGTATCTTAAAAGATGATTACTTTTTATGCACTTCATAGCTGAATTCCATCTGGTAAAGCAAAGTATCAAAACTGTTCCTTGAGCTTATTAGCCTACCAGACTTACCTAACCTAATTACTGTAAATGTTATGAGACAATATTTACTTTAAATGAAACTCATTCTTTAAACCCAAACCTAAGTGAGCTTCAAGCTTCGAATATGTTATTGAACTTGAACTTGAATTATTTTCGCCAAATCGAAAATCGATAATTAAATCAAAGTGCTTCAGTTGTGAGTTTTTCTACTTAAACCCGCACACACACACATTCACTTTTAAACCCGCCAGCCGAACTCGAACCCAGCACCGCACTTATTAAACGGCAATCTGTAAACAAACAAAATTGACTTCTTTTTAATTAACCGGCCTTACGTGATTAACAGCCGACGCGTCGTTGTCTTCATGCCGCCCGCACCTTTAATTGGCGCTTTTTAATGTCGCACGACTTGCTGCTGCCTGCGCTGCCGCTGCTGCCGTTACTTTTACACCGTTTTCGCCGTCCAATTTGCCGCGCCATAATGACAACGGGCCGCAGTCCCCAGCGAGCGCGCGCACAATGTCCTGCTAATTTTTCATGTAACAAATGAAAATGCAAAAACAAGCGAAAACAAAAAGCGCACACACTCACATGCATGCATGTAAGTACGCATCTATGTGTGGGAGTGTGTGTGTGTATTGGACAATTGTGCGCTGAAGCTGTCATCCGTTGGTCGTGTGCGCGCTTTTTTCGTCCGCGTCATGCGCCGCACTTAATCATATTAACCCGCAAATAGAGTGTGGCAGCGTGCGCTTGCATATGTAGATGTGTGTGTGTGTGTGTATTATTGCTCGTGCGTGTGCATGTGTTGGCGTGTGGGTGTCACCATCACACATAATAAAACATTTAAATGATGGCACTTAATTTAATTGTTCCTGCCGTTTCATTGCGTTTGTATGCTCTGTGTATGTGTCTGTGGGAGTGTATGTGTGCGGCTTTGCATTGTTCTGTCAACGCTGCGATCTGTGGTCAAGCGTCACAAAAAGCGGAAGAAGCATAAAGTAGACAATACAAACAAGCGCGAACGCTCGAGGTTTGGAAAAAAGTAGAAAATCGAAATTAAAAAGTTAAAGAAAATAAAATAAAAATAATTACAATTGCAGGCGTATCATCACTTATATTGTATATATGTATGTATATATTTATATGTACATGTGTGTGTATTATTTCGTTGATAATTTTCATAAATGCATCACATAAAATATTGTCCGCCAGGCATTTTATCGGCTATTGCCACAAATTATGCGAAATAAAACATTAATAAAAGCTAACGGTGGAATAACTCCAAAA
Organism: Bactrocera correcta; assembly: GCA_027475135.1. Lineage (NCBI taxonomy): Eukaryota > Metazoa > Arthropoda > Insecta > Diptera > Tephritidae > Bactrocera > Bactrocera correcta. The sequence continues at coordinate 33,808,624 of CM050326.1, read as the reverse complement.
ATAAGCATAATGGGAGTAGTGATAAATGTTGAGCGCACTTCATACATAATATAGGGTGATTTTTTAAGAGCTTGATAACTTTTTTTAAAAAAAAAACGCATAAAATTTGCAAAATCTCATCGGTTCTTTATTTGAAACGTTAGATTGGTTCATGACATTTACTTTTTGAAGATAATTTCATTTAAATGTTGACCGCGGCTGCGTCTTAGGTGGTCCATTCGGAAAGTCCAATTTTGGGCAACTTTTTCGAGCATTTCGGCCGGAATAGCCCGAATTTCTTCGGAAATGTTGTCTTCCAAAGCTGGAATAGTTGCTGGCTTATTTCTGTAGACTTTAGACTTGACGTAGCCCCACAAAAAATAGTCTAAAGGCGTTAAATCGCATGATCTTGGTGGCCAACTTACGGGTCCATTTCTTGAGATGAATTGTTGTCCGAAGTTTTCCCTCAAAATGGCAATAGAATCGCGAGCTGTGTGGCATGTAGCGCCATCTTGTTGAAACCACATGTCAACCAAGTTCAGTTCTTCCATTTTTGGCAACAAAAAGTTTGTTAGCATCGAACGATAGCGATCGCCATTCACCGTAACGTTGCGTCCAACAGCATCTTTGAAAAAATACGGTCCAATGATTCCACCAGCGTACAAACCACACCAAACAGTGCATTTTTCGGGATGCATGGGCAGTTCTTGAACGGCTTCTGGTTGCTCTTCACCCCAAATGCGGCAATTTTGCTTATTTACGTAGCCATTCAACCAGAAATGAGCCTCATCATAAATCGGACGTAAAGCGCGAAACACATTTCGAACCGAACACTGATTTTGGTAATAAAATTCAATGATTTGCAAGCGTTGCTCGTTAGTAAGTCTATTCATGATGAAATGTCAAAGCATACTGAGCATCTTTCTCTTTGACACCATGTCTGAAATCCCACGTAATCTGTCAAATACTAATGCATGAAAATCCTAACCTCAAAAAAAATCACCCGTTACATGGCGTGCTCTAATTAAATTTAACTAAAATTGAGGCGATCAAGTATACATGCGGATATACTCATGCACCCATAATTCAAAAAGCAAATTTAAAAAAAATTTGCTTTAATTTATTTTTTATGATTTTTTTTTTAACTTTTATTTTCAAAAGATTTTTTTTTTTTTTTTTTTGCAGAAATATTTGTTTTTAGTTTTTTTGGAAAATGTCCTGCATTATAAATATGGTTTCATGCATATTATTTTTCGTTAGATTGGAAATAAATGTAGATTTTTTTATTTTTGTTTTATATTTTTTAGATTTTTTTTTAGATTTTTACACTTTTTTTATTTTTTATTTTTTTTTTTTTAATTTTTATTTTTTACTTTTTTCGACATTGTTTCAAAAACTTTCCCCACAAAAAATTCGAATCCGTATCATGCCATTATTAAAAAAAAATGTGAGTATGTGTAGGTGTAAATATTAACACATTCAAATGCAAACAAATATACATACTTACATACATAGTTATAAATTCAGTACAGATGTGTTGCGTGTTACCAGAGCTCCCGCTGGTCGCGTCGACCACAACAGTTTAATGCTGTGGTTAGTGTGACTTTTACCAAAAGTGAATGGTCACACAAGCTGACTGACATACAACACGCCAACATGCTTATTGGCGTGTATTTTACACAATTTTTTCCATTTTTTATTTTCATTTACAAATGCATGAAAAGGCGAAATTTAAATCTCAGCAAATTTAGCATTTACAAATAAAAAAAAGATTTCAAAATAAATATTTACCGCTAAATTCTGCCTTAGGTGTTGTGGAAAATGACAACACCGCAACTGATTGTGGCATCAGAAGCGTGCGGAGCGTAACAAATTTTTGTTTATTATGACGCATTGCCTGTTTGTTGACTTTCATTCACGCCTTTTGCATGAAGTTTTGGAATTTTTTATGGTGAAATCAGTATATATTTTTTAGTAAACTTTTGAGCTTGTCCAAATAGTTTAGTAGCGTTAGAACGAAAATTGCAAGCTATTGCAAATGTAGAGTAGTCAATCTACCGTTTTATATCAATCTACTACTATAATTAAAGTAATGCTTCAAAATTTCCAATATGCAGAAATTCTTACCAGTGTTTTGGCGGATGTGATGACAAACCAAAAAAAAATATATTTTTTTCATTGAATTTAAGGACGCCTAACTAGTAAGGGGGAACTATGATTTCCGCTCTTGTGATCATCTGAAGAATAAAACATTGATAGATTAGCACGAATTTACTAAGAAGCATCAAAACTATTTTTTTTTATAAAAAGACAGATGCTAAAAAATATATGTAGATTTTTCTCAAATTTTTCAACTTTGTCGAATTTTTTACAAATATCGCAAATTTTAATTTTTTTTTGCTTCAAGGGATGGAGAGGTATCTAGAGAATTTTCAAGCCATATATCAAATAAATCGGCTGTTGAACTTGAGATATTCGAGAAAAGCACGTTCCGGTTGATCCTGTAAGGATTGTGGATGAGCAAAATACCTACATATATCTCCGAAAAATATTTTGAATTAAAATAATCGTTTATGCATAGACTTAGGAGCTAATTATCCTCTGGGTAGGCAAAAAATATCCCCAATGAAAGGAAGAAAACAGCAGTTGTTGTAAATCGGCTATAATCGCGTAAGCGGTGTCTATGCAATGAAAGAATGAGAAGGTTTTTCCTCGAATAGCTAAATTTTTAAAATAAAAATCTATTTTTTTATAGTGTAGAATACCCCATGCAAATTTTTAGCAATTTTGAAAAATTCTTATTTCATATCTTGCAGTAGCAAAGCGCCTAGTTGTAGACTACGGTTACTTGTACCGACATGAAAAGGTTTAGCATAATTTGAAAACGTTGCCTACATTTAGGTTCCGCTGAAAACTAAATTTCTCCTTCAAGCTCATTTGGTGATCAAAAATTAATTTTTATTATTTCATTTTACGGTGTGTTTGGCGAACTTATCTTCTTACGTTAGAACAGTATTAACTCTTTTTTGAATAAAAAATTGAAACTTTTTGAGCAAGGCTCGTGTAGACCATTTAAATACCGTTCAATACTAAATGTTCAGGCATTTGAAGAACCGTATATGTAGCTTTTATTTTTAGGAGGTTTAGAGAATTATGGGCCACACCACTGCATCTGTCTAAAAAATGTGTATTTTTGTTATTAAAGAAAAACTGTATATAAATGAAGAAGAAGAAGAAGAAAAAAATAAATGACGGCGCTAAAAACTAGTTCGCCACTGCTTCCGAGTGGAAGAATGTTTAAAAATGTTGTTTTTAAAAGAATGCGTTTAAAGATAAAATTAAATTTTAGAAGGCTGTAACTGAGGAACTATTTGAGGTACGATTTTAAATTTCAGTATGTTATTTTTAAAAGTATAACCTATCGAAATAGAATTTAGGTGTGCATCTTGAATCATGCAAATTGTTATTTACCAAAGCGCCTAATTGTAAATTAGCTTCTTTGTTTATAAGTTTTTTTACATTGCATAAAAAAGCGAGTCTAGCCTACATTTAGGGTTTTTTTTAATATATGCAAATCTAAAAAAAAAAAAACAATATATAAGTATTGGAAAAAAATATAGGAATTAATTGGTCAAGTGTGCGAAAAAAGTGAAACGGGTTACAAAAAGGGGCTTAAGGATATTTATTTACATTTTGAATAAATATATTTTTTACCATTGCTGGCTTAGGTTATTCGCTATTGAATATTAGTTTGTGTTGTGGTTTCTTTGCGGTCAGTAAATATTTGTTGATACATTTTTCGTTAAATATTTATATAATAGTATGTGTAATGGAATAACCTATTTCTGTTTGTTGACTTTCGTTTCACTTTCACTGGTTAAGGAAAATTTTAATATTATTTTTTATTCATAATTCATAAAATTTGTCACAGTTACATAATTTCGTGTGCAACATACGTTGTTATTAAAAATATGTTTCAAACAAATGCCTTGAGGACTTAAATATGAACAAGTAAATAATGAAATTTGCATAAAAGCAACAACAAATTAGATTGTTATTGTTCAGCTTCTGCTGTCTAAGCAAAATTACGAATTTTAGCAGAAATTGCTCAGCCCTTTTATGGGGAGCTATGCATAATTTTCTCTAACTATTCGCCTTTTGACAAATTTAGGACACAAAAAATATGCAAAACACATAATAATAATTAAAATTAAAACCAATTAATATCAAAGCATTATTATAATTTCAAAATTATCAATTTCAAATACAAAGAGAGAGATTATGTAACATACGTATATGTTTGTCCATATGTATATGTGCCTACTGCAATATATCACGTGCATAAAGTCAGCATGTTAGCAAGCAAATACATATACATGTGGTACATATATCTAACTATATATGTGTATGTACATATATAGCTATAAATATAATTGTGTGTGTGTTTGTGTGTGGACTTTTATTCATATGCAAATAAAGACTTGAAATTGTTTGCATAACTATATTAGCTATTTGAACATCGAGCCATTGCGGTTATGCGCATAATTGGCAAAATATTGTCATTTTCCAAAATACCGCAAAGTGTTTGTTAACAAAACATGAGCATTAAAATCCAAATAAAATGCCAATAAAATGTTCGACTATATGAAAAATAAATGCGAACACAATATACTCGTAATTGACAGTGACTTTATTGCATATACATATACTCATATGTTTACACACATGTATGTGTGAGTGTATATGCCGTTTGAAACCTGCATGTTTACCTTTTATAGATTTTTTCATAAATGACATTTTTTTTCGCGTAAACCAGCGCAGCTCATGTTGCAGCTGTTTTCTATGTTGGCAACTCTATACATGTGTAGTTGTTTTTATTTTTGTGACTTTTGCTGTTGGCGTGTTTTAACAAGCAATATGTTTTAGAAAAAAAGTGGATCAAAAGTGTTTTCAAAAATTGTTTAATTAATACATAAGTTTAGTAGGCTTCAAATGAATGCGTCAAGTTATGGTTTCTTTCTGTTTTTGGTATTTAGTTCATGCTGAAAATTGCTCTCAAGTAGAAAAGAACATAAGAACATATAAAGAGTCTCTAAAATAAGCTATTAAGAGCACGCGAGCTTTGTTACTTTCTGTAGAGTTCTTTCGTTTTTGTCAAGAGAGAAGAAGCCCTTATTTTATGAAGCTTTTTAGCGGAATTTGACGATTTATATCCGAAGTTATTCAAAATTATTGAAAAATTATGAACATTTTTATATACATATATAGTTTTCAAACTTATTGAGGAAATTGTAATTATAATCACTATTCTAAAGTTTAAGAAATTTCCACTTTAAGACATCTACATTTTCTGAAAGTCCATTTGGTTGCTCATACGATATATTTGACAATTCGGAAGCAAAGTAACTGAACATTGAAATAAATGCTGCATCTACTGCTATCTGCACTTTCTACATCAAATATCACTGAATGTTAATTGTAAAAATTGGCTTGGCCAGTGTTAAAATCCGCAAGATGGTTGAAAATTCAAATAAAGCCAAATATTTCCATGCTTGGTTTTGAAATCACCATAATCTTTCCCGCTGGGTTTTTCATTGCGTACTTGCAGAGCCGCTATTAAAAATTAAAAGTATGCAGTTGTTTGGGAGATAAGTGATATACAAGGTGCGTTCTAAAGCAAACCGCACTCTTTGAATCTAGCACCCCTGGTCGCGCCATCTATACGTCGACTAGGGCGTTAGAATCTCTCATCTTCATTGATTGGCCAGTGAGAATGTCATTTCATTGATTGGAAGTGAAGTTATTGCGTTTTAAGTGTTAGTATATTTGTGTTATCGGTGCGAAAATAGCTTCGAACAAAGAGCCAAGATTACATGTTGTTTTAAAATTGGAAAACTTTTACCGAAACGTTTCTGTTGATGAAACAAGTTTATGGCGATGATTGCCTATCGCGCAGCAGTGTACAGGGGGGGTTTCAACGTATTCAAAGTGGTCGTGAGGACATAAATGACGATCAATATGTGGGCCAATCAAAATCCGTGATCATCGTAAATTCCATCGAAACTGTGCGTGAATTCATCAAAAATCAGCCGAAATCATCATTGAAATTCATGGTTTATCGCATTTTGACCGAATATTTGGGCTTACGAAAGGTGTGTGCAAGGTTTGTTCCACGCAAATTGACTGACAACTAAAAATTGTTCAGAATCCCACGTTCAAAGGATGCTTATTTGCCCAAAAATCACATTTTAACTATTAACCACTCCCCGTATTCTACTGATATGGCACCGTGCGACTTTTTCCTTTTCAGAAAAATGCATTTGCCGAATGAAAGGAAAGCATTATGCAGACGTAAAAGGCCATTCCAAAGGCTTGCACCGGCATACTGACGGCCATACAAGCCAACAAGCTAAACATGCAAAAAGCTGTATTGAAGCAGATGGATACTATTTTGAATAAAACAAATCGATTTTGCCGAAAAAATCATTTGTTCTGTTTTTTTTTTAAGTCCTCTTTACTTTGGAAAGCACCTTGTAGTTGTCTGATCTGGCCGATTTCGACCAATGATCAATAGAATGTTAAAATACATTTATGTATTAAACTTCATTCGGATATCTCAAAAACTGACTAAGAAATTTTTATAATTCCAAAAAAATAAACTTCACCTAAAAAGAAACTGGCTCGAAACCGGTTTTAGACCCATAGTCTCTCGCCCAAATTGCTTAGAATGATCCGTAGAACATTTCCTGAATACGAAACTTTTTCATTTTTCGACTCCCTGCAAATCGGGACGCTTTATTGCACATATACAATACATATTTTTATTGCAAATTCCTTTATTTTTCCAAATTTACAAACCTGTGTTTATATAAAAATAATAAATATATGTGCGAATGAAAATATGTATTAGGTATGTGTGCTTTTTTGTTTGTATTTGTTTGGCTTTTGGATGACATTTGTTAGTATTTGCTCGCATGTTCTTTTGTTGGTTGCTACTTGTTGTCTTTTCGCCCGTTAGGTATTTGTTGTCGCATTTGTTGCTGTCATTGATGCCACAGCCATTGATGGTGTTGTTGTTGCTGTTGTTTGCCTATTGTTAATATTTATTTAACACTACACTGGTGACATTTACGTGCGTTCTCTGTGTAATCAGAGCATTTTGAAAACCACTCGAAGCCAACCGACCCACCGGCTCTGCAGCCCATCGACCAAAGGTCTAACCAACCTTCACACAATGAGAGAAATCAAATTCAACACAGACTTCTATGTCACACTCACAAACTCTTCTCAGTACCACGAGTTGCTTTTGTATTGTATGTTGCATATGTGTGGTGGTGTGACACAAAGAGATAAAAATGTATTAAATTAAAATATTTTATATTGACAGCAGTTGCGGTTGTAAATTCCGGTTCATTTTGTGGCATTTGCGGTCAATGTGTCCTGTCAGTTGAGTACTTCCTCGATGGTGTTGTGTAATTAGCGCACATACCGCAAAAACGTTAACAACAACTGCAACAAGAACAACCCGACCAGATATAAAACAATGAATGCTAAAAGAGGAAATGTTGATATTTTTTCTGTGTTTTACTTTTGAACCTCAGTCGGCAATTGTCACCCGAAACTTTTGTTCAACAATTCAATTGCTGTTGCGAGCATGTAAAGCTTGAGTACAAATGTCCACACATTTCCTATTGAAATTGTAAGCGGATATTCCATGGAAAAAAATGTTTTTGATGTTCATCCGTATTGTTGCCATAAGAGGATACTCCTTAAAAGAATGATTACAAAACGCAGAGAGTGCTGCAAGAGATCGATAGCAGGGTTGCTTTTCACTAAAACCAATACTAGAGTATTCCCAAAATAATTTTGAGCAATACTGCGGAGTTTCCCGAATCGACTGTCGCGGGAATGGCAAGTGGCAACGCCTCAGTGTTATATCTTTGTAATAGTAATCCTAAAGCTTTTCTGATTTACGAGCAATATGGGCGTTGTGCTAGTTTAAATTTCTTTTAATTTAGATACTTGCATTTGTATTGTCAATTAAAAGTGGCAACCTTGTTCCAACTTAAATCAAGGATCGTAAAACATTTAAACACTTCGTGCAATAGCACTTATTTTATAACCACGTTTTAATTTTCTAAGACACATTTACATTAATGCCTACTTAAATATTAAAAATAAGGGTGGCAACACTGTGCATTTATACTTTAAAATTCATCATTATGAGTGAATCATTGCATTCATAAAAGCAATGGATTTTTTAAGATACGTTTTGCCCGTATCAAAATATTTTATTAGTCTGGCAACTCTGCGAAGGCTCATTTTACAATCCTTTAAAAGTAAATACATTTTTTTTACCCACATCGGCATTAGTTATGTTGTTCTTACCTTTTAAATATTGAATTAGTCTGGCAACTCTGTAGCATAGCAGTTTACAATATCAAAAGTAAATACAGTTTTTTGCCCACTTTTTTTTTGCTTCGAAATATCCGGGGAGTTTTATTTTTTCGAGAAGAGTTTGTAAAACAGATGATTTTTTAAGTGGCAGCACCTCAACATATTATTCTACATGCAAAGCTTGCTTTAAAAGCATTGCCTGGGTATACAATATGTTATTTTTACGGGAAAATATTTCAATAATTTCAGCAATAATTTAATACTTTTACTCATATTAGATTTTTTTTAAATTACAATAATATATATTTAAGTATTTTATAAGGGTGGCAACACGAGCATATGTATTTTCAAATTCGTCTCTCCCTTCTAATCAGTTCTGCACATTTCTTAAGTTTTTGTTTACTGCTTTTTATATATTTAATTAGTCTGGCAACTCTGCACCAGTTCAGATTTTCACTTCGAAATTTTAGCTTATTGTTATATGATATCAGGTGGCAACACTGACGTTTTTTGTAATAGTTCTTAATAGTTTACAACTTTCTTAGTATATCTGGTAAGCTCTTGTAGCCTTCTCAGCTTAAAAGCTACAAGAAGTACATCGCCATTTACAACTTTGACACACTTTATCTACTTTCCTATTTAACAGTTTACAATAAGTTTTTTTCACTAACTAAACTTCCACAACACACATTTGAAGTAGACCTAAGTGCCCTCACGCCACTAAATAAATAGACACGCTTATTAAAAATTTCTGGGCAGAACTTCTATTCTTCGCCATTAATCTATCAACCTTGCTGTGTCCACACACATACACACACCCACTCAGTGTTTGTTGAAAATCTTATAATCTTACGATATCGCTTTTATCATCTTGGAAATCAGTTTAATTGTATTTGCAGCCGGTATTGAGAAAAAGTTACGTTCAATTACAAAGTCCGGGCCAAAGTGAGTTTCTGCGCGTGGGTACTTTGCTCGCGCTTGAATAACTTTCAACTTTTCTATTTATTTATGTACAAACGCAGATATGTAAGGCGCAAAGCTTATCGTGCGCTTGGCAACATTCGTGCCATCAGGTTATTAATATCCCCATTATTGTTGTATTTCCGTAATTTTTCGCCGATGAGTTTTTTCGCTTCCCTCTCATTGTTCACTGCGCCGCCACAAAGTGCTTTGTTCACGATTTACCATTGTCCACGCGCGAGTGCGGTGTGATTCTTAGTATGCTTTCTGGTTCTTCTAGGTTCAGCAAAAGATAATCCACTCTAAGTATTTAAGGTTGTTTTTCTTGCTTTGCTCTGCTTTATCCCGGCTAAAGTTGAGCAAGCAATATGTAAGCGGAGAAGACAGTCAAAGTTATGCAATAAATTATTTCCATTAAAGGAGAATTCACTTAAAGCTGATTTTTTCCACATTCATCCTCCCGCGTTCTTTTAATATGCAATGCGGACAATACATTCCGATTTTTCTTAAACGCATTCTCTCTCCCCGCAAGAGCTGGTAGGAAAAAAGAAAATCGCTTTGTTGTGATTCTTTGATAGACTTTGATGATTGGCGTTCGCTGTTCGCTGTCGATGTCGCCGCTTTAATCCGCACCCTGTCGCACTGCTTGTCCGTCTGCATTCCTCTCATTCGGGTTTTTTGCGTAACGCAACGTTTTTATATTGACATATGCGTTTTTGTTCGGCCTTTAACGCTGTCATTATTGCTTTCGTCAATAAAGCGCCAGCGCAAGTTGTCAAACCTTTTTTGATCCCAGCGTCGGTTGTCATGGTTGCTGCCGTTGAGATATTTCATATGATCGCTATCGAGAGTTGTTTTCTTGTATTGAGAGTTGCATCATTAAATTGCATGTTGCATGCACTTGGCCGTTGATGTAGCTGTGAGGGTCCTTGTGATAGCGGCGTCGAAATGCGTGCCAGAAAGGAATGCAGTAAAAATGCGCTGATTGCCCAGCAACGAAAGCGTTTAAAACATAAAAATTCTGCGGAAGTTCTTTCTCGCAAAAGCCCTTTTGAATTCAAAGCGTTGCTGAGGTAATAATCACTCGATATAATGTCTGTCCGAAGCGTCGGTAAAGAAAAATCTTTATATACCCTCAACAAGCATTGATAAATCTTTTTGATATTTTTAACCTATAATGATTATTCAGGGGTAAATATAATCGCGATATCTTTTGCTTCTAAACACATACGGCTAAAAGTTGTTTTCTTGGGGCATTACATGCTTCACGACTAATAACAGTAAAAGAAAAGTGTTAAGTTGACTTAGTAGAATACTCAGACTTTGAAGCAAATTCCATTATTTTCTCCAAAGTCATATGTCCTTACTAATGATGAATATAAAAATGTCTTTACTAATGATGAATATATGTGATTTTAAGATTTTTCCTTTAAACCCATAGTTACCCTCGCTATTTTCTGTTTTCCTATTTTATCACTCTGCTTCCAAAGCGTTCCAAAGTTAATGTCCTACTAACAGAATCGAATTTGACCTGAACTGGTCTGATATTTTAATCTTTTTGTGAAGCTTGATCTCCATATACAAATTAGTATGTGTTGGTTGTTGTGTGTTTACGACGCGAAAGCTAGCTAAGTTTTCCACGAAAAAAAACTACGAGCTCGAAAGTGTTGCAGAAGTAATTTAGGAAGTTTACTTTATCACGAACATAAATATTTGAGCGGCACAAAGGAGTAATTGAAGGTTGTGGAGTCTTCGCAAACTTGCCTCGTGTGCCTTCCAACTACTTTTTAATGACGATATTAAAAATTTAAAAAAACTGCGCTTGAAAGATAGCGTGTTAGAATCAGAAAGATAACAGAGAGTCTCAACATCTCTCATGAACCCACTCAACACATTTTGGTTAAAGTTTGGATAGACTGGTGCCAAAAGACCTGAATCTTTTCCAACTGTCACGTCGAGTGGAGTGGCGGTCACAAAAACAAATTATTGACAACATACATATATAGCTAAGAAGTCTAGCGATGTGGGTTTATGCAAATGTCAAAACTGTCTAAAAAATTGGCGTTGTAACTAACTGAAACTGAAAAAACGAAAATTCGCTGAAGATACTGAAGCCCATTAAAGCCGAGGGTCATAATAAATGTATAGAAAATTGAATTAATCGTTGACATGTTTGTATTGGCTCAGGAGCCTGTTATGAAGGCGGTGATAATGTTTTTTTTGTCAGTTCGGATTAAATGGTAATTTTGCTCTTTGGCTCATAGACAAAATGTACACGACAAACTTGTAGGAAATTTTATTTGCTATAAAAAAGATCCGAGGTCAAAATCGCTATCATTAATACTTCTCGTGATATTCGGCTTTTGAAGTAAGGCTGCATGTAATCGTGTATTTTCTATGGAAAATTTTTACATGCCTTGGTCCAGTCCTTAATGTTAATATTAAGGGCTAAAATTTTCAAGGCATTTTTTAGGGTATTTTCGAGGAAAATTCGTGACGGGATTGAAAAAAATTATTAGTTAAAAAAAAAAACAACGTAATGTACTACAGATACATTAGTATTGCATCATCCAAGGTTTGGCAAATTGAAACAAGAAAAAATGTTAACCTGGGCTGCACCGTGAAACATAATAAGACTTTGTTTATAATTTGCTTTATTCTTCAAAGCCTACCCCTCAAAGAAATTCCCATTGGCACTTGTGCCAAAGTGTTTTCCAATCTTTGAAAGAGTTGTTTATGTCAATATCCGGAATAGACCTCAAATTGCGATTCACGTTAAATGTATTCAATTGATTCGAAATAGTTTCCCCGAAGTGGTTTTTTGAGTTGGCTGAGAAGCTAGAAGTCCCACGGAGCAGAATCGAGCGTCCACAGTGATTGCGGCACGATATTGGTTAAAAATTTGGGGGAAAACTCACGAAGAATCAGTGCAGTATGCAACGGTCCATTATCGTGGTGCAAACACCAAGAATTATCGGCTCATAATTCCGGCCTTTTTTTCGAATAGCTTCGCGCAAACGACACATACCACTGAAGTAGCATTTCTTGTTAAGAGTTTGGTCGGTCGGGAGGAATTCGGAATGCACCACACCTCGTTAATCGAAGAAAACTGTCAACAAAATCTTGATTTTTACTTGCTTTGACGGGGTTTTTTCGGCTTCGGCTCATTTTTACCACGATATTTGGTCGATTGATTGTCTGTTTCCGGGTCGGAAGCATAAATCCAATACTTATCGCCAGTAATAATACGTTTCATGACATCTTGGTTGTCCGAATGCATTGTTTCACAGACGTTAACGCGACACTGTTTTTCGCCATATTTATTGACTTTCACTTTTTTTAGGCCTAGATGATCTTTCAAAATGGTTTTCACTGATCCTTAAGATAGTCCAACGATGCTACTAACATCTTTGACTATTATGCGTCGACTTTTAAGCACCAATTCCTTTATTTTATTGACGTGTTGGTCATCAGTTGTTATTAATGACGGTTATCGATCTTCTTTGAGTTATTTTTACCAATTAAAAACACTTGCTGGCGAAAAATAATTATGACCGAAGAGCTTTTCGAACATTCTGAACGTTTCGACACCAGAAATATATAAAATTTAAATTAAAAAGTGTTACGATTTTTTGCCACATTAGTATTATATATCCAAGCATTTGAAGTCGATCGTTCAGTTGTAATGATAGATATGAACTATAATGCTCCGATGCTTCCGTTCCGACAAATAAGCAGCTTCCGATGTTTCCTTCTGCTTGTTAGAATCTTCGTGTTAAACTAAATATATTTACTCTGTTCATGGTATAAAAAGTGTGCAAAAACTGATGTAATCATAAAAGTATAATTAAAGTTCTATATGTTTATCTACCTTTGCATGTGATTTATAATTACAAAAACACAATTTTTTCCTTAATCCTTAATAATTTCTGCTCCGTCGACGCTCTAAAGAGATTTTTTTTTCAAATTATTTCCTCAATATACATATTTTTTTTGAAAATAATTAATAGCATCGCCCTTATACTAGTACTATATTTTTAAATGCACGTGTTTTCAATTACATTTTTTTATTTGTGGCCCCCCTACTTTAATACAAAAATGTGTTATTCGCAGAAAAAATGTTCATAATTCGTTTAGGAAAACAATTTACTTAATTAAATTCGCATTCTTCTGCTAAATGCACTAAATTTAAAATTTCACACACTAATTACGATTTCACTTTCATGTATATAGTATATACATATGTACATATACAGTATATAATGTACGTATGTAGCGATTTATTTTATGCCCTGCCGCACATAAACACTGCGAGGCATTTGGGTTTGTTTGACCAGTGAATTTTTTTCGTTTTGCATTTATCTGCTTTGAAGTGCAAACAAAAACAAAAACAAAAAAATGTATGTGTGTACTTGTAAATTGTTTTGTGTGTAAATATGAAAAAACTGCAATAATAATTTAATTTTATTTGCTGCCGCTGATTTGAGGATTATTTTTGCATAATTTTTTAAATTGTTTGCTTTACTCTCTTATCACACTTCAGAACACATGCCAAGGGGAGAGAAGGAAGCATTAATATGAAACAAAAAAGGAAATTGCTAGCCAAGCGCGGTTGGTGCAAAGGCAATAATAGCCTGTAAACATTAAACGCCCACACTCTCAGTAACGTCGAATTCAAAGAAACTCTTATCTGCGAAATTAATTAAAAAAATTATGTTACGAGGAATTTTATTTGAATGTGCGCATTTGTTCAGCGATGCAAACAATTCCAAAGAAGCTTTTCATAACTTCAATTGCTGGTGCATTATTTTATTTTTCAACTGAAAAATCAAAGCGTTAACTTTTGCAAAAAAGCTGCCATAATACCGATCAGATGAATAGTTTTGAAATGTGTAAGCGATAACCAAAATTTAAGATAAAATGTTATGTACTCTTTTTACAGCGCTATCTTGACCGAACTACTTTCCCAATTCTGGTAGGCATTACATATTTGCTAAATGGAGTAGATTTTATAGAAGCGTTTCGGAAGCGAAGTTAATCGAAAAAAGGTGCAGGGAGTGGGAGGGGAAGCTCTTTCGGGAGTTATCCACCGACTCTAGCTTTAGGCTAGGAGACTACTTCAATGTCTTTCAAGCGTAGGTACCAGCAAAATCGCTGGAAACTGCTAAGAACCTTCAATCCTATATTATCAGATTGGTAGCGACTCGGTAAACCGCTGTCCTATTACGATCTATGGACTTTCTATGAGCTTGACATGCGCTGGTAACAAAAATACTTGCTCTTAGCAAGGTTCATTTCGCCGCCAGAATGAGGTTCAAAAATTTCGGTAGTCACACTTTCGTCGAACCTGGTGAAGTTGCAGAGATTGATATCAAACCCCTAAACAAATTTGAGTCTGCTGATCCGCATCTAAGACCACAGCTGTTTAAGTGGGATCCTGCTTTACGTTTTGTACGAGAATCAGTCCCACAACCTAACTTAACCAAATCGCAACCTCACTATTTTTCTAAGTTTACCAAAATGATATAGCCAGCCAGTCGTTTCTTCTTTTCGCAATGTAGTGCCATTTGGATATTCTAAGCGAAGCCAGGTCCTTCTCCACCTGGGCTTTCCAATGGAGTGGAGATCTTCCTCTGTCTCTGCTTTCCCCGGCGGGTACTGCGACGAATACTTTTAGAGCTGGAGTGTTTGCGTCCATTCGGACGACATGACCTAGCAAGCGTAGCCGCTGTCTTTTAATTCACTGAACTATATCAATGCGTCGTATATCTCATACAGCTCATCGTTCCATCGAATGCGATATTTGCCGTGCTCAATGCGCCAAGAAGCAGGTTCGTCGAGAGAGGACTTTACTTATCAATTGCCTACTTAGACCGAAGTAGCACCTGTTGGCAAGAGTTATTCAGTGTTGGATTTCAAGGTTGACATTTGTTGCTGCTAATACTGGTTCCAAGAATGTCTGGAGAAAGCAGAACTAATGGCGCGGTTTTTGAGTTCAATGATATCAATTTTCTCGATTGTGTTTCGCCTTAATTGAAAACTCATTTGGCATCGAACGGCTCGGAGAGGTTCTTCTCGATATTGACTGAGCTTTTGGTGTTGATCAACGTCAGCTCACACAGCCATATTAGTTTTGCGGCGATACCACATTCAGACATAACGACATAAAGGCGGTCCCTTTTCGTGCTTTCGATGTGTGGTGTGTGTCGATCCTGTTATCACGGGTCTTTTGGCGCATGGTGAATTCATTTCTAGAATCCAAGCTGTAAATTAAAATTTCTCATCGCAATTGAAATGAAATTAAATTTTAATCATATTTAGAATTTTCAACAGCCTTCAATACACCAAAGCTTTGGTTTGAAGTAAATAAAAAAATTTTTTTTTTGTAATAAGCAGAGCGCCATCTGTTGGACTTACATGTCTCACAAGAACACTTTCCTAACTTCTTCAAAATATTTTTTTCCATTTGTGCAAATTCGCACTCCATTTATATTTGAAGTGCTACTTGCATTTAAAGCTGCGCCGGAATGAATAACTGCATAAAATTAAACATAAGTTGACCACAAGTGTTTGTTCTACTTCAAAACCCTTTTAAAATAAATAAAAAATGATGTTCTAACCACAATAATAAAAATGTGTCTGCAATTCAAATACTAAATGCCAAACATTTAACGTATTCAGTGTTTTCAAGAATACTCAAATATGAAATGACGCATAAAAGTATGCTATATTATAAATAAATGTGTCAACAACAGCACTCTTCTACTTCGTCAACTGAAATACTTAATATTTCTTTTTCATTTTGATTAGAAGGGTGCCCGCTTTTGAAATTTGAATATCAAGTCCATCTCCGCCTGCCTAAATATTACATTTGCACACGCAATATGAACGCGCCAACTGAATAGTTAAACATTCTTTGGCATTCAGCTTATCGCATTGCTTTGCTATATTTTCCATCCTGCGCTCCTGCCGCTCAATCCTTGCTGCTAGCACTTAATTACGTTGCAATGCCACTCGGCTAATGTGCTTAATTAAGCCAACGTTTGTTTGCAGTCTTCGGCGCTGGATTTATTTGCCTTTGGATAATTAATTCTGGCGTTAATTTAGTCGTTTGCTGGCCGAGTGACTGGTCGACGGCGAGGCAAATGCCGCAATATATTCAGCGCTTAATAATTTAGGCCACTGATGAGACGCCGGTGGGAGTGTTATTATGTGCTGTTGTTGTAATATTGGAATTTACACGTGTTGTACAGCATGTAACGTCAATTGATCCGCATGCTTATGATTCGTGTATTGCAATTTTAGACAAAATACCTCACCTCACTCATATTGAGTTTCACTGGTTTCAAATTTAATTGATACTGCTTAGTTTGAATTTAGATAATTTGGCTTTGAAACAGAATTCAGAGAGCTTGCTGAGAGTTTTGAAGGACTTAGAATTTAATTACCGCGTCTTATTGCTTTAAAATTGATCAGTGTAGATGAAAACTAAATTTGATAACTCGTAAAATGGTACTATGCGTCTTCCTAGATATTGAGGGAGCTTTTGACAACACGTCTCAAAGAGCGTAGCTAGGGCACTAGAGAAAAAGAATGTGGCAGCACTGTACTGCGCATCAGAATAGCTGAAACCACAGTATGAGATACAAAGATTCGTCTTGGTACTAGAAGAGGCTGCCTACAGGGAAGCAGCATGTTGACCTGACCTTGGTCAAGGCGACTAAAGCACTAATGTCGTGCTGGCAAACCCTGGGACTGCAACCCAAGAAACGTTAGGTGGTTGTACATCATGATCGTTAAGGCTTCGCAGACTTTGAAGCTGCTACATCTCGCATGTTTCTGCATGTCGGTCACAAAGGTATAGCCGGAAACGAACAGGTCGCCCGCTCCGCAGCATCCATTAATATGGTAGGACCTAAAACCTTCAGTGTGGACAGTTCCCACATCACAATAGAGCTGCTTAAATATGCTATTAACCTCCCTAGGGATAAACTCAGACTACTGGTCGCATTCTAAATGGGCCTCTCAAGCTGAATAAGCACCTACACAGCATTTGCCTAGCTTCTTGCGTAAAATTTCGGTTCTGCAGCAGGGAGTCAGACCACAGAACACCTGCTAATTGACTGCATAGCAGTCTGCAGACGCAGGTTAAAGGCCCTTGTATCCATGGTTCCAAATAGGGATCTTTATCAATATGCTGGGGCTAGCTCGTCAAATGAAATAACTTTTTCCACAAATTTCGATCGCTCAGTTTGTATTGTAGCTTAAATCGACTCAGCTCGTCATGCCGATCACACGTACATATATTTGTGTGTTACTTATGCCAGTTGTTTGTTCGTTTCGGCACTCTCTAAGTTTTCATTTAATACGAATAGTCACCAACAATCACGTTTTCCTCGAAATTCAACACAGAATAACTCTTGTCAACAGGTGCTAATTCGGACTGAGTAAGAAATTGAGAAGTTAAGTTCTCTCTTGACGAACGAAGACCAAACTCTACAAGTCACTCATCATCCCCGTCCTGCTATCTACATCATACGGAATGGACGATTACAACATTTAATAATCCGACGTTACGAGTTTTCGAGAGAAAGATTTTGCGGAAGACTTATGTATGCTCCTTTGCGTATTGGTAAGGGCGAATACCGACCCCCACTCCGTTGGAAATACCAGGTCCTTCTCCTGGGTATACTTGGTGTTAAACAGCGATAAGGAAGAACGGCTGGTTGTAAAATTGGCTAAAATCGCAAAAAAAAAAAGAAGTATTATTGAGCCTATGCATTTGTTTAGATTTCTATATTCTTCAAAGTTGGAAATTTTGCTGATAAAATTAACCTTCAGTTAAACCTAACCTTACTGGCTATACATATATAATATATGTAGTGAAATAATATTGGTTTATGAGACCTAATTAATAAAAACGCATAAATAAATAAATAAAATAACAACTGCTGACACGTTGGGAGCCTCTTCCCGAATCAATTATTGCAAGTCTTCTGTAAGAGCGGCGTTGAAATGCTCAAATGTTGTCGGTGGCCGATGTGAAATACCTCTTGTTTACCTCCCACTACCCAAGCAGTCAGCAAATAATACAAATACAATGAAATATTGAAAACGAATGTCAATAATCTTGTCAATAGAAGAGCAGTAAAATTATTATTGAATGTACATTATTGTCTTATGCTAACCCTGCAAGCAGGCCATGAGCAGACACGCAAATAAGACACGTACACACGCCCACATACACACATAAATACATATATGTAAACATCCAATTACATTTGTCGATATGTATGTATGTATGTGCAAAAGCACATTGTAAATATACATTGAACATGTCGAGGAGCATTGTAAGGAAGGGAAGGCAAGGCAAGGCAGGGCGAATAAGGAGTGTCACGCACGTGATGCCATTAAATTGAATTGTAAGCCAATACGCAAAGCTCAAAAGGCTAACAAAGCGAACGAAGGAGACACATTCAACCGGACCTAATCATAACTGAAAGGATGTTTGGTTTGCCAATGCACATTACGCCCACAAACACACACGCACGCCACTAGAACGGGCTCACGCAGGCATAGACGTCACACACCGCAGTAGCCGGTGTGATAAGTGATGTTGCCATTTTGCCAATTTACCACTTTAACACAACTACTAAGTACACTGCGTTAGCATTGCTTAATAGTTGTTGTTATTGTTTGTCGTAAAAGTCGTTGTTATTTCTTTGTGTCTATGTTGTTGTTACAAATAGTACTAGGGGGGCATATTGATCAACAAAAATGGGTAAACTCTTCAATTACTCACACATGAGCAGCGACAAAGTTCCGTTAGGGAATGTAAATATTGAAATTTCGCAAAATGCCAACCTCAATGCGAGTCGATACGAAGGCGAAGTTGTAGCGTGTAACGCACTGCTTACGATTGGCTTTAGGCGAAGCATTTTCTTTAAAGGGTGACGCATTTATTCAAATGTAGATAATATAATTATGCTTGCTTATTGACGCTTTTGACGGTTATTCAATTTTATTGGCGTAGATACCGCTTATGCGGTAATAGCGAGTTAACAACGGGCTTTAAGTCGTTCCTCCTTTTCGCAGTTTGACGCTAATTGGAGAGTCCAAGGAGCCAGTTCCTTTCCACCTGGTTTTTTCAACGGAGTTGAAGTCTTTCTTTCTCTGCTTCCCACTGCGGGTCTGCGTCGAATACTTTCAGAGCTGGAGTATTTTCGTCCTTCGGACGACATGAGCTAGCCAGCGTAGCTATGGAGTCATGTGTAGAAGTTCACGCAAGTGAGGAAATTCTCTGAGCGTCATTAACTTGGAAGTGGCAAGAAACGATTTCACGACTTCAGGCCTTAGACCAAGTATATTTTCGGTAGTCAAAGAACATCCGTTTGAAGGCGAGCGAAAGTGAAAAGCAAACCAGGGTTGAGTTGCCTTATGATTACCTTACATGAGGAAGTAGGCAGTTGTCGGGAATTTTGAACTGTCGGAAAAAATAACCAATAAAGGTCATTCCAAAATTAAATATACGCCGTAGAGGCGACTAACAATTCCAAGAATATTCTACATTTAGTAAAACCACCTCCATTTTAATCTAGCTTTAGTAAACCGAGCTTAAAAGATGACTGAGAGTTCCTCTATCCATTGCGAGCTCACGCCAGTTGTATATACCCAGTGCACTTGGTTCTTCCATCGGATGCGTTGGTGCCCTTGTCCTCTCTTCGGTCTCGAGCCGAAGCAGATTTTCACTAGACCATCATGTTCTGCGCGAACGATATGGCCAAACCAGCGCATTCGTTGGATTATTATGCGCTTGAGTATATCCATGTTGTCGTAGTGCTTTTACGTGGTTCCATCTTTTCGTCGCGAAGAAAAGTCCGAATGCCCCAAGTGTTTTCCCGTTTCGCCGTATAATACGACGGGAGTAATGAGATGCTTATAAAGCATAGTTTTTGTTCGCCGAGAGAGGAATCTGCTTCTCAAATGGCTACCGATCCCAAAGTTGAGTTTTCATCACAGCCAAAAATTTTTTCCGAGATCGTCTTCGCAAAAAATTCTAAAAAAGTTGGTTTTCCTGTTTATTCCTTAAATTGGCAATTTATCTTTTAAATTTTTGTTGTTTGGTAATTTCCTAATACTTGTTTACACGAAGACGTAAATCCATTTTGAACCACCTTATACTCGTATCTACATACATATGTATCTACTACATAGTTATTGAGTCGAAAAATGTTACCAGAACAAAACGAATACCAATGCTTACAAGCAAACACATGCATTTAGCTAGTAGCGGCCTGATTCAGCAGAATGTCAAAAGTTCAAAACTGCACTGACTGCGTCGTACGAGACTCGAGGCTGCAGCTCGATTGTGGCGGCCGAAACGGAGCGCTTTCGAAATGTCGCAAACAAAATAATAGGCGATTATTTTCCAAATGAATTGCTGTGCAAATTACCTTTCCAACTAATTGCGGTTGGTCACGTGACATATGAATTTGGCATACTCATCGAGCAGCCCACTGAAATGGAAAAGGGAAAATTAAAAACTCGTACAATTTAAATGTGTAGCGTACGCTATTTTACAATGCGGTAAAATCCAAAGCTTGGCGCATCATAATTAAAGTTACGGGCATTAGCATGAAAGTAATATTGGCAACTTTTGCGCTTTCGCCGGAATAGCTACACAATTCTACTTACGGATAATGTTGTCTTCCATAAGCGGTAATAGGTGTTGCCGCTTATTCATACTGTACGTACTCGTTGACTGTTTTGAGTGTTCGCACAGCGATGCATAAACGCTTCTAAGGCGGTTAAACGCTGATCTGGTGGCACTAAGGGTTCCAATGTCTTGGCATCGTTTAATTGTTGCCACGTTCTCAAATGGCAATAAATGTACGAGCATGATGTTTAACATATTCATACATACTGAAGGCGGAATTGGCGGATTTTATATATTTATATTTAATAGTCGTATTTGAGTGCGCTCAATTAAAAAAATAAAATATAACCGTATAATTACAATTCTAGAAGGCTGACATCGATTAGTTTGGAAAGATTTTGAAAATAGCAATGATTCCAGCAGGTACAAAAACAAAAGTTTAGCAGAGATAAAATTTGAGATAGAATGGCGCAGATTTTTTCGAAGGCTGTAACAATGAGCAATAGATTAATACAAATACATATATGAGAAGAGCTCGAGTTTCGAGAGTATCAAGAGCCAGAGTAAAAACTTACGAAGAACTAGCAGTGTTCAATATTATGCCATTGAAACGCTCGGTTTATTTGATAGCCATAATACATAGAAACTGTCAGTTCGCCTCTACATTTTGATTTAGCCCTCACTTTAATACTGTTCACATCAGAACAGGTTATCAAACATTGGTTTGATTCATGCTTGGCTGTCAAGGCGTTGACGTTATTACTTCAGAAGGCCAATATTTTGAATAATATAATACTTTTGCAAATTTTTTATTTAAAACACAATTGAAAAAGAACTGCACGAATATATTTAAAGGCCTATTAGAAAAGAAGATATATATATATATATATATATATATGTATATATATATTTATATTTTGTGCACAAAAAATAAGGTGACATTGTATTTATATTAAAATTCTTTATTTATTCTTCCAAATCAATTTCATCCCCTTCAAAGTAATCCCCTCCCGATGCAATGCACTTATGCCAACGGATTTTCCAATTTTCGAAACACTGGTTGTAGTCATTTTCCGGGATGGCCTTCAGTTCCGTCTTCGCTGCGGCTTGAATCTCCTCTATCGTATAAAAATGGTGTCCCCGGAGCTTGGTGAACAGCCAGAAGTCGCACGGCGCCAGATCAGGTGAATACGGTGGTTGCGGAACGATATGGGTTGAGTTTTTGGCGAAATGATCACGAATTACGAGGAGCAGTATGGGATGGTGCATTATCGTGGTGTAAAAACCAAGAATTGTCTTTCCACAATTCCGGCCTTTTTAGGTAGATAGCGTTACGCAAACGACGCATAACGTTGAAATAATATTCCTTGTTGATTGTTCGACCGGTTGAAAGGAATTCATAATGCACAACACCACGGTAATCGAAGAAAACAGTCAACATGACTTTGATTTTTGGGCGACTTTGGCGCGATTTTTTTGGTCTCGGCTCTCTTTTGGCACGATATTCGTTCGATTGATCGGTTGTTTCGGAGTCGTAAGCCTAGATACAAGTCTCATCGGCAGTTATAATGGGTTTCATGACACCCTGGTAGTCGGAAAGCATCGTTTCACACACTTCAACGCGACGCCTTTTTTCCAAAAAATTTAATGTTTTCGGTACCAGTGGAGATTTGACGCGCTTGAGGCCCAAAACATCCTTCAAAATGGTTTTGGCTGAGCCTTTCGATATGCCAACTTCATCAGCAAGGTCTCTAATTGTTAATCGACGGTTTTTCAACACCAAATCTTTGATTTGTTGAACGTGAGCTTCGTTGGGTGAGGTTGATGGTCGCCCTGGACGCTCTTCGTCTTCGACACGTTCATTACCGGCTTGGAACTCACTATACCACTTGTAAACACTTTTTTTAGACATAGCCTCATCACCAAAGGCTTTCTGAACCATCCCCAATGTATCCGCAGCAGAAAATTGATTTCGTAAACAAAATTTAATGCATATTCTTTGCTCAACAAATTTCGACATCGCGAAAAACGAAAAACTCACTTTTAGCAGCTCACAAAACGACACGTATCTCAAACAGTAATGAATATTTTGACATGAAATTTGACATAAATTTGACTGACAGTAATATCAACCTAAAAAAAAAGAAAAAATAATTCTCCAAATCCTTCGACGCGCGTAGTTTAAATTCAAATGTCGTCTTATTTTATGGGCACAGTATGTATACATATATACAGACAAATATTTATATTTAAATATTTAAAATGAACAAAGAAAAGTATAATTTGATAGAGAGAAACATAAGGATTTTTGACGGAAACTTTATTGACGAATATCTTTTTGATTGTTTCCTGTAAAACCACTAACCATTCATTGATCGTATGAAATACATTTATTCCTAAATATAAAATTTTTAAGGTTATACAGCGTTTATCTGGAAAGTAATTGGACTGAGTCGATTTAAAAAAATTTATTGGTCCAATCTCTACAATTCTTTAAAACTTTCTAAATAGGCACCTTCTCCGTAGATACAGCGCTGCCAGAGCGATTTCCAAGCATTGAAATCGTCACAGAAGGTGCATGCTGCTTGGATTCCCTCCACCGGCGGGTGCTACTCGGAAGATTACCTCTTGCTCTCGAGATCATACTCAAAGATCCATGACTCGTCAACTGTGATTACGTTACTGAAAAATGGGGGTCACTTTCACACATATGGTCATTAGTGAGCACTTTTGGGAGCATCTTCGCGCACATTTTACGCATTTTCAAGTGCTCCACCACAATGTCATGAATCACAGATTTTGATAAATTTAACATCTGGGCAGTTAAACGAATACTTAGTCGACGATCTGACTTCAAAACTTTGCCCTGCACGAATCACATTATCGGTGTTTGTTGAAGTCGCAAGTCTCCCAGCACGGTCTTCATCAGGGATCTCTTCCTGACCCTCCCAATAGGGCTGATGCCACCGAAACACACCAACGGCTCAAACGTGTTTGTTGCAGATTTATCGAGTTTCATATAGAGTTTAATCACGTAACTTTGCTCTAACGAACGCTGCATTTTCAGTTTGCACCACTCACAGAAACACGTCGCGCGAAAATGTTTGTCCTGACTCTCCAGGTGCTTGGAGACAACTGACCAGCCGCTCGTTTGTTAGCTAGGAACGCCCTCTGCCGAATCCTGTCGATGTGCACACGCTTCCGGACAAATCCTGTATGTTATTACATATCTGATATTTACTGAAATAGTTTTCTCCTGTATAAAATCTGTTTAGAATGCGACATTACCACAATAAGTTATAGATAACCGGCTTAGGAGCACCGTGTTGATATTCCATTGGGAGGGCGTTCAGAGCGCTATCTGTAAACATTAGTGTTTATCATCTCTTCTTATAGATTTCCTTTTCGTAAGAACTGTTATGTTTATAATTACTGTTCTTGCAGCAGTTGTTGTCTTGTGCGGCACAGTATTTTATCCTAACTTAACCTAAACTAATCTGTGCTTTCACTTCCATTAACAACCGATTTGGTTTAGTACAATTGAATATCATTTCTGAATTGACTGTTGTTGCTAGTACGACACAATACCTTAGAAATACATGAAAGCGAAGAGAAGAGAACGGAAGCGGAAATTACACACTGCAATGCATTCCATTCGCTGTCCATCATTGACGGACACATTAAATGTGATTGCAATCAAATGGACGAGTGTTGTTGCTGTACATGCATTGAGACGTTTCGACGCGTGCATGATACTCCGCGCATACACACACATACAAACATACACAAATATATGTGCGATGGGATATTGCAACAAATAATTGCCTGAAAATGAGGTTAGAGCGATAGGCAGGCAGAGTCGAACAGCGACGAAGGAACAATGGCTAAGGAAATGAAATGCCTGTGTGTGTGCGCTAGTGTTGGCAGTGCGTTGCAATTTCGCATTGTTGTGTCGCTAAAAGCCATTAAAGCGATGTGAGTGGCCGAACACTCTGCAAAAGCACAGCACAGAAAGTCAAAGGCTTGAGAGAGGCAAAAACGAAGGGAAAAAGTGAAATGTTCTTTAAGAAGGAAAACACACACAAAATAATAGCGACACGAAGGCGAGTATGGCCCAGCTGGCCGACAAAAGTGTGCTAACGGTACACTGGTTTCGTTGATAGGGTTGCCCTATTAACATGAAAATAGCAGCCGCACTTTTCCAGCGTTTATGTAAAGCAGTGGCAGAGCAGTGAATTAAACGTCAGGCAGCTAAAATAGTGAAGTGGAAAATAAATCGGCCAATTTTGCGGCGCACGAGTTGCCAACAAGCTGGGAGAGCAGCTGCATACAGTCTGTCAAAGAGAAATGTGTTAAGGTTCTTTTCGGCGCAAAGTACACAAACATGGCATACAAACGCGCACACGCAGTTAGTGCCAATACAGTTTTTCGCAATTTCACTTTTTTCGCCAGCAAAATGAGGTGACGCAGAGTGTTTGCTGCCATTGCCCGAGACGCAAATTGTTGTTTTTGTTATTGTTGCGGTCTGCGTTGTGTGTTGGTGCGACCCGGGACACTTGAAAATTTCTGGAGGCACTTTTTCGGTGTTTTGCATTTTCCGTTTACCGTTGATTTTGAGTTTTCCTCGGCTCCTTCGTTTGCCGTGTTGTTTTTTTCTCGCTTTTCGTGTTCTTTCGTTTGTCTTTTGTGTGTTTTTCGTGTGCTATGCTTTCTTCTTCTTTTTCATTTGCTTTGTCCAGCCTTTTTGTCCTGCATATTCGCTTGTTTTTTTATTTTATTTTTGACTGTATGCCGCCTAATGAGCGTCGCACTTAGGTTTAACGTCTATGCGCCTATATTTATGCTAAGTGTTTCGCACGACTTTATGATTTCTCGCATTTTCCCGGCATTGTCTGTGCGCTTTTTTCTTAACTTTCTTCCTGCTGCTTTCCTCAACTTTATTGCCGTTGCGCTACAACAAAAGAAAGCAATGAAATAAAAATAAAAAAGAAATTGCCGCATTTTACGTTTCATTTACTCGCTCCAGTGCGTACTAATATCATACCCCGCTGTGCACAAGCAGCGACGGCTAAAAATTTAACGGTCCTTAAAGAATGTTTTGCGTTAAAAATTTAAATTACAAGCGCCAGCATCACCAGCAGCACCTGCGTTGCTTCTCAAGCCACCTTCACTGCTTTCTCTTCAGTCCTTTTGCAGCTCAGCGCGTTTCCCTCACATTACGCCGCCACGTGAATAATTGCGACCTTTTAGCTCAGCCAGATTCAGATTTGTTTTGTTGCTAAAGCGCACTTCCGTTACTTTGTTCCTTTGTGCGCATAACTGCTCGTTTGGCCCTAAACCAATACGCTTACAACAATAGCAAATCGCTGTGCTTTTGTTTCTTGGCTTTGATTTATTTACCTGAAAATCGCAAACTTTTCACATTTGGTTTAATCGCCTTTCTCTGTGCTGACCAGCAGACCGACAAGAAAACCAACAACAAAAAACAAAAATACTAGAAAATGTTAAGAAATTACAAAAATGTGCAACACAAATATTAGCAAAGTGGCAAAGTTCGTTGGAATGGAATTTATTTATTTTATTTATTCCTTTCATTTTTCTCAAGCCATCAATGGCGCTGAGCACAAAGCAGAAGGGTGAAATGTTTTCAACCCTACCTACACATGTTTTCGTGGGTGTGTGTGTGTTTAGTTATTTTTTTAGCCACCTGTAGAATGCATCCGCATGACGGGTCTTCACTGGTCTGCCTTTTAATTAAAGCTGTTAGCCGAACTTTAAGGCAAAGTTTTTAATATTCATTGGGTTGAAATTGCTGTCTTGTCGAAAGTAAAAGTTTGAAATTTTTCAAGTGGGACAAATTAATGAGGCTAGTAGTAAGTATTCAAAATTTTGCTGCACAAGAAACTTCAAAAAAAATTTATAACAAAATGGAAACAAAATATCTGCAGCCGCTCATTAAAGATGAACTTGAAAACTTATAGGAAAAAATAAAAATGAAAACAAAAAATGAAAAATGAAAAAAAAGACGAAAAGAACTGAGGTATAAAACTCCAATTAGTTTTTGTACACTTGAAACACGTTGCTATTGGTTGCTGTATTGCATAAAAGTATCGTACGGAGTTAGATATAGGGTTATACATTGGGTTAAAAGAGTAGCTGGAATTTTTAAATAAAACGAAAAATATTTAATTATTCATCAATATTTGTTTTGTCACCTAGTGGGGATTACCAGATGTAATACACATATGGCAACGACTTTCCAGTCTTTGAAAAAATTTCATGAGCACTTTTCATAGCCTTCAGCACCTTGTCTCTTCGATCGACTAAAAAGGGGCGGAGCGGCAATTTAAGTTTGGGGAACAAGAAAAATTCACATGGAGCCAAATCTGGCGAATACAGTGGTTTATTGATGGTATTCATTGTATTTTTAGCTTTAAATTCGGTCACAATCGGGGCTCGATGCGATGGTGCATGATCATCATGTAAAATCCATGAATTGTCCTTCCACAATTCCTGTCATTTTCTACAGATGTTCTCACACAAATGCCTCATTGCGGCCAAATAGAACCATTCCCACCAACCATTATGACGCACCAAACCACGAATATCAAAAAAACAAAAAAAAAAAAAAAAAAAAAAAAAAAAAAAAAAATTAGCGTCATCTTGATTTTTGAGTGCCTTTGGCGTGGATTTTCTGGTTTCGACATGTTTTTTCTCTCCATTCCGATGATTGGTGACTTGTTT